>OY856409.1:907777613-908307613 GCA_963693085.1 Alisma plantago-aquatica
TGTTGTACTTCATTGGTTGAGTATTTCTTTCTTCCAATCTATTTCTTTTGTATTGTACTTTGTTCTCCTTAACTACTCATAGGGTTGGAGGTTGTTGAAAGGAGGTTGCTTGGATCTAATTCAAGGAGGTGAAGGTTGCTCCAAGATTGGAGGCTGAACAAAAAAAGGAGAAAAGGAAGAACATTGCATTTTAGGCAGCAACTAAAGTTATCACTCAAGAAAGTGATGAAACAACACTACTATAGAAATGGCTTATAACGTCACATTTAGAGGCGTCAGTTGTATCCAAAAAAATGACGCCTAAAACCTACAATGTTGGTTAAGTACACAAACTGACATCTATTTGTGAAGACCGGCCAGACACGGGTATCGCTTTTTATTTAGCATCGGTTGCTCAGTAAGAAACCGACCCCTAAAATCGCATGCCAAATCCAATTTTTCCAGTGCAAAAAAATTACCTCCAAAATTTCACATTCGGCGTTATTTTTTTACTAAATAACCGATGACTAAAGGTTTTTCGGGAGACAGAAATTGGGCCCACTTTTGTCGTCAGTTTTCTTGCAATAACTGATGCCAAAGTATTTTTGAGCGCTATCCCCGTGAAAAATATTACCCCCCTTTGGTGTCGGTTTTCTGAGGCAACCGACGACTATGGTCATAATCTGAGAACTTTTTTTTGTCGGCATATGTAGAAAGACGTCAGTTATTCTAGTTAAAATTGACGACTATCATTTAACATAGGTGTCAGGTTTTTTCTTGTGACCGACGCCTTTTATTGTAAGCATTGGTTTTGTTTAATAACATATGTATATTGTTAACTTAATAGCACCCACATGAACCAGAATCTTCTCCTTTCTCTATTTCATTCCCGATTAAAAGTTTAGGGTCTGGGGATTTCTCTCCACCGTCGATCTCTCTGTCGTCGTTGATGCTGCTACTACTACTGCTACCTCCGTCACCGCTCTTGGGCTTCCTAGCCGTCGCCACGCCGCGCAACCACCACTGTCGTTGTTGCTACTGCTACTGCTATTGTGACGGACACCACACAACTGTTGCTTTCGCGTGCAGCTACCACACAACCACCGCTACCACTGCGCTGAGGAGCCATGAGCTCGTGTCGCTTCCTACAGGTGCAATCCGGCCTGCTCCTCTTCTTCCCCCACTCTTATTCCATGTGTTGTACAGGCAGGCGCCCAGAAGTAATACATGTAACAACATTTTTTATTTTACTGATTTCGATCAACTGATTAGTATTTACTTATCTACTAATTTGTATCTACTTATATACTGATTTGTATTTACTTATCTATTGATTCGTATTTACTTCTACTGATTTTTATTTACTTATCTACTGATTTGAATTTATATATCTACTAATTTGTATTTACTTATCTACTGATTTGTATTTACTTATCTACTGATTTGTATTTACTTATGTGATGATTTATATTTACTTAAATATTGATTTGTATTTACTTATCTACTCATTCGTTCATCTAATGATTTTTTATTCATCACATTATTTAAATTTAGGGCTTTGTATTTGTTCATCTACTTTTTAAAATTATTTAATCATCTATTGATTTATATTTGTTTATCAACTGAGCTGTACTTTTTTATCTATTGCTTTGTATTTGTTTATCTATTGATTATATTTATTTATCTTTTGCTTTGAGTTTACTTATTTAGATATTGCTATTGTAAATCAACCTAGGATATGAACAAATCTTGTGCTTGCATATATTTGTGCTTCTAATCCTCATGCTTGACCTAATTCAGTAAATTTCGATGCATGTTGAAATAAGATTCAAACTTGTCCATTCTAGCATCCTAATTTGATTTGATTTTGTGCTTTGAACCTTGAAACATGCGTGTTAAAGATACATTGATGTCTCAAACTTAACTCACATGTGGGTCTTCTATTTCTAAAATGATTATGTGACCTAGTATGTATGTTGATATATGAAACTCTAGTTAAAACTTCAAGATTGACCCCGAATTAATACATTATAACATAATTGAATCGTGCATTTGTGTTGTTGCAAGTGTTGTTGACTTGTTGTTGATTTGCATATATTTCTTCTTCAGCCTTCAAGTGAGGTATAATATTCTGACTCTCCCAATGTTCCATTAGGCTCCATTTTGATTCAAATCTTTTATATATGGAATCATGGTTTATTTACTGTTTATTATTTACTGACAAGCATGATTAAATGATGTTACACAAAACTTAGGATATGAATGATGAAATTAGGATTGTAGGTATAAGAATGACAGCAAACATGTATTTGTTGGCCTAGAAACATGTCCAAGATTTACTCATTAGGAGTAAATCTTGGATAGTCACCGATTTGGGACTATTCTTGAACACTTAATCTCACTTAGGGTGTGAGTGTATAATGTGTATTGGGTTTTCAAGAAAATTTCGGAAGCATTTCCCCATTTGTTCTCTAAGTACATATGTACTTGGAGAACAGCGGGGAAATGTTGCCGAAATTTTCTTGAAAACCCAATACACATTATACACTTACTAGTGAGATTAGGTGTTCAAGAATGGGATAGGTGGTACACATTTATTATATATAAGAATGACAGCACATGTATTTGTTGGCCTAGAAACCCGTCCAAGATTTACTCATTAGGGGTAAATCTTGGATAGTCCCCGGTTTGGGACTATTTTTGAACACTTAATCTCACTTAGGATGTTTTAACCATTTATTATATATAAGACCTTAATCTTTTAACCCTAGACCCTAATCTTGTTCTAATATATACTTGTTTTCTCTTTGATCTTAGAATGGATAGATCATGGATGTCCATTCCAAATCGTTGCACCCCAGAGTTTATTTCTGGTCTTGATCAGTTTATTAGATTTGTCGAGGAAAATAGGAAACAACCTAGAGATAGGTTCTACTGTCCATGTAGGCATTGCGATAACAACTTGAAAGTCAGCATTGGTGATGAAATCAAAAGTCATGTCATGTGCAACGGGATTGTACAAGGCTATACATAATGGCACTGGCATGGAGAGATTTCAAACCTAAAATTAGTGGATGTCGATAGCAGTGCTTGTATAGAAGAAGAAATTGCATCCGATGACGTAGATGTGAACGAACCAGTTCCAGTAGACATCATTGATGCAATGATGGATAGTTTTGGGGTAGAGAACACCGATCCACCTTCCATGTTTAGAAACATTATGCATGATGATGAGATACTATTATACACAGGTTGTAAGTTTACGAAGCTTAGCGCTGTATTGAGATTGCATAAGATGGAAGCTAACAATAGATGGAGCGACAAAAGCTTCACGTCATTGTTATTCTTCTTGAAGGAAACGAGTTGCCAATCTCAACATACCGGTTAAAGAAATTGTTGTGCCCAATGGGAATGGAGGCCAAGAAGATACACGCATGCCCGAATGATTGTGTATTATTTCAAAAGGACTATGTGGATTTGAAAGATTGTCCCAAATGTGGTGCGTCAAGGTATAAATTGACGACTTTGGGGGAGTCCAAAACTGGTTGTCCTGTCAAGGTGATGTGGTATCTACCTATAATACCACGATTTCAACGCTTGTTTTCCAATCTGATAGATGCGAAGAATTTTAGGTGGCATGCAGATGTTAAGAAAAATAATGATGGGATCCTACGACATGCGTTTGATTCCCCACAGTGGAAGAAGATTGATTTATTGTACTCTGAATTCGATGAAGAAGTCAGGAATCTAAGACTTGGGATTTGTATAGATGGGATGAATCTGTACGGGACATTGAGCAGCCAACATAGCACTTGGCCAATTGTGCTTTTTATATACAATCTTCCTCCCTAGTTGTGTATGAAAAATAAGTACATTATTCTATCGTTGTTGATATCGGGCCCTAAACAACCTGGAAATGATATCGACATTTATCTTGAACCTCTGATTGATGACTTGAAGAAACTATGGGGTGAAGGTGTGATGACCTATGATGCTTCTCGAAGAGAGACATTTCATTTTCACGCTATGTTGTTTCGCACTGTGAATGATTTTCCAGTATATGGGAATTTGTCTGGATATAGTGTCAAAGGATCTAAAGTGTGTCCTATATGTGAAGAGAACACTGATTCAATACGACTAAAACATAGAGGCAAGACTGTATATCTTGGTCATTGAAGGTTTCTTACAAAATTCTATCTGTATTGTAGGTTGTGCAAAGCATTCAATGGACGGAATGAGGAACGGAGTGCACCTAAACCTATACCAGGGGAGGATGTTAATGAAAGAGTAAAAGATTTTTCCAATGAATTTGGTAAGAGATCACAATGTACGATGGCCACACAGAGTGACAAATCTTTATTCAAGAAGAAGTCAATATTTTGGGATCTTCCTTATTGGAGTTCTTTGGCAATCAGGCATTGTATTGATGTCATGCACGTTGAGAAAAATGTTTGTGATAGCGTCATCGGTACTCTGTTGAATATACCAGGTAAGACTAAATATGGGATAAAATCTAGAATGGACCTATGTGAAATGGGAATAAGGATAGAATTAACAGAAGTAGTTAGTAGCGATCGGAGAACATACTTACCTCCCGCTTGTTACACATTGTCGAGAAAGGAGAAGAAAGCTTTTTGTGAATGCTTGGTAAATGTTAAGGTGCCACAGGAATACTCATCCAACATCTGTACATTGGTATCAATGAAAGATCTGAAGTTGATAGGTCTTAAATCTCATGATTGTCACACTCTAATGCAGCAAATATTGCCCGTGGCAATTCGATCTATATTGCCGAAGCATGTAAGGTTTGCAATCACCAGACTTTGATTCTTTTTCAACAGTATGTGCAGCAAAGTTATTGACCCTGATACTCTCAATATATTGCAAAGAGAAGTGGTTGTTATCCTATGTCAGCTTGAGATGTATTTTCCTCCTTCATTCTTTGATATCATGGTACATCTTGTTGTCCACTTGACTAGGGAAGTGAAAATGTTGGGACCAGTTTTCTTGCATTGGATGTATCCCTTTGAACGATACATGAGTGTTTTTAAAGGTGATGTTCGAAACTTTTATCGGCCTGAAGGGAGTATTATTGAGGGTTATGTGGCGAGAGAGGTTATGGATTTTTGCAATGACTTTCTGAGTGCTAATGACGCTCATGTTAATGACAAGAATATTGAGGAGCATTTTGGCAAAGGAATTTTGGGATCACTGATGAAAGTAATCAGCCGTGAGCAGTTGGAACAAGGTCACTTGTATATTTTACACAACATCGATGAAGTGAGTGTTTATATCAAGGAACATACCAATTTCATCAAGAGACAATATCCTTGAGCCAATTCAATGTGGCTTGCTAGAGAGCATAACAAGACATTTATTAAGTGGTTTGAAGATAAAGTCTTACATCAACTATCTCAAACACCAGATAATCTTACTGAAACTATCAAATGCCTCACCTTTAAACCAAAATTGAATGTTATGTCTTATGAAGAGTTTGACATAAATGGATTCTCATATTACACAAAGTGTCAAGATGATAAGAGTGTCATCCAAAATAGTTGGGTCACCCTTCAAGCGTCTTCATTGTTTTTTGCAAGTGCAAAGGATAAGAGTCCACGTGAAGCTAAAATGTCATATTATGATGTCATTGAAGACATATGGGAGTTTGGCTACGTATATTTCAGAATTCTGCTCTTTAAATGTAATTGGTTGATAACACCAAAGGAGTTATAGTGGATGAATTGGGTTTCACATTAGTGAACTTTGAAAAGATTGGTGAGAAGGGTGAACCATTCATATTGGCATCACAGGTGAAACAAGTATTTTATATCGATGATCCTACAAATGATAAATGGTCGGTTGTTCTTCATGGTAAAAGACAGTTCATTAAAGATCCTATAGATGAAGAAGAGTACTATGATAAGTATGATGACTCCAGTCCATTCTCAGTTGGGTTGCCAACACCACCAAATATTGAAGCTAATGATGACTTGTATGTGTGCGGAGATCACAATGAAGAATTATTAATTGATAAAAGATCGCAATATTAGAGGCATGCATGTTTATATTTTTTTATATGTTTTATTTTTCTGAATGTGAACTTTACAATGTGAACTTTACAATGTGAATGTGAACTTTACAATGTGAATTACTTTACATTGTGAATGTGAACTTTACAATGTGAATTACTTTACAATGTGAATGTGAACTTTCAGATGGCTGAGCATTCTCCTGATGACTATGTTGATGATTACCGTGAGGGTGAGGATGTCAATGCGCCGCCTCACAATGTAAGTTTTAAAAATATATCCCTGAGGTTTCTATCTATATGTTCATTCATAGTTATATCATGTAAGTGTGTTTTTTTGTCAAATTTTAGGTTGGTGATGTACCCCCTGAAGAAATTGGGGCACTTGATGAGAAGCAAAAAAAAATTGAGAAAGTGAGGGGCATCACAATGATGAACACGTTACTACAGCAAAGGGGTAATGGACCCAAACTGACTGTGGATTTCGATCATGCAGGAAATCTAGTTGGAGTGAACCGCAACTCATTTATTTCATATCTTGGGGTTCTTACTCACAGCCATTGTAGTCCTATTTTTGAATCCTGGCATAAAGTTCCTAAGGAGAAGAAAGACTTAATATGGAATAAACTATGCGTGAGGTATTATTATTTGCAATTCTATTTTTGTAGATTACTAATTTTTAGGATACTAGTTAATAGCAATTCTATTTTGCAGAGTATATTTGATCTGGATGAAAAGTTGCATCGTAAATGTGTGATGCAACGTTGTGGGAAGGTCCTAAGGAACTATAGGACAAATCTCACCCGAGATTACGTATGTGATGCTGAGAAGAGGTTCTTGATTGATTTCCAATTCTAGACATTGATCACTTTTTTACTAACTCTACACTAATAATTTTTTTGTATTCTCTTTAAAAAATAAATTTAGGCAAAAGATATCCACTGAGCAATGGAACTACCTGGACACAAAAGACTGGGAGGACTTTTTTACCCAAAGAAAAACAGATGAATTCAAGGTATTAAGTGCCACTCCCAATTTAATTAATATATGTTCTTATGTATTCACCTATTCAAGATTAACCTTTAGTGTTACTAACCAAATCAATGTGCTTACTAATAAGTCTATCAGCGATGCTCAAAGAGCAAGGCGTGCACTGAATGTGCATGACCACACAATGGGTCCAAGAGGCTATGCATGCGTTCGCCAAAGACTACAGGCTAAATCTACTGCTCAGTCTGTTGCTACTCATGAGTCATCTACTATTGGTCTTGCACCTCTTCCTCGCCATGCTATGTGGATAGCTGGGAGGCAAAACAAGAAGGGAGATATAATGAAGCCCACAACTGTTGAGGCAGCTGCAAAAATGGTAAAATTCAACTCTTAGAGCAATCGATCGATATTGATTATTGTTATATTTAATTACCAATTTCTATTGATGGCGATTAGCAGGAGCTGCACGAGCAGAGGACGGAAGGAAAGTTCATCCCGGAGGGCACAAGGGATGAATTGACAGTTGTTCTGGGTAACCCAGAGCATCTTGGACGTGTTAGGGGTGCAAGCGCTGGTGTGAGCATCAAAGCGTTCTTTGGGCCATCTCAATGCAAACATGTGGAGCTGCACGAGCAGAGGAAAGAAGGCAAGTTCATCCCTGAGGGCATAAGGGATGAATTGACAATTGCTCTGGGTAACCCAGAGCATCCTGGATGTGTTAGGGGTGCAGGCGATGGTGTGGGCATCAAAGCGTTCTTTGGGCCATCCCAATGCAAACCTATCCCAAAAGTGGGAATTTCACAAGTTGAGGTAACCTATATTTTTTTAATGTTATTATGAAAGGGAATTCAATAATTGACTATGTTTCTTTTATCCATGTATAGGTAGATGGATTAATTGAGAGGAAAGTCCAAGAAGCAATGGTGAAGTGGTAGGCGTCTTAGACGGCCACTCAGACAGTACATGTGACGTGTCGCGCTTCTATTACTCCTACAGAGGTTGGGAGTAATCATGTAGACCCACCACCTAGCACATCCTTTGTAAGTATTTTTATGACATAGTAGCTAGTCTTTTCAAGATGATATATTTATGTATATATATATATATATAACATTTTTTACGTAAATTTGTAGGGGTTGAAGCCATGCCATCTAAAAAGTAAAGAATATATCGTTACAGAGGCACAGGCTTACCCAGACCTTCCAGGGGAGATGTTTCATGGGACTCCAGTACCAGCT
This sequence comes from Alisma plantago-aquatica, assembly GCA_963693085.1. NCBI lineage: Eukaryota > Viridiplantae > Streptophyta > Magnoliopsida > Alismatales > Alismataceae > Alisma > Alisma plantago-aquatica. The sequence goes on from OY856409.1 coordinate 907,785,849, forward strand.
AGTGCGGTTTGTGTGAGCCCGATACATATACTCCCCGATTGGAGGGATCTTCAACTGCCATATGCCCACCCAGATTCTGAAACGCTTGGTGAGGCAGAAGGCGGAGTGATAATGTGGCCCAAAGCAGATGTCGTCTATACTAATATTGTATGGTAAATTTACATTACGTTAATTTGTTAGTGTGTATATATGAGTCAATTGATCTGAAATTATATATACAGGTCAAAAATACAACACCCGCTACATCTCGGCCTCCACGTCCACCTCCTCAACTATCAAGCTGGCTTCCAAGGGACCTACACGCCTTGTTAGGTCCTAATTGTAGGGGTATGGCAGTATGGATCGGCGAACATGATCGAAATTTCCCTATAAATGTTACAATTCTAGAGGATGTTGTAGGTCAATCATACGATAACAATCTATTTATATAAGTTTTGCATACGTATTAATACATAGTTATTAATGCATGTCAATCATACGAAAACAAGCTATTTTTACAAGATATTTTAAAGTTGTTTCATTATGATTTCCTGAAAAAATCTATGATAGAGGTGTGGATATGGTGAGATCTTGTTTATACATCTGTATACCTTATTTTATATATGATGATCTGGTTTCTTATATATTAATGCATATGCAATACATGTTTTGCAGCCACTTACACAAGATATGTAAAGATTTTGTATTTTCCCATGTGGGAATTTTGGTTCCATCTTTGATTAGTCTTGTAGACACAGACCCTTCTTCAGTTACTTCATATTGCTGTGATGCTTTTGAATATTTTGGTAAAAATAAGAAGACGGTGATAATAGCTCCATTCAATGTCAAGTAAGTTTACTTTGCTTATAATTTGGACTTAAGAAAATTACATTTTTATTGTGGATTTTGAGTTATTAATTTTTAACTTTCTTACATGTAGTGGTAGGCATTGAGAGTTACTAATTATTGTCCCCAAGACATTCACTGTCTATTATCTAGATCCTGCGGGGAATGAATTGAATACATTATATGGACACGTAATGAAAAGGCCATTATTCTCATGAGAAATATTTCATATTTTTATATCTGTTAATATTTGTTATTACATTACTATTTAATTATGCAATTTAATGTGTTACATTAACATGTAGGGCTTTAGAAGAGTTCAAAAAAGCTGGAGGAAAGGTCCCCATGAAAAAGAATCAGCTACTAGTTTGGGAGAATGTGAAAGTAATTTCCCGACTCCAATGTATATATTATTTATGTGAACTGTGCTTATTTGTATTTTTGAATATTTTGTATGTTTCAATTTATAGTGTGCTACACAAGACAACGGTTGGGCATGTGCCTACTATGTGATGCGATTTATGGACCTAATCATCAAATATGTCGTAATGAAAATCGATACTATATATCAAGTTTTATATATAGTCTCATTAGATAATATGAGATATATCAATCTTATTATATATTATTAATTATATATATACATCATTCTCTTTGTAGATGTTTAAAACTGACTTCAGCACAGGTGGAAAGTTATTAGAGTTACATACTCTCTATACGAGGGAGGAATTAGATGTTGTAAGAGAAGAATGGGCAAAACCCTACAAGTAGTGGGAATTTTTAAATATAATTGGGACAATGATGATGATGATGAATAAAGAATTATATTTCTAAACTTTGTTCTCATAATTATTTTTGTGTGAATGTGAATGACTTTTTCTGAATTGTCATATGTGTGAATGTGAATGACTTTTTTTTATCAATACATGAATGTCTGAATGTGAAAAGAGATGAAATGAGTCGAACTGAATGTGAATGTAAATGACTTTGCATGTTTCTACATGTATCTGATCAATACATGTATCTGAATGTGAATGACTTTACAGGTTTGTGGCCTATTGTTGGTTGATATTAATAGATGTTGTAAACCTACAGTTCAGAATTGAACTGTAGGTTCTGCATCCTGTGACCAGCCATACAGCAGGTCTGCAAACTGATAAGAAAAAAATCAGAACATAGGCGTCGGTTATTTTTATAAAACTAACACCAAAGACATACGGCGTCGGTTATTAGTAAAAAATTGACGTCTCTTCCATGGCTGGCGTCGGTTATTAGTAAGAACCGACGCCTATTGTGGCCAGGCATAGCTATGCTGGCAGGGATATGGCCTCGGTTATTGTTTAATAACCGACGTCTTTGATCCTGAGATAGTGTCGGTTTTCATTAAGAACCGACGCCTATAGTTCCCTTGCTGGCGCGTTTTCAGTGGCGGGAAGGGTTATGGCGTCGGTTAGAAACTGACGTTGAAGGTGTTGATTTTTAGCGGCGCCCACTTGGGCGTCGCTTGAAAACTGACGCTAAAGGCTCTAAATAACCGACTCCAAAGGCCTTTTATGTAGTAGTGCAAGTGAAGAAGATGGTGAAGAGGATGCACTCATTGTAAATGGTAAGCAATATAGAAGATTTAAATCTAACAAAATTCTAGTATTTCTTCCTCTTTTTCCCTTAGGTGCTTTGAATGCGGAAAGAATGGACATTTAAAGAATGAGTGTCCTAAAGTCAAGAAGGGAAAGAAATCTTCTTTCAAGAAGAAAGAAAAAGCCTACAAAGCAGCTTGGATGATTCAATGGTGATAGCAAGAGAGGAGGAGAAGTAGAATGACTCATGGCTAAAGAAGACAAGGTAGGTTGTTTCATTACAACAACCAATGAATAAGAAAATGAGGTAAGTCTTCTTGATTTGTCTAAAGAAGAACTAGTTAATAGTTTAGAAGAACTCCATTACAAGTATGTTGAGTGCAAAAAGAAATTGAAAAGGATTCTAAAAACCAATGATGAGTTGTATGCTAAAATGCTTGATCTCTATTATGAAAATAATTCTTTGAAAGATTCTATTCATGATTGCAATGCCAAATTGCTTGCTCTAGAAAACAATAATGATCTTATTTCTCAAAAAAAGGTTGAATTGCTTGCTAATATAAATAATTATCAAACTAAACCTGTTCTATGTTTTCATTCAAATTATGATATCATTGTTAGAGAAAGAGATTCTGTTACGACCCCATTTGAGCTTAATTGGTAAACTAGGGTTTACCTAGACAATTGCAAAGATTAATTAGAATAATCATTCTTGAAATCTAATTAATGACGATAACACAATTAGGATGTTTTAACTATGATAAGAAGTCTAAATGTTCTTTTGTCTTGAGAATTAGGGTTTGAGAATTATAAACCCTAATCGGCCCAAAATAGGGTTTTGAAGATACATGAATACAGAATTTGATAAGTAGAATGTCTCACTAAATGATTTTTAGTATTTTATGTGTAACTCTTATTTACTTCAAATTTGTATATGATTTGGATATATAAAATGTGAACAACATTGGAAAATATCAGAATTTTTGAAGAATGTTCTGACCTGTTTATCGGTCGAGTTTCAAACTCGATCGATCATATTCCCAGATTTATATAGCAGTGTGGTAATTGAATTTTATCTTTTTATTGGTATATCCAATTGATCTCAAATTTTAACTGTCTTGAAAAACACAGTTTTAGACACTTTTTTAAATTGGCATAATTTTTGGATGACTTTTGATCTCTACAGTGAGGGTGTCGGTCGAGTTCTGTGCAGGACAAACTCGACCGAATCTGCTGCAGACTGCAATATAGCAGTGCACTGTTCTATTTTTAATTATTTATTGGTAACTCCAAATGATCTCAAATTTTAACTGAAGCTTTATAGATCAATTATAAACAACTTTATAAATTCCCATAATTTTTGGAGAAATTTTGATCTCTGAAATAAACGAATTACAGTAACTTTGTGTAACTGAATATTCAGCCAATATAATTAAAGTTGAGTGTTGGGTCAATATGCAATTGACCCAAGCAGCTCAAATTGACTTATATGATCGACCACACACACACACAGCTCTCATTCTTAGTCATCCATCCCAGAGAAACGAAAATCTAGAGAGAGGGAGAGTTAGGGCTTGAGTGGAGAAAGAGGAGGAATTGCTGACCTAGGGTTTTGCGGTCCGAGGAATGGTGAAATCAAGTAAGTTTAGATCCTTTGCATAGACTTTTATGGTGAATCTTCTCTCTCATGTCAAGATTCCGTCCATGATCTGATTTGATCCAAGATGATGTCGAAATTCCCTCTTTTCTCACCCTTTCTTCATAATCCCTCATTTTCAAGGTTTCCTAGTTGAATGGAAGAAGAATTGGGAGATTTGTTAGGGACTTGATATGAGTTCGATATTCCCTGAGTTGAGCTACAGTTTTGAGGTGTTTTCACACCTTAGGGTGAGTGGGTTCTTCCTTCAAACAGTGTAATGCACTAAATTTGATTATAGCATCCAAATCCCTAAATGCTTAGTATGTGATTCTAAACCCTGACATGTCCGTATGATTTAAGTTGTTGCAAATTGATATGATATGGATTCCTTCTCTGTTTGAATGACTCCTTGATGGTAGATTCACATCAGAAACGTATACAACACATCCTAGAAAGAATGCTTTTCAGATTTATACCATATGATGTAATTAGGGTTTAACCTAATTGAGATATCTCTAGAGTTTCAACCTTATTGAAAAGGACTAGTAATCTTATAAGTGGTTAGGATGTACCTCATGGATTACCTTATTTGAATTTTATCCTTGGTGCATGATATCTCAGTGAATAGCATGGAAACCTAAATTTAGTTCAATTTCCATGGTTTCATACATATATCGATTGTATATGATTTGTTGAAAACAATCTTTATTTAGTGAATGATTATATCCTATGAAATCCTTATGAGAGCCATGTGACAAGTGAATGAGGTAAATGAAAAGGTGAATGAGGCGAATGAAACCCTAAGAGTAGGGTATTGGCATGTGATGAATGAATGAATAAGGCAAATGAAACCCTAAGGATAGGGTGTTCAATGAATCATGTTATGGTGACATGAAAGGTCTCGATATGAGATGTGGTGATACTTAACTGTTGAATTGTATGTTTCTAGTGCATTTAACTTTATATGCTTGTTCTCTCTGAGTTGATATCTACATACTGCAGGACTTCTTATATTTCAATACATATCTCGTAAATTGCAGGTGATGAGATATGACATGCCCTAGAAAGGGATGTTACTGAGACATGGTATATGTTGAATACATGAGCTATGATGTTTTATATGATATGATATGGCAGGCCGTGTGAGCCTTGTGAGAAATGTAAAATGAGTTATGATTTTTGTTCACATTTATCTATAATATTAATGTTAGACTTAGGTGCCCTGGACACCGTAGAACCCCTTTGAGAGGTCTTCTTCTTAGGGGTGAAACTCGTGTTGCAACAATAACTATGCGGAGTCACGGTGGCACGAGGACAGAGAGCCAGTGTTGCAACAAGAACTGTGCGGAGTCACGGTGGCACTGGAGAAAATAGGGGTTATTGCAACAAGAACCGTGCGGAGTCACGGTGGTAACCCAGTGAGACTCTCCGCCTGTGTGCTTAGGTTAGAGGAGGAGTCTAGAGCACTCAGAGTAGTGCATTGAGGCCGGAGAGCCTGTGGTCCTGTAGCAGAACAGGGCTGGCGTCAGACTTAGCATTTCCCGGGTGTGTCGCTAAGTCTTGTACGGTGTGGCCGTAGTGCACTGTGAGTCTCTATGCAGAGTACACTGCATATATCAGGGCATAAGCTAAAATATGATCATATAGGTTCACAGAGTTCCTTATAAATGAAAGAGTTAAGGAAGACTAGAGCATAGTCTTCTAGTAGTTATTCTTTGGATGCAATATTTACATTCTTTTTTATTTCAATTATATTATTTTAGAACTGCTCAGTGTAGTATTTATTGTTGTTAAATTTCATAACGTTTATTCAAAGTTATATCTGTAATCACATTAGTGCCTTAGACTGTTTCCTTGAAGTACTCATTCACTGAGCGAGTAGGCTCACCCCTCTACTCAAACATTTTAGGGTTAACCGCGTGGACTTGAAGATGGTCAGAGCATCAGTGTAGATCTGCTACAAGAGTTAAGTACAAGATTAGTTGAGTCAGTCGGTCCTTGTCACTCTAGGTCCTCAGTAAGAGATAAGAGAGAGAGTTGTAATTACGATGTGTAATATTGTTCCTCTTTTGATATGTATGCTAATTAGCAAGTTTTATGTGCATAAGGTGTGAGAGACATCATTAATTTTTATACATGTATCTTTACTATTGAAGTCTGATTAGTAAAAGAAATGTTCAGATTCCTTTGTTAAGATGTTATGTGGTTCAATGCGGGGAGACAAGAGTCTTAAAGAAAAGAAGAAAAAAAAAGTTAAGGGTGTTCTTTGTGTTACATATAAATCCTATCTTATGCCCTAATCTCATGATTTGAGGAAATTGTGAGATCGGGGTGTAACAGCTTGGTATCAGAGCTTAGGGTGAGTTGTCAAGGACCATTAAGTTAGTAAGTTAGCGTCATAAGTGTGACAGATAGGAGATGTTTTGATGTTAGCTTTGGGGATTTGAGTATTTGGATATCCTGGCCCGATATCTGAGTACTTGGATCAACCAGTACAAGCTACTCTGTCTATTCTTTCACGTATACCCTGGCCAGGTATACAGTGGAAGAATGGGCTAGAGAGGAAACCTAGAAATGTTAGGGTTAGAAAACGAGAAAAGAAACAAGAATTAAGAGCATAAATGTAAAAGGAGATAGAACTTACATTTCATAATGTTGTTTTTGTTGGAAATGTATAGAAATGCTCTTATATGTTTGAATTGAAATATTCAATACTTTGAAATATGGGTCTTTAATATCTGTTGTACACTATGTAGTTGTAGCATTTATTGATTTCATTCTTTGTAACAAGTAGACTAGAATTGACCTTTGAATGAGCTTTTGTTAGTGGATAAGTTTTCTTCCACACTTCTGAGATGAATAGGAGTTGAGTAATCCCTTGTAGTTCTTGGCTTCAGGACTTCATGTTTGGCCTGGTCCGGCTGGCAGGATGCGTTACTGGGATCTAATGACTCCTATTAATAGTATAATAAGAATAGACTCTGGATAATTAGACCCACATTAGAGTGAGAATGTACATACAGTAAGATGTTGAAACAGATGGGCAAGATCAGAACAACTAAGAATTAGTTGAAACTGATATCTGAGGTTCAACTCTGGGGTCTCAAAGGTGAAACCCTTAATAGGGAATAATAGAACATGATATGAAGTTCATAATCAGTTTATTGATTAATATTATATGAACTATACATATGAAATATAGAAAAGATATGTGAAATGTATGTATGGTTCTAGATAGCAAGAATCAATCATGAAGAATGAATCATATAATAGAGTATAATGCTTTTATGAACTCTAAAGCAAAGGCTAAGTAGAGAATAGGGTTGAGCATTCAATAGGTCCATAGAAGTAAAGAGTCTTCAAAAGAGTAAAAGTAAAGAGAATCGTATGAACGTGTAATTCATAAGACTAGAACAACAAACTAGTTTCTAAGCAAAGAACATAGGTGTAGTTTAACGAATGAATAAGTCATACAAAGGTAGACTGTATTCAGGAGAGAAAAACTTGATTGAAAGAGAAACTATGTTTGACCCATGCATGATCCACTTGATTTAAAAATGAAGAATATGTAATGTATTCAACATGAGGAAAAACTAATAGAAGGACTATTAATTTAGAACGTTAACCTCACAATAGTATAAAGATAAAGGAGGAAATATGTGCAACATGGTATACATGACCATACATATGAATAAGCAACATGGTCATAAGAGAAAAATTTAGAATTTAAAGATGACGGGTTAAAGAGTAGTATATGGTAGGAGAACTATGAAACGTAAGATAGGGTTTGAAATATGATGGAAAGTTATAAAATAAAGAGGTTGTGAGATTCAAGCAAGTGCTAATTAATCAAATATCTCTGTTGATAACTAAGTAAATCTACATACGAGAATGTATTAAGGGAATGTTTGAATACAAGTATTCCAAGTCTTAAAATCATCTTCTCTTTCATATATTCCTTAACAATAGCAAGGTGGGAATGAAATGATAAGAAAATGAATCATATATGGTGCATAACTACCTTGGTGGGGTCATCTAGTGAATGTAATAGTGACATACAATATGATGAAGTGCGATAAGAAATAAATTCTTGTGTGATAGCAAGAATGATGAATAATCTATTCTTACCTTGAATGTTTTAATGTTAGGGATGTTTATTGTATATAATCATATGAAAAGGATAGGTAGCAAAAAGTAAAGAAGTAATGAATGAGCAGAGAGATATGGGAAAACACTATCTTTGTGTAATATGTGAATTTGTTTTTACATGTATGATTTGTTGAAGGCATATTAAGGTATGAAAGTTGGTTCTACATATGATTTTAGGGTATTTGTGTAAGATATATGTTAAATTAAAGGTGTATGATAGTTGTAGTAATTCATACCTGATATGCATCTTACTATTGTGTATTTGTAATATGGTGATACAGTTTGGATGATGACGGAAGACATGGAGGGATATCCTGAATAAGGTAGTTATACCTATTCACTCATATTAATAGAAAGGGATGATAATCAAATTGTCTGGACAAATAACCCTAATGAGGTGTAGCTTGTTATACCTAGCTCTAATATAACTGAGTGATGGTAATTGAGTATGATTAATGCTTGAATGACTGATACAATTGTGGATTTCTTTATTACTGTGGTTGAAACCCTAAAATGATATAATACGATGGTTACACTTTGAATTGTGTGTGGGCCCATAACCCACAGGTCCCAGGATCGAAACAGGATAGTATGGAATGAGGTGGTAATGCTTCACCTCATGCATACATGACCCAATGGGGATGCCAAGAGTAGTATTGTGCAATTGATTGTTGAATCTAGCCTTTTAATTCAAGACTGTTTTGCTATTTGAATAGCACTTTATTAAAGCTTAAAACAGCATGGTGAACTCGCTTTTGTCACTTAAAGGTGATACAAGAACAATAGAACTTTCTGAGTCGCATAATTTGAGATAGTTGTATCAGAGTATCAGAGTTGCACAGCAAAAGCGTGGTGGTTTATCTTTGCATTCTATGTTTGACTGCGGCATAAAGAATTTGCTTGATATCATTGAGAACTATTTGAAATATGTTGTGATTTAGTAAAGAATTAAAAGATCTAATGTTGAAAACTACATTCAGGTATGAAATACAAGAATATAATGACATGGAAGGCTTTAGAAGCTTAGAATAACCTTGAATGTATCTTTCTTGTAGGTTTATGTTTCGAGGACGAAACATTCTAGGGGGAGAGTTGTTTCGACCCCATTTGAGCTTAATTGGTAAACTAGGGTTTACCTAGACAATTGCAAAGATTAATTAGAATAATCATTCTTGAAATCTAATTAATGACGATAACACAATTAGGATGTTTTAACTATGATAAGAAGTCTAAATGTTCTTTTGTCTTGAGAATTAGGGTTTGAGAAGCATAAACCCTAATCGGCCCAAAATAGGGTTTTGAAGATACATGAATACAGAATTTGATAATTAGAATGTCTCACTAAATGATTTTTAGTATTTTATGTGTAACTCTTATTTACTTCTAATTTGGATATGATTTGGATATATAAAATGTGAACAACATTGGAAAATATCAGAATTTTTGAAGAATTTTCTGACCTGTTTATCGGTCGAGTTTCAAACTCGACCGATCATATTCCCAGATTTATATAGCAGTGTGGTAATTGAATTTTATCTTTTTATTTGTATATCCAATTGATCTCAAATTTTAACTGTGCTTGAAAAACACAGTTTTAGACACTTTGTTAAATTGGCATAATTTTTGGATGACTTTTGATCTCTACAGTGAGGTGTCGGTCGAGTTCTGTGCAGGACAAACTCGACCGAATCTGCTGCAGACTGCAATATAGCAGTGCACTGTTCTATTTTTAATTATTTATTGGTAACTCCAAATGATCTCAAATTTTAACTGAAGCTTTATAGATCCATTATTAACAACGTGCTAAATTCCCATTATTTTTTGAAAAGGTTTGATCTCTGAAATAAACGAATTACAGTAACTTTGTGTAACTGAATATTCAGCCAATATAATTAAAGTTGAGTGTTGGGTCAATATGCAATTGACCCAAGCAGCTCAAATTGACTTATATGATCGACCACACACACACAAAGCTCTCATTCTTCGTCATCCATCCCAGAGAAACGAAAATCTAGAGAGAGAGGGAGAGTTAGGGCTTGAGTGGAGAAAGAGGAGGAATTGTTGACCTAGGGTTTTGCGGTCCGAGGAATGGTGAAATCAAGTAAGTTTGGATCCTTTGCATAGACTTTTATGGTGAATCTTCTCTCTCATGTAAAGATTCCGTCCATGCTCTGATTTGATCCAAGATGATGTCGAAATTCCCTCTTTTCTCACCCTTTCTTCATAATCCCTCATTTTCAAGGTTTCCTAGTTGAATGGAAGAAGAATTGTGAGATTTGCTAGGGACTTGATATGAGTTCGAGATTCCCTGAGTTGAGATACAGTTTTGAGGTGTTTTCACACCTTAGGGTGAGTGGTTTCTTCCTTCAAACAGTGTAATGCACTAAATTTGATTATAGCATCCAAATCCCTAAATGCCTAGTATGTGATTCTAAACCCTGACATGTCTGTATGATTTAAGTTGTTGCAAATTGATATGATATGGATTCCTTCTCTGTTTGAATGACTCCTTGATGGTAGATTCACATCAGAAACATATACAACACATCCTAGAAAGAATGCTTTTCAGATTTATACCATATGATGTAATTAGGGTTTAACCTAATTGAGATATCTCTAGAGTTTCAACCTTATTAAAAAGGACTAGTAATCTTATAAGTGGTTAGGATGTACCTCATGGATTACCTTATTTGAATTTTATCCTTGGTGCATGATATCTCAGTGAATAGCATGGAAACCTAAATTTAGTTCAATTTCCATGGTTTCATACATATATCGATTGTATATGATTTGTTGAAAACAATCTTTATTTAGTGAATGCTTATATCCTATGAAATCCTTATGAGAGCCATGTGACAAGTGAATGAGGTAAATAAAAAGGTGAATGAGGTGAATGAAACCCTAAGAGTAGGGTATTGGCATGTGATGAATGAATAAGGCAAATGAAACCCTAAGGATAGGGTGTTCAATGAATCATGTTATGGTGACATGAAAGGTCTCGATATGAGATGTGGTGATACTTAACTGTTGAATTGTATGTTTCTAGTGCATTTAACTTTATATGCTTGTTCTCTCTGAGTTGATATCTACATACTGCAGGACTTCTTATATTTCAATACATATCTCGTAAATTGCAGGTGATGAGATATGACATGCCCTAGAAAGGGATGTTACTGAGACATGGTATATGTTGAATACATGAGCTATGATGTTTTATATGATATGATATGGCAGGTCGTGTGAGCCTTGTGAGAAATGTAAAATGAGTTATGATTTCTGTTCACATTTATCTATAATATTAATGTTAGACTTAGGTGCCCTGAACACCGTAGAACCCCTTTGAGAGGTCTGCTTTTTAGGGGTGAAACTCGTGTTGCAACAATAACTGTGCGGAGTCACAGTGGCACGAGGACAGAGAGCCAGTGTTGCAACAAGAACTGTGCGGAGTCACGGTGGCACTGGAGAAAATAGGGGTTATTGCAACAAGAACCGTGCAGAGTCACGGTGGTAACCCAGTGAGACTCTCCGCCTGTGTTCTCAGGTTAGAGGAGGAGTCTAGAGCACTCAGAGTAGTGCATTGAGGCCGGAGAGCATGTGGTCCTGTAGCAGAACAGGGCTGGCGTCAGACTTAGCATTTCCCGGGTGTGTCGCTAAGTCTTGTACGGTGTGGTCGTAGTGCACTACGAGTCTCTATGCAGAGTACACTGCATAGATCAGGGCATAAGCTAAAATATGATCATATAGGTTCACAGAGTTCCTTATAAATGAAAGAGTTAAGGAAGACTAGAGCATAGTCTTCTAGTAGTTATTCTTTGGATGCAATATTTACATTCTTTGTTATTTCAATTATATTGTTTTAGAACTGCTCAGTGTAGTATTTATTGTTGTTAAATTTCATAACGTTTATTCAAAGTTATATCTGTAATCACATTAGTGCCTTAGACTGTTTCCTTGAAGTACTCATTCACTGAGTGAGTAGGCTCACCCCTTTACTCAAACATTTTAGGGTTAACCGTGTGGACTTGAAGATGGTCAGAGCATCAGTGTAGATCTGCTACAAGAGTTAAGTACAAGATTAGTTGAGTCAGTCGGTCCTTGTCACTCTAGGTCCTCAGTAAGAGATAAGAGAGAGAGTTGTAATTACGATGTGTAATATTGTTCCTCTTTTGATATGTATGCTAATTAGCAAGTTTTATGTGCATAAGGTGTGAGAGACATCATGAATGTTTATACATGTATCTTTACTATTGAAGTCTGATTAGTAAAAGAAATGTTCAGATTCCTTTGTTAAGATGTTATGTGGTTCAATGCGGGGAGACAAGAGTCTTAAAGAAAAGAAAAAAAAAAGTTAAGGGTGTTCTTTGTGTTACATATAAATCCTATCTTATGCCCTAATCTCATGATTTGAGGAAATTGTGAGATCGGGGTGTAACAGATTCCTTGCTTTCAAGTTTATATCAAACAAAACTAGATATTGCAAAGAAAATTTATGAAATTGTTAAGTTACAAAAACATGTTGATAGTCTAAAGAGTAATAATATTCATGATAAAATCTTGAAAAACTCTTTTGGACAAGTTGGAAGAAGAGGACTAGGCTATGTAACCAAAGAGAAATCCTAAAAAAGCCTAGAAAAAACAAAAACCTAAGACTAATGTCATGTATATGCCTAAAGACAATCTAGATCATGGTCATAATGCTAAGAAGATAAATGAAATTGATTTCATTTGTTGTCATTACTATTTACGTTTTGGTCATTATTTATTTTCTTGTCCATACAAGAAAAAGGATGTTGACTTGGCTTTCGTTCCAAAACATCCAACTTAGAAATGTTGGACATATTAGTTGAGATTTGACCTAGCCTTTATTTTGAAATTCATAATGTCTCATCCCAACTAAAATAAGATTTAACTTGTATATCTTTGTATGTTTTGATTTCTTAAATGTGTTATCCAAAAATAATAGCAGGATTTGTTTACATTAGAAATGTTGAATTTACTAAAAATGCACAGAACTTCATTTCGGTCAAAAAAGGGCTCGACCGAGATCTCTTCCAGTCAAGGAAAAGTTTGACCGAAGGTAGTTCTGTCAGAATTGTTTTTACTGACAAATCTTTCCAGTCAACAAACAGTTCGACCGAGAATTCTTCCGATCGAAGAAAATTTTGACCAAAGATAATTCTGTTAGAACCGTTTATTGAAAATAAAATTATCCAATTGCAATTAACATTGATGACTCAAATATGTAATGGACTCTTCATATTAGATTGTTCTAAATATTTGAATAATCCTAACCAAAAGGACCACTCTATGGGGACCAAAACTTTCATACTTTATAGGTTATGGTCTATAGAAATTTCTCTAACAAGCATATGAACGGAAATAAGAAGATTTCCATACACTTGGAGAAAAGGTAAAATTATTGATCATGTTTGGAGAAAGTTTTAAAGGTAAAACTATTGGCATAGGTGATGTTGGTACAAATTTTTTAAATGTGCTATTTGTAAAAGAACCACATCATAAGTGATATGACAATGGTGATGATTCATAGAAAAGGAAAAATGATTGTAAACCTCTTAACTTTATGAACACTATTTGAAAACAATGAATCATTTATGACATAAAAAGATTGTTCATACAAGAAACTTGCTTAGAATATAATCATTACCTAAGTTTTTTTTATAAATCTAAAATTTATGTATTCTAGGCAAGTGAAAGTAAGATTTCTTTTTAAAACAAAAACTTTTCTCACTAGAGCTCATTTACAAAAATTTATTTGGCTCTATATGAATTCTATCTTTAACAAAAGATGGTAAAGACAAATTTGATCTTAAGTCACAAAAAGACTTTATCCTAGAATATTCAACATCTAGAAAAGCATCTAGGATTTATAAGTCTACATAAATAATGATTATACACAACAAGACTTAGTCATATCCTAAAAGAGTTGATTACATGACAATTGTTATATGAGCTTACCAAGAACAATAAGTAAAATTATGTTCCTAACCTAAAGGTAAAATATTCATTAGAAATATATGTGCATGATGAAATAAAGTGAGGATATAATGATAAGAAATAGATTTTGATATGACTTATACATTAATGGCTAAAACTTGAGGTCATTTAACTCTAGCCACTCATAAAGACATCATACTCTTCAAATGGATGTAACAATTGTTTCCAAAATAGAATCATAAGAGAAGATATCTATGTTGCTTAAACTCATGTCTTGAAAAATAATTAAATATGCATAAAGTTTATTGGTAGCTTATTCTAATATAGAGGAAAATGTTATATATTTATCATACTAGATAAACTGCATCAATTGGAAATCTACATAACTGCCTCTTGGTCGACAAAGAGTTCGGCCGAGGGGCACCCCAATCGAAGCCATGATCGGCAAAAAATAAGCCTGACAAAAATGTGTATTTGTAAATCAAATCATTCACTTGCACTCAATATTGGTATATCAAATTTGTAATTTGATCATCATGTTAAATACTTAGAATGAGAGAAATTTCTAAATCAAAATAGTGTAAAAAACAAGATTGCTTAAAGATTATAAAAATTGACTCACAAATTTCTTGGATATAATGTGCATATCTTTTTTATCTTATTCTTAATTGTGTTCTCTATACAAATATGGGCTTAACATCCCTTATATTTGGTTAGATATATATTTATTGATCCCACTATGAGCCTAAAAGAATCTCATATCATTTCAGGGCTTAATATCCCTTGAAAATCGTTAAAAATTAATATTGATTTTTAAATTGTGGCTAAATTTGACATTATTTTTGAAGTAAACAATTAAGGGGGAGTAATCAATTAAGGAGGGTCTTATTGGTTTACCCATATGGTTATCTTTTTGAGATAACAAAGAGGAAGAAATAAAAATAAAGTAAAATAGTTTCATGATTTCTTGGCTTGACATTAATTGGTGCTAAATTGACTTAAGAGATGGATATCATGTTCCATATCTCTTTAGGTAAATTAACACATATTTTATGAGATCAAAAGAACTTATTCATCTCAGGTATATCATAGGTATGAAACTCATTTCATTTCAAATATTTTGCTTCATTTTAGAAATATCTATCACCTTCAAAACGAAGGGTATGCTAATGTCAAATTTAGCCAGCATGTATGTATTCATGATAATCAGGCATGTATTTATAGTTAAAGCATCCAAAATTTGATAAATATGTGCCTAAAAATTAAGTGCTTAAAAATAGTGAATATTCACCTAAAATAGTTAAAGGCGCCTAAAGATGACTATATAGCACCCAAAAGCGACTGAAAGTATCAAAAAATGGTGATACACCCACAAATGGCTGCAAATGTCTAAAAATGATTAAATAGCGCCTAAAATCATTAAATATCATCCAAAAAATGCTAAAATTCTTGGTTGTTAGACAAACCTATTTGGGCATTGATACATTTTTTTCCGTTGTCAATTACCTTATCTGGGCGCCATTTTGATACATTTGGTGTCAATGAACTATTTTTGGGCGTCAATTAACCATCTTTGGGTGTCATTTAACTATTTCTAGGCGCCATCAAGTTGTTGTTGGGTGTGAAGTATCTTACACCCTGTTTAATGCGTACAACTATACTTGGGGCGCCATTAAGTTATTTTTTGGTGTCAAACAAACCTATTTAGGTGTCGTTATGTTGTTTTTGGTTGTCAATTATCTTAGATGTGATTTAGCATGTACAACATTTACTTGGGCGTCATTTGTATACTTATGGGCGTTAATAAATGATTTTTGGGCATCAATTAACCATCTTTAGATGTTAATTAGACATTTTTGGATGCCATCAAGTTACTCTTACACCCTATTTAATGCGTACAACCATATTTGGGCACCATTAAGTTATTTTTGAGTGTCAAACAAACCTATTTGGGCGTCTTTACGTTGTTTTTGGTTGTCAATTACCTTAGATTTAGCGAGTAAAATATTTAATTGGGCGCCAATTTTATACTTCTCGGTGTCAATGAACCATTTTTTAGCGTCAATTAATCATCTTTGGGTGTCAATTAGCCATTTATAGGTGCCATCAAGTTGTTGTTGGGTATGAAGTACACTTACACCCTATTTAATGCGTACAATCATATTTGGGGGTGCCATTAAGTTGGTCTTGGGTGTCAAACAAACATATTTGAGTGTCGTTACGTTGTTTTTGGTTGACAATTACCTTAGATGTGATTTAGCGTGTACAATATTTACTTGGGCGCCTTTTTATATTTTTTTGGTGTTAATGGACTATTTTCGGGCGTCAATGAACCATCTATGGGTGTCAGTTAACCATTGGGCGCCAATTCATCTGTAGATTTGTTAACTGTTTGGGTGTCAAACAATGATTTTTATTTTATTCAAAAATTAAACATGGTTTTAAAATTATAAACAAAATAATTTTTTCTTTCATCACATCAACTCTATGTATCACTTTTATATTTTTTTCTCAAAAATATATCAACATTAGTCTTGTGGGAAAGAATTTTTCACAAAAAATCCAGTGGTTTTTATTTCATAAAAAATCATCATGGTTCAAAAGTTATAAACGAAACAAATTTATTTGTCTATTACAAAATCTCAAAAAAACTGCAGAATCAGTGTATGTCACATCATAGTGGGGGCTAGTGGTAGCATGTAGTTGGGGAGGTAGTTTTGCCAGCCGGTTTGGGTGCGCATCACTGCACGTGACATCGCGTGAGCATGCCCAAAATTTAACTCATTTAAATTTACCGGTTCAGACAACATATAATAGTCGTACCCTACACTGCTCACTTCTCTCATTCTCCCTACGCTGACACTTTTCTCATTCCCTCTCCCTCCACTATCTTCTCCTTCACTAACAAAAATTAAACAAACCCCTCCTCTCTCATACATTTATATCTTTCCACTAGTTTGATTCTCAGGTTCCCTCATCAATCCCGCACACCGTTCTCTCTTTCTGCTAAATCAATACACCATTTTCCCGTCACCACTCTATCTTTTTTCCTTAACCACTCTTATTTCCTACAAAATGAGTTCTCTTATTTTTCCCTCTCACTTCTTTCCCCAGTAAATCATTCTCATTTCCCCTACATAGACTGCATCGCTCCAGAGTTCGAAGGGTTTCACCTATCATTTTTCTAATCCAAACAAACGAGTTTCACGGGCTATAATACATACATGATGTTCAAGATTTTCTTCTTGTTATCCTTATTGATGAGCTTAAATTACTATCACTAGTAAAATATCGTGTTATTCTCAAACATCGTCTTATGATTCATCTTTTCCGGTTGATAAGGTATGTATGTTTGCCGAAAGGCATGCTTAGACATTTTTTAGGAGCATGCAGTTTCATGCAGAGAATTGCGGGTTTTAAGTATAGAATCTTGGATGTTCTTTATGATGTTCGTAGACATGCAGAAATTGTTGCTAACAAAGAGACACCAATCAATTTTTTGACAAATCTACATAAGGGGAGATCGACATTTATCAATAGATGTCTTGATTTTTAGCTGGTTTGGAAGAAAGTATGCATGTGTGGATTTAACAAGAGTCTCTACATTAGCGGGCTTGAAAAGTAGAGAATTGACTGTGGGGCGGCTTGTCCTGAAAGTTGTCTTAATCAACGTGGTTAAGCATGAGAAAGCATATATTTGACAACCAACATCTTTTCATTCATTTTGGTTTGATAGTTTTGGGTTCTTGGCACCATAAGTTGTGAAGTTTCTCAAAAGGGTGTATAAGATTATACACAGTAAAGTCATGACTACAAATTATGGATGCAGTGTTCCAGAAGATTGACCGTCTACAAAAGGGACTAAGGGCACAACTTGTTGTTCGTCTGCCTTTTTTTTCATTGTAATTATAATTAGATACTCCACATTTTATCTAAATATCAAAAACAACATGTTGCTCTAAAAGGACTGCATCGCTCCAGAGTTCAGAAGGGTTTCACCAGTCATTTTCCTAATCCAAACAGACTAGCTTCACGGGCTACACCACATATGTTGCTCTAGAAAGAGTTGCTTCTGCAGAAACTGTGGGTAGCTGACGCTTTGATGCTACCGAAACATCTAGCAACCGAGTGATTCCAAGAGAATTCTGGAAAGTTTACTGCTGCGGAGTGATTCCGCTTTGATTGAAACAAGGAAAAATCAAATCTCCTCATCACCGCAGGATGAAATTCCCTTCGCCTGAAGGGATTACCATTATGGATAGACACCATAGAATGCGCCTGGAAACATCTTGAACACGGAGTGTGCGTTATAAGCATTCTCATTCTCAGATTCCCACGCCACAACAGAAGACACTAGAAACCATACAGAATCTTCAATATCACTATAAATACAAACTTGCAGACAGGACTACCAACAAGTTCCGCTACTAGGCTTATTAGCCGAGATCCACGGAAGCAACACCCAACAGCCACTGATGTAGATCAACCCAGTCTTCTTCAGCCCCTTCATGTGGGACACCTTTGATGTCATTGCAATGCAGACACTGAGATCTCTTCCGAGCATGGACTGGAACGAGACATCAGACTCTTACACCGTCACAGCAGACCTCCCAGGATTTCAGAAGGATGAGGTGAAAGTGGAGATGCAGGAAGAGAAGGTGCTCAAAATAAGTGCAGACAAGGGTAAGGATAAGAAAAGAATAAGCAAGTCATTCCAGCGCATCCGGTTGCCAGAGAATGCCAATGCGGAGAATACAAAAGCCGTGCTGCAGAATGGAGTTCTAACTGTGACTGTACCTAAGGAGAAGCGTAAGAAACCGCAAGGGAAACTGATCAACATCTCTGATTGAGTCCAAGGCAGTTGGTCCTTTGGAATGCATGTAAGAGAATACTATCGAGATAAATAACCTAACTCTGCTTGTAGCTCCGTGTCGATCTTAAAAGTGTGATGTGTATGAATTGTAAGTGGCTGGACTATCATTATCCGAGCTTATAACTTAGCAATAGCTATATAAAGCGCCATCTTAAATTAAGTATTGGCAATAAATAACCAGACTTTAGTTGGAAGACGTAGGTTTTACAACGATCCATGCTTGCTGAATTTGCGGAATAAGCAGCCTAGCAGTACAAATTTGCCATATTCCATCCACATAGAGTGTTTGTGATGTAAATCAGTGATTATAAGGAAGACCAATCTAACCTTCATCTATAACATTTCTCAGACCGTCATCCTTTTGACAGATTACATAACAACCAACATAAGCATATCAAAATGGGCAAATAGCTTATGAATCTGTGAGCGAAGCTCGTGCTACTAATCCTGTCGATTTTTACGAACTCTCCAGCACAGGCAATTGCAGCTTATCATTTGTTAGTGCATCTGCTGTCTTGGCGCATCAACAAAGTATATTGGAGAATGAATATGTGCCAATACCGACCTCAGTTCTGTTGAGATATACAAGGCTGCACCTACATATTCATCGTTTTCTCTATTCTCCTTATCATTCCTTCACAAACGTAACTGATACAAGGCAAGTTAAAAATTTGCCCGCTATCTCTGTCATTTACAGTGTAAGTGAAAACCGTAACAGTAAGAATTTTCAATTTCCTACCATTATATCTGTGCAGCAAGAATTTCATTCCAGGTATCAGGAACTCCAGGAAGGCACCAATGCAAGCAGTCCTGTACCCCTGCTGAGGCTTTGATGCTATACCTAGATATATGCCCCTCGTCTCTAAGTTGTGAGAGAGCTGTTATGTCCAATAGCTGGACTCTTGTACCCCTTGTGGCACCTCCAGCCACAGTATCACTGCAGCCATCCTGGGTAACTCGATTCCCACCAGCAAGAGGAGAAGTATTATCACAGCTTCCCCCAGTATTCCAATCACCATTGAAGAAATGTCTTGGTGATATCGACCTGAAGAATGCCTTCAGCTTAGGATGATGAGGAAGCTGAGAATTCAACCATCTAACAACACTATAGACAGTGAAGTTCTTTGCATTTCCAACCATAGCAAGCTGTCTGTCCTTCACAGGTAATCCATCCACATACATCACCCATCGATTTGCATTTATCTTTCCTCGGTTCCAGTGATGTCCAGTATTAAGAACTAGCACATCAAATTTATGAAGATACCGCTTCAAAAATGTGGCAGGGCGGTCAAGATGCATAGCAACACTGTTGGATATGTCAAGAGGCTCTAATTCAGCTAAGGTGGCAGACCAGTAGTAGAGGATGGTGGTATTTGTTTTAGGAAATCTGTAGGCCCAACCGTCGGGTCGAGAGGAACCTCCAGCTCTAACCAGGCCATACTCGTCTCCAACATCTTGAACTGCTGGGTTAAATCTACCACCTGTTGCCATACACATCAAAGATTGAAACTGTTGTCTTCCCAAGGAATCACCAACAAGAGCAATGGTTTTATCTTTCATCCTGGATTTAGTCAGGCTGTCAGTTATACATATAGAAAAAAGGGTAATAAACAGAATTCAACGTGGAACTTAGAGTGAATGTTGTGTTTCTCAAACAAACGAACCTGTTCAAGAATGAAGAACCATCAAACTCTGGTATATCACATGACTTAGGCTGCCACTTAAAGTTCTCATAGGTGAAGTCTGTACGTTGAGTCAACCTACAAGCCCACATCTCTGATAACCACTGCTTGCACTGGGAACCAGAATATAATGGTCGCCTTTTGTCAGAAACCCATTCTCCCTTGGCATAATTGCAATCTACAGATTAATACAAAGATTACAGTGAGTATGAAAACCCAAAGATACTCACAAACAAAATAGGCAAACATTTAAGGGTACATCATCCAATGGGACCATCTTCATAGCAGATACTTCCTGAGCTTTAAAAATACCAAATAGTTATGAAGTAACGGAGAGCCCGGAGAATATACCATATTGACTTCAATTTTTGTAATTAAATACAAATCATTATAAAATAAACTTGACCCCGCATATAAATTGACTTGGAAAAAGGGCAGTATGCTGATCTTCTCCCACCCAGCCCCACTCAAAAAAAAAACCAATACCAATAGCGCCCAGTATTTCTTCATCACCACCCTCCAAGCCTCCCCCCCCCCCTCCCATCCTCACTTTTCCTGCACTTCTGCTGTAGCCAGTGCCAGCCAACAGCATGAGAGCAGAAAATAGGGAGGGGTGGGCTTGGAGAAGAGAGTGGACAGACAGGACCCCTTGTGGCTAGAAAGTGGTGTAGTCTGTGAGGATGGCTAAGATGGTGTGAGGGCACACACCAGGGTAGTGACTGCCAGTCAAGGTGGTGGTGGATCAAGAAACGTTAATAGAGATGATACACACTGGATCTATTATACCTGGGCACATACCTGGATTTGGACCATCCCAAGGTTTACACACCGTACTTAAGTCTGCAACAAGGCAACCTGCAAGGTCCCTGCTGATGCATGTCCACATAGTCCTCAAAAAAGAGTAGGGCGATCAAAAACTCATGGGTGTGTACTATCCATCCCCTATCGCACACAATGTGGATAATGATTAAAATCTAAACTATTTGATATAATTAATCAAAAAGCATATATTTCATTCAAAGATTTCGATCATCAAGTCTTACCATCTAGGTTTACAGAACCTATGCATAGGCGTTTAAGACTGACTACTTAGACGGGTAGCCAATGTGGGACTAAACCACAGGCTTTACAAAACCAAATTGGAAACATATCAAATAACACCTGAAACACATGGGAACTAATAAAACATGATATTTGCTACTTAAACAACGATTATTCCAAATGGTGTGGTCATCCTACATCAATTTAGTTCCATATTATTTTCTCTGATATGAAATATTGTGGAGCTAAATGATTAAAATTTAAACTAATTAGGTATAACTAATCAAAGGGATCATTGTTTCAATCAAAAAATTAAAAACATCAAGTCGTCCCTCTAAAAAGGCTTACAAAGCCTATGCATTTGACCGATTAATTAGACAGGTTGCCAATGTGGGACTACAACACAGGCATTACAAAACCAAATTGGAAAAATATCAAATAACACCCCCAAACACATGGTATAGAGATATGTTTGTGTTCTGTTATGTTTTGTTGAGTGTCATGTGCATAGCATGTGCCTCACTTATGTTGTTCTCTTCTGTAGTTTAGTCCCATATTGCTCACCTCTGTTTTAGTCTCTATTCTCTTCTGTTAAATAAGAGACTGCATTGTACATTGTTTTACTCACTCAATAAACAAGCCTCAGTTATTCTATATGGTATCAAGAGCAGGTCCAGTTCAATTTTTTTCTTCCCACCCTGCCCCTATGCCCTGAGTTCAGCCCTTCCCCCCCCCGACACCCCCCCCCGGTTGCCGGCTTCCCTGCCTACTCCCGTCGCTGCTGCTATCCTCTTTTCCCACCCACCACCGCAACCCCCAACCTCCCAAAACCCCCCACCACCCGCCGCCACAGCCACCTACCCTCCCCACCACCTCACCCACCGCTGCCACCCCCCATTTTCCTGCTGCCGCCGCCGCCCTTCCCCCCCACCTACTGCCGCCGCCCAACCTCCTCTCCACCATTGCCTCTCCTCTCACCACTCATATACCCACCGGCTGCTACTCATCTCCTTCCTCTGCTTTCCCCCATCACCTCCCTTCCTCTTCTCCCAGTGGTTAATCTGTTCTTCCAGACAGCCATAGATCTCTCACGTTGAGAGTCCTCTACGTCTCCGCCTCTCTTTCTGCATGCACCTCATGAAGGGATATTGATTTCCTCATGTTGGCGTGGGTCCTTTTTATCCATCTCTGCCCGAAAACGGGTCCTTCTGATCTGATGCATCAGATCCCTGTTGTTGCTACTGCTCCGTAGAGGGTTCATTATTTACTGTATGTTGTTGCCCTTCGTGGGTTCTTTCGTTGCTGCCTGTTGTTGCTACGCCACCATCTTGCTACTACCTGCCTCTGCTCAATATGGCTTCCGTGGAGCCTCCCAGGTCTCTCTGTGTTACCACAGTCAAGCTTGACGGATCAAACTACCATCTGTGGTCGGCGTCCTTTGTACTATATGTGAAGGCTCAAAGCCGTTACTCACATCTTACCACTGATCCGCCTCATGCCGCTGCGGCTATTGCTGACGACAAGACCAAACAAGCTTATACCCAATGGTCTAAAGACGACTCGGGAGTTATGTCTTGGCTTCTCAATAGCACCGAGCCGCACATTCGTCAGTCTCTACTATGCCTTCATGATGCCAAAGCAATGTGGGACCAGTTGTCTCATGTCTACTCGCACCAACAAAATCCAAAGAGGGTCTTTGAAATATTCAAAACCTAGCCAAGGAGTACTCCTCAGATGCGTCTATTGAAGATTTTTACAATCAATGTTCTGCTCTCTGGAATGAGTATGAGATCTACCACCCTCTGACTGCTGACATCAAAGAGGCTCAGAAGCAACGCAATGAACTCCAACTTGTTCAGTTCCTGGCTGCCCTACCTACATCTTTTTCAGGCGTGGTTGATCAAATATTGTCAAGTGATCCGCCACAGACTCTCCGCGACGTTCTAAAGCGAGTCCAGCGACCACCATCTGTATTTTCTACACCTGCTATTGAGCATTCTGCCTTCGTTGCTCGTACTACTGATTTTGAACGTGGTCGCGGTCGAGGACGTGGCCGTAGAGGACGTCTACCACCTTCTGGAGGAAGAGGGACTTCTATTGCTCCTGGCCGAGGTCAAGCCAATGGACCTCGCTACTGCAACTGGTGTGGTCGTGACAATCACACTGAAGATAGGTGTTGGATCAAGCACGGCAAGCCAACCTGGGCAAACCAGGCCTCCACTGAAGTTGCTACTGAAGCTGCATCCGATCCATCAGATGCTCCTCCATCCACTGCATGGCTCCACTCTAAGTTCGAGAAATTCTTCCAGGAGTGAATGACTCAACTACCTTCGACATCGGCGGCTGGTTCTTCTGCTATGCTTGCATCTCCCTCTGCTGGTAACCGTGCTGGTAACCGTAAGTGGTGTATTGATTTTGGGGCGTCTGTCCACATGGCAGGCGACATCCACTTATTTTCTGTTCTATCTAAAACTTCGCATATTCCATCGGTCACAGTTGTTAATGGCTCAAAAACGCATGTCCATGGCGTTGGCACAGTTCCGCTATCTCGCAAGATGAATCTTCACTCTGTTTTATATATACCTCAGTTTCTAGTTAATTTATTATCTGTCAGTAAAACTGTCAAACAACTTCAGTGCTCTATTAAATTTGATCCCTCTGGTTGTGTTTTGAAGGATCTCCGCACGAAGACGAGGATTGGTTCGGGCCATGAAGGACCAGATGGACTTTACTACTTGGATGGACGATCTGCGGCGTCAGCTCTCTTATCTACATCAGTCTCAGGACTTTAGTGGCACTTCCGGCTGGGTTATCCGTCTGCTACGAAGATGAAGCTTTTATTTCCAGCTTTAGTTGAAAATAAATTCTCTTGTGAAACCTGCGTTTTGAGTAAACAAACGAGGTCTATTTTTCTTGCTAAGCATGATCTTGGGTCTAAAGATATGTTTGATATTGTTCATTCCAACATTTGGGGTCCATGCAGTGTCCCGAGTCAAACTGGTGTTAAGTATTTTTAACATTTATTGATGATTATTCCCGTGCTACCTAGCTTTTCTTGCTCAAAGACCGGAGTATTGTATTGGACAATATCCATATTTTCTTTTCTGAAATAAAAACTCAATTCAATAAAACCATAAAAATCCTCCGTACTGACAATGCCCTAGAGTTTATGCAGAAGTCTGTCACCTCTTTTTGTTCTGATCATGGCACCATACACCAAACCACTTGCCCCTATACTCCTCAGTAAAACGGTGTTGTTGAACGCAAAAATCGCCATCTCTTAGAGGTTGCTCGCACTCTTCTTATCCATTACAAAGTTCCTCACCGTTTCTGGCCTGAGGCTGTCACTACGGCATGTTTTCTTATAAATCGCATGTCGTCTTCTGCTCTACAAAATCACATCCCTTACTCTATTTTGTTTCCTGATGCACCTCTATTTTCTGTACCACCTCGCATATTTGGGTGTACCTGTTTTGTTAAGAATATGTGCCCAGGAATATCGAAACTTGACCCTCGGTCTACTAAGTGCATTTTTTTGGGATATTCCAGAACTCAAAAGGGCTATCACTGTTTTGATCTGATACTCCGACAGTGGTTTGTCGGTGCGGATGTAGTCTTTTTTTAGCATATGCCCTTCTTTTCTGAGGATGGAACAAGCCTATCTCATGATGTGTTGGCACAAACACCTCTACCGGACATTGTTGAAAATTTGTCTGTCTCTGAACAGCCTGAAAAACATCCGCTGCAAGTATACAAACGCCGACCGAAGACAAGCACTCCTTCCATAGCCCCTCAACCAATTCTTGCGTCTGTGGATGATCAAATAAATACTGAGGTAACTTCTGACTTGCACCTTCCTATCAGCTTACGGAAAGGTGTTCGCTCTTGTACTAAACATCCTATCAGTCATTTCTGCACATCTGACAATCTGCATAACAACTTTGTCTGCTTTACTTCTGCACCTCCTGCTGTCACTGTTCCGAAAAATGCTACAGAGGCTCCTACTATTCCAGCTTGGAAGAAGGCAATGGACCAGAAAATACAGGCTCTATGTGATCGCAAGACATGGGAGCTTGTGGATCGCCCTTCTTCTTGCCCTACAGTGGGTTGTCGTTGGATCTTTACTATTATATATCAGCATGATGGGACTATTGAACGTCTCAAAGCCCGTCTTGTTGCAAAGGGCTACACACAGACATACAGTGTCAATTATTTTGAGACCTTCTCTCCTGTTGCACGATTAAACTATGTTCGCATTCTGATTTCTGTTGCTGTAAATAAAGACTGGTCTCTCTTTCAGCTTGATGTGAAAAATGCATTTTTTTACGGAGATTTACAGGATCAAGTCTACATGGAGCAACCACCTGGGTTTGTTGCTCAAGGGGAGTCTGCCTCCAAAGTATGCAAGTTGAACAAGGCTATCTATGGTCTCAAAGAAAGTCTGCGAGCCTGGTTTGACAAGCTCAGTCAGATATTAGTAACCTTTGGCTTTCGTCGTTCTCATTCTGATCATTTAGTCTCTTTTATTCGCAAGACAGTGGCTTGACTTGTCATTCTGATTGTTTATGTGGATGATATTATCTTATCTAGCAGTGATATTGTGTGCATACAGGAAACTAAAACTTACTTAGAAAAGCACTTTGTCACTAAAGATCTCGGAAAACTTCGATATTTCTTAGGCATTGAAGTCTCCAGATCATCTGCAAGATTGTGTCTATCTCAGAGAAAATATGTGCTTGATCTGCTGCAGGAAACTGGCATGCTAGGCTGCAAACCGGCTAACATTCCACTTGACCCAAACATGGACTGGGATGATGCAAACTCTCCTCCCTATGTTGATCATCACCAGTTCAGAAGGTTGGTAGGCAAACTTATTTATTTGACTGTCATATGAGCTGATCTTATTGTTGTTGTCGGATTCATCAGTCGGTATCTTGACAAACCCCGGTAATGTCATTGGGATGCTATATGCCATATTCTGAGATATCTTAAAAGTTCTCCAGGGAAAGGCTTGATGTATAAGAAGCATGGCCACTGCAACCTATTTGGTTTCTCAGACTCGAACTACGCAGGAAGTCGTTCTGATCGAAAGTCAACATCAGGCTACTGTACATTTGTGGGTGGAAATCTTGTCACCGGGTGAAGCAAAATGCAGACTGTTGTCGCCAGATCCAGTGCAAAGGCGGAATACCGAGCGATGGCTCATACTGCTTGTGAACTGCTATGGGTTTAGAGTCTCCTTCAGGAGTTTGATATATCTTATTCCAGCCCTATTCCGATGTTTTGTGACAATAAAGCCTCCATTTTTATTGCGAGCAACCCCACCTTTCATGAGAGGACAAAACATATTGAGGTTGATTGTCACTTTATTCGAGAAGCAGTTCTCTCTGGCCGGATTTGCACTCCATCAATGTTCTGAGATGCGGTATGCGGTATGCGTTCGGTCAGGGTACCGCATAGAGTATATGCGGAATGCGGGAGCATAAGCGGGGCATATGCGTTTTTGGATTTTTTTTTTATAAATTCAAAATTTATACATATATTTTGATTACAAAATATAATTATATTTATAAATTTTATAGATTCTAGTTGCACAAACTAATACCCAAGATATACCAATTACCAACAAATCATCATATCATGGAAGAAGAAACACAATTTTCTTGTCACTAAGTCAATGATAATACTAATAGTGACAATAGACACAAAATATTACGTGCCTAAAACATAGCAAGAGTAGCATCTAAATAGCTAATAGTCTCAAAATACATCACTACATCCCTATGATATGAAATGAGTCTAATCATAATAGTCTTCATCATCTGGGAGATAAGTAGGCTCCCCATCATCCCTAGACCCATCATCCGGAAGCTCATCTTCATTGATTGCATGCAATGATGTAGCAAGGGCAGTCCCTGCGGCACGTGATTGTGCACGAGTAACTCGAGGCTGCAATATATCATCCACTCCTGCTGCCTCTGCTACATTGCCCCATGTGAGATCATCTCCAGGAAAGACATCATCATTTGCAGTGCTATTATCACCCGCTATAAACTCCATAGCATGTTGGCTATCAACTGTGAGAAGGGGATCCTTATTCTTCCTTGTCCGTTGTGCTTGCAACTTGGCATTGAACCTAACATATACCAAGTCATTTAGCTTCTTCACCTCAAGCTTGTTTCTCTTCTTGGTGTGAATCTGCCATTTCAAGATAGATATGTTTTAATAGAAATCCTACATGTACATTAATCAAACAAATTGTGTCATATTTTACCCCCTCAAAAGTACTCCAATTCCTCTCACAGCCAGATGCTGAAGAAGTCAAATTAAGGATTTTCATTGCCATTTCCTGCAAGTGTGGTGCATCTCCTCCATGTACACGCCACCAATTGGCTGCAAGCAATTAATTACATTTAGTACTTAACTATGTGAAAAGTAATTTGTGTTAAAACATAAGAGTTTCATTTCTATAATAACTGGTCTATATTCATCATTATTGATGACGCATTGCCTCAATGCCAATGCGGTACCAAATGAGCCAGTCTTCATTATGTAGGCAACCAACTCTTTCCTTGTAATTAGGTCTTGAATCTCAATGTCAGGAAAGAAAACCTCAATGCATTTGATCAACCCAGACATCAATAGAGGATTCCTTTCAATTTCAGCTTGATCCTTGTATAAATAATAAGGATTGAGGTAGTAGGCAGCCACATGCAGAAAGCTATTCAATCTGTCTTTGGATTTCAAGTTAATGGCATTGATGAATGGCCTATAAAGGACTTCAACCCCTCTGAAGATTGCCATGATATCTTTTTTGGCAGCTTCTAGCTCACCATACACAAAGCCTAGAGAAGGCTTTTTGTCACCATCAACAATCCTCAATAGATGGACCAAAGGAGAGCAAACTTTCACAGCTAAAGAAACTTGGTTCCAAAAAGTTGGAGCTAACACTGTGGCTTGAGCTATGTCACCTGGTTTTGTCTTTGACCACCTGCTTTAGCTCCATTCATCAGAAGAAAACATCAACCTCAACTTGTCCTTATTAAGAAGGCTAGAAAGTGTGAGGTAAGCAGTAGCAAACCTGGTCACACCAGGTCTCAAAATCTCCCCCTTATTAGTAAATTTGTGCATTAAGCTCAATGTCTTAGTGTGGGAATAGATGAATGTGACTAGTTGCCTTCCCTTCTGGATAGCAGTCTTGATTCTCTGCTCTTTCCCAAACTCCTCAAGAATAAGATCAATCACATGAGCAGCACAAGAAGACCAAATAATGTGAGGGTATTTGGCCCCTAATAACCTCCCAGCCAATACATTTTCAGAGGCATTGTCAGTAACAATTTGGAGGACATTCTCTGCTCCAACTTCTTGAATGCACCCATCAAGAAAGTTCATAACATACTCTCCTGTGTGTGAATCAGCTGAGGCATCTATAGCTTTGAGAAAACATGAGCCTAACTCACAATTCAACAAAATATTCATCAAGCTCCTTCTTCTTCTATCACTCCAAGCATCTGTCATGATAGTGCACCCATATCTCTTCCACATGTCTCTATGTGGTTGGAGATCTGTCGTAGTTTGATCAACCTCTATCTTCAACAAAGTCTCACTCACCTCATGATATGTGGGAGGCTTGTAATTCTTGCCATATTGCCCAACAGCTTGGCACATAGCAAGGAAGTCATTGTTGCATATTGCATTGAAGGCTATGCCAGAGCGATAGACCCACCTAGCAACATATTGGTTCACTCTTTCTCTCTGCTTTTTGCCCATTGCCTCCTTTATTCCCACCTGGCGCATCAACAAGTCCGAAGCATGAGAAGAAGAGCGGTCAAGTGCGGAGGAGTTGTCAAGTTGTTCTTCAATAGCAGGTTCTTTGCCCATGGTGACATTGACTTCATCACGGGTGGATGACACCCCTTTTGCCTTTTCAGCCTTTTTCTTTCTTATCTCTTCTAAATTCTGCCTGATCTCCTATTTTATATCAT
This sequence comes from Alisma plantago-aquatica, assembly GCA_963693085.1. Lineage (NCBI taxonomy): Eukaryota > Viridiplantae > Streptophyta > Magnoliopsida > Alismatales > Alismataceae > Alisma > Alisma plantago-aquatica. The sequence goes on from OY856409.1 coordinate 907,815,575, forward strand.
TATCAACAAGACGGCATGGGGCCACATTGCCCTTGACTTGCGCTAGGTGTTGTTTCAATCGATTCACTCCCCCTTTGATGTCTTTCTCACATAAGCCACAAACAACCCAATTAGTGTTGAATTTGTCTTTCTGAAACCCGTACTTCCATGCCGGATCAGTGGAACCGATTGGAACGTAACGAGATTGAGGGGTTTCTTCAGACTGGGTATTTGTAAGGCCTGCAGCTGAACCACCACTCTCCATCTACCCTAAATAAAATTAAACAAAGCAAGATCTAACAGTAAGACACTAGAACAAACTGGACGCCATAACACTACAACACACAACAGTAAAACAACACATAACTACACGCAGCTCATAGTAGAATCAAAACTGAAGAGTAAATCTACATTTATCCAATTAAGATTCCGGCAGGAGCAATCACTACAAGAAAACACCTATCATAAATAGCCAAATACACTACCTTAACAGTAAAATCAAACTCAAACATGAACATTAACACTTTGCAGTAAAATCAAGCATGAAGAGGACATGGATTGCCGTCCATTTTAGGGATCAGTAGAGAGGGGAATAAGTAAGGGAGAATGGAAAAGAAGAAGAATTGGGCTATAGGGATAGATGGATATAGGAGATTTCCAACCATTTTAGGGGAGTAACAAAGCGTCAAAGGATAAAGGGGCGAGAAGAAAAATCAAAAAGTGAGGAGAGGATGTACCTGTTTCTCTCCGTAGGCCAACCTCAGGAAGGGGGGGAGGAGGATGACTAGCGATTCGTATCTCGCACACCGCTCTACAGCAGCCGTCGTCACTGACGAAGCGCCTAGTCGAGTCACGGAGAACCCAGCTACCGTCAGGGTAGCCGTGGCAGGAGCACGAGGTGGAGTCGCTGGCTTTGCTGCCGTCAGGAGGACGAAGAGGTGTCACTGGAGAAGCTGCCGTCGTGAGATGGAGGTAGGCAGGAGGCAGGAGGCGTCGGAGGTGGTTGTGTTGCTGCAATCATCCGCCGCGGAGGTTGTGGGAGCCGCAGCCCTAGCCTCGCGCGAGAGTGAGAGACAGGGCGGGGACTCTTTGCTGCCGCCAGGAGGACGAAGAGGTGTCAGCTGTCGTCGTGAGATGGAGGTAGGCAGGAGGCAGGAGGCGTCGGAGGTGGCTGCGTTGCTGCAATCTTCCGCCGCGGAGGTTGTGGGAGCCGCAGCCCTAGCCTCGCGCGAGAGTGAGAGACAGGACGGGGAGTCGCGCGACTCGCGAGATGAGTGGGGGTCGAGGGGGGTCAGGGGGGTGTCGAGTGATTCAGGTCTCATTAGTTGACTGTTTTTTTTTATTTGTGACGCAATATGAAATGCGGAGCATAGTCGGCCGCATATATGGGTCGCATGCCGCATATTCAGTGCAAGCCCAAAATGAGCACCGCCTACCTATATGCGCAGCGGATAAGGGACCGATCCGCATATGCAGCCGCATACGCGGCCGCATGGGCCGCATTTCAGAACACTGCACTCCATATCTCAGTACAGACATGCAAGTTGCAGACATCTTCACGAAGATACTTCCCAAAGCTCGGTTTCAAACTCTAGTTGACAAGCTGGGCATGTTTGACATCTACGCTCCAGCTTGAGGGGGAGTATAGAGATATGTTTGTGTTCTATTATGTTTTATTGAGTGTCATGTGCATAGCATGTGCCTCAGTTATGTTGTTCTCTTCTGTAGTTTAGTCTCATATTGCTCACCTCTGCTTTAGTCTCTATTCTCTTCTGTTATATAAGAGACTGCATTGTACACTGTTTTACTCAATAAACAAGCCTCAGTTATTCTATACATGGGAACCAATAAAACATGATATTTGCTACTCAAACAACTATACTAAAGGTTGTGATCACCCTACATCACCACATCCTCTCATTAACTCTCCTAAACCCCAGATTCCAAGTACCTCCTCCCCAACAGAATTTGAGTCTAGCCCCGGCATTGCATGGTAGTGATGTGCGGTTGCATGTGGAAGCAACACATGGCATAGTTTTGACCATGTGATGGGGTGCACTGAGCATCCGGCAATGTTGGGCAGCAGTGCGCATACTCACAATATCATTTACTTTTGAAAATGGTGTATTTCAAATGTGAATTTTTCCTCAGCCGTATGTGACAGTTGAAAACTCTCAAATTCATGAATATTCTGTTTTATTCCCATACTATTCACATGTTACATTTTCTTCCCATTTTATATGTTTGCCCCTGTTTAATTCGTTCAAGAGTATACATATGTGAGTATATAGATGATGTAGGATGCATTAGGCTATATTCTAATTGTCTTTGCTTTCTTTTTATATTTAGGGACCTAAGTGCAAATTATCTAGTTTGTGTGCTTAGTCGTAAATGTTTTATGTTTCCTTTATTTTTAGGTCTTATTTAATTCCGAATTTTGTTAAATAGGATTTTATTTCCATTACTTCAGGGTCAAGTCATGTAGTGTTATAAAAGTCAGCCTCGGGACCTTTGTCCAAGCAGTTGAATATGATTTGAGAAATAGATTATTTCCGATTTATCTTCTTTGTCCTTCTTCAAGATGTGTTCCTCAACACTAGGGGCTAGGCGGAGTCGGGCGGGAGCCTGGATAAGTATGCTAGATACAAGTCATATTGATTCAGGAAAAATAAATAAAAAGGAAAAGTCCTTTACAATTATTGTTAATAGCTTACTCTCTGCACTTTTAACTAAGCTCTTCTGCCATGTTTAATATAGCTTGTTGAATAGTGCATTTGCTTAAGTTGTAATTTTGAATACTTGTTAAGTTGCTAAGAATACAAAAACAATAGGATTTGTTTACGTATATGTCATCTGCTCACTTAGACATTGGCTAATGAACCAATGAATAAATTTTTTTGTCATGAACATTTGCATCAAGCTCAAACTTCCTTCTTGCATGCGCACTCCCCCAGAAGCACACACAATAATAACAGGTAGAGATCGATTACTAGCATACTCGGTCAAATGGGTTATTTTCTCGCCTAAGTCACCAGCCAGTAGCCACCCAACCATCCTCTTCTATTGAGTGACTTCACTACTTATAGGCATAGTAAAAATTTTAGTATTCGGTATACATTCGGTTGAGTTGAAAAATCCGGAATTGGGCAATTATGCGGGAAATTTTGGTAAAAGCAGTGAACGCACGCTAAAAGTACGGTCAACGATTCAGGAAGAAGTCGGGAAAAAATCAGAGGATATATACATATATTGCATACATCTTATATATATATATATGCTTGGCACATATATTTGTACATATATATTGCATACATATATCTATCGTTATTACATTCATATACATATACATATATTACATACATACACACACATATATGTGTTTACATACACAAACACATATATGCAGTCAAACTAAGTTACAGTCTTAATTAATATAATATGGGAAAATAACATATAAAACGGGGAAAAACATTAAACGTGAATAATTTACGAATAATACGGGAACTAAACGTAGTATTTGGAAATTGGGTTTGGTCGGCCGTTTCATGTCTAGGGAAAAATTGTATTTTAAACGCGACTTTTTCAAAAAGTCAGAGTATATTGTGACTATGTTGCTAGGTGAAGTCCTGCCCCGATGTGTTGAAGTCTAGACATTGATGTACATGTGTCATGGGATACACCTATGGGCTTTTGTGTTTTCATTCATAGTATGAAGTTTTTGTATGTACCAATTCTTGTTTTTAGCTAAAACTGGTATTGTTTGATATGAATGTGTTAAATAATGTTATGGAACGTGAATATTTGATACATGCAATGTGAACTTTTGTTATAAAGAAAAGAAAATTATGTTCAATGAACCGTTAGAGTCATTAGTCGTCTATCTTATAGTGAGATTTCCGTTTCGTGTGTTTCTCATATGCAACTAGCGCTTTGGGTTGGGCATTGTGCTAAACCTCAGGTTCGATCTTAATAATCAAAGTAAAATTGATTATTGAGATCAGTGTCGTCAACAATTGTGCCCACAATTGGAGATGATCATGAGAATCTCTTTACTTGAAAAATGGATGTTTGTTAAAATCATATTGTAGGCAACTACAAAATCTAACATCCACTCCCCTTCTTCATTCTTGTTGCAATATCTAAAACCACCATGTACTATCTCATAACCAACATTGCAACTCCTCACATGTCCATTTTAAAACACTCCCCATAATGATCTTCTCCTTTGTCAATATTCCTTGCATCAATTCATCCACTATATCCCAAAAATCCTTCTTAACTTCCTTACTAACGCCAACTTGAGGAGCATAAGTACTACTAATAGTCTTCCCCCATGAACGAGCTTACAAGCTATGATTCTATCACCCATCCTTGACCAAAATCATCCTTCAAAATATTATCCACAATAAATCTCATGCCATTCTATGCTTTTCCATACATGCATACCAGATTTTTTGTACCATGTGTCTCCTCCAAACTCTCTACATCATTCCACTATCCACTTAGTTTTTTTCGCAAGCAAACTGTACTGACTTTTCTTCTAATCATGTATCCACTATATCCAAACACTTTTCTATCAAAGGGCCAATACTCTAGAAATCTCAATGTAATATTTGTCTTGGAATTACTTCTTTATTTGCCTCCATCCAAAATTATACTCTTGCACATTATTCACTACATCTGAGTGACAATATAGTGAGACTAGTTGCTTTACCCACTTCTCCAAGGTGTGGAAGCCCTACCTTGTCCTTCGACACAACCAGACGTCGCCGATGTGTTAAACTTAAAACTTAAAACCCCTTGCTCATTTATCACTGCACACAGATGCTAAAGGTAGGGACACTCCAACTAGATCTTATAAGGATATGTATGTCATAAAAAGAGAAAGTTTTAGGTCGCCAATCTAATAAGGGCTTAGTATCGGCGAATTTCTAATACAGAAGTTCCCAAAAAATAACTACTCAAGATGCCTCAAAGAACTTGTTTACTCCATGTGCCATTATTTTATGTCTGACGCAAACTAAACAAAAACCAAGCACTTATGGCGCCCAACTTAACGACAATAGTCGGGCAGACCAAACCATACTTTAAGCACTAATTGTTAGTAGTTGATAACCAAACCCAACCTGCATGATTGAGATCTCTTTCAATCTTAAGATAATAGTATCTCACTTAAAGTCACTCAAATCAGCTTTAGAAACTGGAGGTGTACAAAGTGGAAAATCATTGACAGATTTCAAGAGAACTCAGTCTCTTTTGGCTGATTAGGTTGGACTCATGGGTTCTGAAATGTTATTGATAGCCTATTCCAAAATAAAATAACCATTTTGAAGATAAAAATGAACTAAATGACTAGTGCAGTGAAGAAGGCAACCTAGAACATGTCTTTTCATGGTATAAATTCAAGAAAATAACAAGATTTGGCTTTTAGAGCATTTATGTTTTTAAAATATAACAAATGACTGAATGAGCTAATTATTGAGGATACAGGGGTGAGAAATGCTTTTCAATGCGCAGAAATGCAGTTAAAAACTGTTCCTGAGTCAGCTAGCCAAGATGCAGCTCAAGACCAAGTATGTTTAGGTTGAGGCATGCAAACAATGATTTGAATATAACCCAACACGATGTATCTACAGCAATAAATTTTCGTGTTCATGTAGAAAATAATAGTACCTTTCTTTTCTAAAAGTGTTGCATCCAAACGCAAGTGCTCCTTGTAATGTCCTGACCTGTTGGCAAATGCTGAAACCATTGGACTAAATTCAAGATCTTGCGCCATTTTATTCTTGCTTGCTTTCTCTAAAAAAATTCCATTGACATCTCCTTCGCTACTGGGGGGTGGATTCTCCTCACTCATATTCTCAAAAGGAGCCTCTACATGAGCAATTTATGTGCATCAGCATACTCAATGCTAAACAAACTGTATAAATTTTATAGAAACTGAAACACCTAATCGATAAACAGTGCTAACTACAACTAGAAGATATAACTCAATCAAGATTTTAGTTGTTCAGTCATATCTGTAAGAGAAACATGAATACAATCTTAACTAGGAGCAATGTTCAAAATTGAGTAGGGATGAACAATCTTGCCCTACATCAGTTATCCTTAAGTGAGAGATTATCACCTACAGTAAGTTGTATGTGTTGTGAAAATCTAGACTTGGTGAAAGACTTATTTTTGTTAATGTCATCAATATATTTGAAGAATCAAAGTTGATCCATTGACGTAGAGTACAAAAAAGTATATGTCCAAATGGAATAACGTGATGAGCTTAATTAAGAAAGGATACTTAACCAAAAACCATTATGGCTAGTATTTCCCCATATCTACTAGCATAAAGTACTAGAGTATGAAGATGCAAGTAATGAAAAGGGAACTAAGTGAACAGAAGTCAATTGAAGCAATGAATTCCATCACTAGAGGCACAAGTCACACAACAAACTCAGTTCTTGCAAAATAATATCCAGTTTTAAGGAACATGAATAATATACTTGGGATGGAATCTCAAATCACCGTAAGCAGAAAACCTTGTACCTCATACCTAATGATGCTCATGCAAAAGAACTGTGTCACAGAACAACAAACTCGGGTTTTGTACAAACAATGTTCTTCGATGAGCAAAGCAGCAAAGGAATATACCTTTGTGGCATCCAATACTCCTTCATGCTTTGCAGCAGAGGTAATGCTCGAGTATTTGATACTGTGCATCATGAATATTGTCAGTGAACATAATGGTCCTTTAACACTGAAACTACCTTTCCAGCCACCTCAGGTGTTTTTTGATATAGGCCCATATACCGATGTATTACATTCAAATAATACCCACAACTAGGATGACAGCAAGATTCATATTTTCTCATACAGAAAGGTAGCAAGGCCCCAACGATGGGCACGTTGATACACAAGGCGCCTAAACAAATAAATTCACACTATTTTCCCTAGCATACACACACTTTACGGATGCTAGTATATACATGTGTGACTCATGTGAAAAACATTATCAAAACCTATTTTACTCTGAAAGAATCTCTCTTCATAATATCTTGTAGTATAATAGTTGTACATATAAGTTTATTTGGTACTATTGTAGGATTGGGTATCGAAGCTGTAAGAGAGAGGGAGGGGGGTCTGGAAGAGAGCAGTGAATTATTCTGGAATTGTATAATTAACTCTATATATTTGTCTTGTTTCTGGTTAGGGATAGAAATGGGACATGGTGGACCAGTAGTTCTACACCGTATAATTAAGTAAATATATATTTTTCATTTCTGTATGGTTAGGAAAATAACTCTCAGTTTCCCAAATATTACTCCTTTGTTCCTGGATATTACACTAACTCACGTATTTAGCATTTTATTCATTTTTTTCTCAAATGAATTATTCCTAATAATAATTTTTTACTAAGTTGTCTGTTCTTCGCTGGGTTTTAAAAAGCGCCCGGAGCGGCCGCTTAAGCGGTCAGTACCTTGGGCCGCCTCAAAACAGGCCGGAGCGGAAATTAGGCGTTTGGGCTTTAAGCGGGCTGAATTGGCCGCTTTAGCGGACTGTGGGCCGCTTTAGCGGGGTCACGCTTCAGTGGATGGAGCGGCCGCTTTTGTTTTTTTTTTTTACTTAACCCGGACTGGGTCCTTAATTCCCACGCACCCCGATAACCGAACCCCTCGACACAGAGACCCTCATCTCCCCGACTCTTCGTTCCTTTCCCAGTCGGGATGCTACGCAGACTTCCGCTGCCCTAGCATTAAATCCCGACGACGGTAGGATGCCTCTACTAAACCGCTGCCGTCTTCGTGTTCTTATAAGACCACGACTCCCGCGCTATTTCGTTCACAACGCTCGCAAAGAGGAGAATCAACGACTGAGTTTGGGAGCTTCCGACGTTAAGGAGCAGCGGCGGAAGAGGACTTGCTTGCGGCCATCCACGTCTTACGGACCTTACGGTTGAAGGCTTCTCAGCGGTAGAGGACTCGGTAGCTTCTCAACGCAGACAGGTATGTTCTCTACCCTGTACTTCCTTGCGCCGACCTCCTCTCCAATGCTCTGTGCTTCTCTTCCTTGCTCTGTTCTTCTTTGCCGCTAGTTCTTCTCAGTTTTCTTCCACAGAGAAACGTGTTTGTGTAATCTGCTCCGCGCACAGTGAACATTCCACACTGTTTGTTCTCTACGCCCAACACAACAGTAATCCCTTATTTTATTGTTCTCCTTTTTGCCCAAACGTGTTTGTGCAATCTGCTCTGCGCACAGCAGCAATAATCTACAACCACAGTGAAATATATTAGCAAGATCACGGATACAGTATTAAAGATCACGGCTACAGTTCAAATTAACAGATCAATACTTGTCAGTTATCACAATAAAACAGTTCTGAATTCCCTCATTTTTTCCATATGCACGTATTCCAGTACAGTAATTCGTTTGTTATGATATTACAGTACAAATAAACAGTTCTTTGTGTACTAAGTTCTTTACCAGTAGTACTATAAAGTCTTAATTCCTGCCTGCAAAGTATTAATTAATTAACGATGTAGTGAAATAAACAACAGTAGCATTATATTCCTGCCTGCAAAGTATTTATTAATTGCCAATGTAGTCAAATAAACAACAATAACATTATGTTCTGCGTGCAAAGTAATTTTTAATTAGCAACGTAGTCAAATAAATAGCAATAACATTGTATGTAATAAGGCCAAACTGTATTTATCTCTGCAATATGCAACAAGTAAATCCGTTCTTGTAAATATCCAAAATAAGTAATCAAATTGCAAACATGAGTTCTGATTTCTGAGTAATAAATAATATAGTTTATTCTTAGTGTATGATTCAAAAAATAACTTTTTACATATCCTATCATAGCATGGCTGAGTGCAATGATGATCAACCTGACAATACTCAAACTGTGGTCAAATCTGGTGACCCCGGGTGGAAGTATTGCACACTTCCCGATCCAGCTAGGAGGGAACGGGTGAAATGCAAATTTTGTGGTCATTTATCAACCGGCGGAATATTTAGGTTCAAAAAACATTTGGCGGGTAAGCGTGGCGATGTTGATGCGTGTAAGAGTGTCCCGCCTGAGGTGAAGTGTGAAATGTGTGATTACCTGAATAAGTTTTCTGAAAAGAAGAACAAGAGGACACAAGAATTACAAGATCTTAGGGGTGAGGTTGACATCAATAACCGTGATGAGTCACCCTACATGGTTGATATTGGAGATAGAGAGAAAAAGAAGGCTAAGATTATCGGTAATCTTGATCAGTTTGTTATAAGAAACCCAGAGGAGATTGTAAATGAAAGGATCGCTTCCAAACAATCAACAATAAAAGACAAGTTGGGAAAAGAAAGAAGGGACAAGACATGTCAATACATAGCACGATGGTTTTATGAAGCTGGTAAGATATGTTTTATTTTATTTTATTACAATGTCATATGAAAATATTAATAATTTATTAATAATAATACTAGTTTATTACATTGTCACATAAAATTATGTTTTAATATTGATTCATTATGTTCTATAATCTGTCAATGATAATAGGAGTCCCTATGAACGTTGTCAACCATAAGAGCTTCCAGGTCATGATGGAAGCAATAGGACAATATGGTGCTGATTTGAAGGGGCCCTCTTACTATGAACTTAGAGAGCCCTTACTCATGCAGGAAGTTGAAGCAACAAAGGATTCACTTAAAGAGCACAGGGAAGAATGGAGAAAAAGTGGCTGCTCATTGATGACAGATGCTTGGACTGATAAGCGCAGCCGAAGTATTATGAACATTTGTGTAAATAGTCGATTAGGGACATATTTCTTGAAGGCTGTTGATTGTTCAAGTGAGGTGCACAATGCTGACTATATCTTTAATCTTATTGATGCTGCTATTGAGGAGGTAGGAGAAGAAAATGTTGTGCAGGTGGTGAGTGACAATGCTCCGGCCAACATTGCAGCTGGTCAACAATTGCATGATAAGAGGCCAAAAATCTTCTGGACTCCATGTGCGGCCCATTCTAATGATCTGATGTTGGAGGCCATTGGGAGGTTACCTAAGGTGAACAATGTAATAAAAAAGGCAAAAGCAGTTATGATATTCTTATACAGTCATCATATCACTCTGAGTATAATGAGGCGATTTTTAGGGTGTGACTTGGTAAGGCCAGGCGTCACTAGATTTGCTACAGCATTTTTGAGCTTGGAAAGTATCTTCCATAACATGAATAAGCTTAGGAAGATGTTTGTCTCTGATGAATGGGTAAATTGCAAATTTTCTAAAACAGCAGAGGGAATTAGAATTGCAGCCACAATAGGGGGATCACAATTTTGGAAGGGAGTTCAGTTGGTGTTGAAGATTTTCAAACCTTTGGTGGCAGTTTTGCGGGTTGTTGATTCTGAGAGAGTTCCTGCTATGGGCTACATGCATTCAGGTTTGTTGTTTGCACTCGACAAGCTTGAGAAGTATTTGGCAAATGATGAGCCACTTCGCAAGCAAGTACTCAAAATATTTGCAGATAAATGGGATGGAAGGCTTAATCGCCCCTTAGTTGCTGCAGGTAAATATTTTGTTACAGTGTTACCTAATAAATTTGGATGAATGTGCTTGAAACAAAACACTTATTGAGTTTTTAATATTGTAGGATACTATTTGAATCCATATTTATATTGGAGAGATGATGACATAAATAGTACGAGCATGATAATGGATGGTCTTATGGAGTGCATTGAGACATTCTATCCTGAGCCAGACATCCAAGATGGTATCGTCATGAAGAAAGAATTACCTGCATACAGAGATGCCTCTCGATCCTTTGGAAGGCCAGCTGCTATTCGACAACGAAATGCCAATGATTGTAATCCAGGTAAAAGGCACAACTTTAACCAAATTGTTATGTGTACATTGTTAATTGTTGCGAGTATGACAATTGTAAGGAATTTGAAATCCTAGAATTTAACTAAATTTTTCTTGGAAACACAGTGCAATGGTGGATTAACTATGGGGCAGCTACTCCGTATTTGCAAAGAATGGCACTACGCATTCTAAATTTGACTTGCTCATCATCTGGATGTGAGAGAAACTGGAGTGCATTTGAGATGGTATGTCAAGGGAAAAAAATTGATTGGAAGTGCATAATTATGCTAAATATAGAATGACATTTTTGGATGTTTAATTTTGCTATCCAGATTCATACTAAAAGGAGAAATAGATTGGATGTTAAGAGGCTTGAAGCATTGGTGTTCATCCAGTTTAATGCAAAATTAAAGGAGAAGAAGGAGAGACACGAGAAGGAAGGTGACGTGATTGAGTCTCAAGATAATGACAAAGCAAAAGATTGGATGGTAGAATTGGATCCAGATGAAGAAGAAATCTATCCAGGTGCTCGATTAAATTGGGGAGCAGTTGCTGAAGCTAGTGGAGCGGCAGAAGCATCACAAACAAGGAAAAGTACAAGGGTCGCCAATATGAAAAATGATTTCAAGATAGCTGATTCCAATGTTGGAGCCAAAGATGAGTGTGAGGATGCGGCTTCTGATGATGATAGCTTGGACTTGGATTTTGTCGAAAATATTGAGGATGCAGAGACTACTGAAGGGGATAATAGTGATAATTTAGCGGGTGATTGGAATGATGATTATTGATAGTTTCTTGGTTGATTTTTAATTTATGTTGCATTTCATTTTGTAAGGACTCCTTTTTATATGTGAAAGACATTTTATTGCATTTAGAATGATTGATTATTCAGTATTGTGACATTATGTTCGTATCTAACAGTAACTAGAATTTGGTATTTTTTTAAAAACAATAATGTCCGCTTTTTCAAAAAGCGCCCGCTTTAATCCGCTTCAAAACCCGCTTCACGCTTAAGCGTTTTTTGCGATCAGTCCGCTCGCTTCGCGCTTCGCGCTTTCCAAAACCTTGGTTCTTCGCTTTATTTATACAGTATATAGCTACACCGCCACACGCATGGGACTAGTGATCTCATGTAATGGTTTTGAATAACTATTAAGATTGAAGTTCTACTCAATTGCATTGGAATGTAGCTCTTATTTAATATGTGTATACTTCTTTTTTAGCCCATGTTGGTAAGTGATTGACACAAACATTCACATGATCGCATAGACACGTGGCTATATGACCTTTGTTCATATTATTTCCAGGTTCTTTCCGAATAGTTGTCCGCTTTTTATGGATAACTTTCAGGACTAGGACACAACTCCTGAATTTCAACTTTTTTAGTTTAGCTTTGTCAAATAATAAAAGAAGGCAAATCGTTGTATTAGATAGGAGAAACCCTGCTCCTATAAATAAGAGAACAGGGAAGCATACAGACTTAACTAAACCCTAATGGGCCAAGACACAGTGAGGCCCATATTACAAGGACAATATAAATAACTAATAAACGGACTCTCTAACAAGCTTAATGATCTGGATTTACCATATTCCATTGCGGTTCCACTGGGATGTTACTTAGAGGGATTGTGCCTCCATGCAACATAGGTATCATTGTCACTAGATATAAGGCACAAGCAAAGGTGCACCACGCTGGGACGCCTTGCTGCCTAGGCGCACACCTTGACAAGTATGGCTAAATTTTTAATTTGTGAGATCACGACTTAAACTTTGACAAATTTCTTACAATTTTCCACCCAAAAAAAAACAATTTTCACGCTAAGTGACATGCGAAATGGGTGGTCTATCAATAAGCTAGCATTTCAAAGAAATTTTGCCCAACTTTTAAGGTATTTTGACAATTTCAATAATTGCAGTATACAAAACAGCGGCATGTAGACCGGTAGGGGGGATTTCTGCTACAGAGCCAACAAAGAGCGGACAAAGTGATCTAGGCAGCCTAGATATGGAGGTATGTAAATTACAATTTTGTTCTATTCTAAGTTATAAACTACAGATATTATACTTGTCAAGGCGGCTAGGCAAAGACCACCAAGGTTGGACAGTTTGCCACCTAGGCACCAGGCCTAGCCACTGCAGATCTTTTTATATCTATATATTGTATACATTATAGGCACTTTTCATATATGTTTAGGTACATCTTACATATACATTAACTTAGTTTGTAAATATTGGTTTCTCAAAACTTTACCAATGCTAAATTCACCTGCATACAGTCGTTGTCATCATCATCTAAGCCTCAGTCCCAACTATGTTGGGGTCGGCTGCATGGATCCTCTGTTTCCAATCAGCTCTATCATGGACCATATTCTGGTCAAGATGTAGAGATTCAAAATCTCTCTTTATAAGCTATTACCATGTTAATTTAGGCCTTCCTCTTCTTCTATTAATTGTGCTTAACTCAACAGCATTGCTTCGTATAGGCGCATTAGTCGCTCTGTGTTGCACATGTCCATACCATCTGAGTCGATCCTCGTGCAACTTGTCCTCAATGCTCGCCACCCCTTTTTTATTCCTGATATAGTCATTTCACAAGCAATCTTTTCTTGTCTTCCCACACATCCATTTCAGCATACACATTTCAGCCACGTTCATCTTGTTGAGACATTGTTTCTTCACCGCCCAACATTCACTCCCATAGAGCATGGTTGGCCGTATAACTGTTCTATAAAATTTGCTTTTTAATATGAGAGGGATCTTCCGATCACATAATACTCTAGTTGCACTTTCTCCATTTCAACCATCCTGCAACGATCCTGTGACAAACATCATTTTAGACATCTCCATCTATTTGAATAATAAAACCCAAGTAACGAAATTTATCACATTTTGGTATATCTACTCTATCGATCTATCCAACTTGGCTCCACCATTCACACTATGAGATTGGCTGAAATTGCAATGCATATACTCAGTTTCGCACCTACTAATCATCAATGAATCCATCTTTAGTTTCGTCAATCAACACAATATCATCAGCAAATAACATACACCAAGAAATATCACCCTGAACATTCTTTGTCAACTCATCCATAACAAGAACAAACGGATATGGGCTGAGTGTGGATCCTTGGTGTACCCCAACTGTGATAGGAAATTTTGATCTCTCCTCCAGGAGTCTTCACTCTTGCAGTAGAGCTATCATACATGTCTTTAATCAAGTCAATGTATTGGATTGACACACTCTTTTTCTCAAAACCATCCACAATACTTCATGGGTACTCGATCATAAGCCTTTTCCAAGTCAATGAAAACCATATGAAGATCTCGTTTGCTTTCTCTATACTTTTCATAAGCCTCCTTATCAGAAAAATAGCATCTTGTTGTTGATCTTCCAGGAATGAAATCATATTGGATGTTTGATATATACATTATGGATTTTAACCTCTGCTCAATAATCCTCTCCCAAAGCTTCATAGTGTGACTCATTAACTTGATCACTCTGTAGTTTGTGCAGCTCTGAACATCTCTTTTGTTCTTGTAGATGGGGACTATAGTACATTTTCTCCTGCATATAGCTGTACATGACCTAAGTCGTACCTATCTTTAAACTAGTTTGGACTGATTTAAACATAAATAGGACATAATCCGACCGAAACTAGACCGAGTTTGTCCTAAATAAACCTAACATGATCAAAATCAGACCCATGTCACCAAATTAAACTTACACTTGCTCTAATTTGCTTTAACTCAAACTTCATTTGACCAAATCAACCCTAAATATGACCTAGTTTGACCTAAATTAAAGTAATTCAACCCTAAAATGACCTTAGCTGAATTCAGATTTATATTACCCTAAGAAGACTTAAAGTGAGGGTAAATGGCCCTAGGCACCCACCAAAGCTAGTGAATGATCTATGCAACTAAATTGGAAACACTTCTCTTGCGTCTACCCTCCTCCAGTACCTAGAATGGTGCCTTAATAACTATAAGTGTGTTTTTCTACTAATTCTAACCACCAAAATATTGTATTAAATAAGGCAGATGTAGATCTAAGATGAAACCAACCTCGAATTTGGGTGGTTTCACTATGTTTTGAATATTTTATGGTTTTTGTCAACTATTAACGGAATGGACAGACTTGTTTGTTAAATTTTTAGTGATATAATAATTTCTAAGAAATTAAAAAAAAACATGCTTTACAAATATTTTCACAAAACTCTATATAGATCTCTCTAGGTCTATGCCTAATAAGCCCTTATGTGATCAGAATGGATATCGCCTCATTTCTAGTCAATTTCACATATTTTTTTCTAATAATGATAATTCTATTTCAACCATGTTTCATGTATAGTAACACCTAAATCTACTTGGAATTACCTAGATCTATGGCTACTTAACTCATGTATGACCGAAATGGATTTCGGATTTTCCCTACTTTCCTTTGATTTCACAAATTAAATTAATTTTCTTTCAATTATGATAATTCTTTATCACAATTAATAGCCATTGCCTACATGCTATAGGCTACACCAACGAGTTAAAAAGCGGCCAAGCTTCACACTTAAGCACCCGCTTAAGCATTGTGGAAGGGGCGTCCGTTGTTTCTTGGTCCTAGGCGGGTACTGAGGCAAATTGAACCGAAGCGGCTACTTTTTACCAAAAATTCCCGCCTCGGTCCGCAAAATTGGGCCCGCTTCAGCCGCTTTCTGGCAAAGTGTGGATCTTTTGTCAATTTAATTACTCGATTACATAGCCCCTTAAACCCCAACACCCCATCGACTTCCCAATAGAAGATGCTAGAAACCAGCGACAATAATGTCTCTAGGAAATGGTTTTTGTGGGCCTTTTGGTTTTTGATTGGGAGTGGGAATCCATCCCTATTCCTTGGCGTCCTCATCCGTTCATACAAGAAGCAGCAACAACTGCACAAAACACACCAACAACAAAAGTCTCTTGGAGTTAAACAAGTCGATCCTTGGCAATCAAAGGGAACATACCTCAAAAGGAGGCACTGCATCCTTGGAGTATGCGCAGAGTTTGACAAGCACCTAGTCACCCCTCATTGAGATGTCAATGCTAACGAAGGGGAAACCAGGACAAAGAATAGAGGTTACAAAGCTTTCTCTGGGTCGACAAGTTAGTATTTTAACTGGTCGCTTCTCTTAAGTTAAACATCTCGCTCTAATTTTTATATACAACAATGTCTTGTGTGTACTTGTTCTTTGTTAGTAATTAATGATCAACATTTGCGACTGACGTAATGACTCAACACACTTCATTCCAGTATGCATTCACCACACTCCATTACTACTTCTAGGTGTAAAGATTATTATTGTGTTGTAACTTACTATGTGCCTAGTGCCTACATATTCTAATTTCTTCTGAACTTTGTAATGAATTGTTATATTGTAGATGAGTAAGTAAAACTTATTATTAATTGAAGGTAATACGATTCATACCTACTCAATGCATCTGTACAGGGTGATTTTGTTTTTACAAGTTCCAAGAGTGAGGACTATGGGTTTTGTTTGATGTTTGAGTATTTTTTAGCTTGTAACCATTTACTTTTATAATTAGGACCCTTTTTAATCTATGAAAGTCATTCTGATGCAATGAAATATCATTCAAAATGCTCGATTGTTATGTAATATTTCCTTATGTTAGTAGTATGGCAGTCACTAATTTTTTCACCATTTTTAAAACGATGAAGCTTTGGTCCGCTTTAAAACCCGCTTCCCGCTTTCCACATCAAGGGGATCAATCCACACACTTCCCGCTTTGCGCTTTCCAAAACCTTGGGTTTCAAGCTTCAAGTAACAAAGTAGATTGTTATAAATATTGATTTTGGAGGTCGTTTCAGGTATACTAATGATTTCAAAAGTGTGTTTATATATGAAACTTCGTGTTGAAAATGTCATTTTCTTATGTTTACTTTCCAATTAAGTCAAAATGGTGTGGTAATCATGGATGAAATGGTGTTAGATTTCCATTGTTTTTATAGAATTAGCACAATTTCCATGGTTTTATCCAAATTTCAACCTACAAATCAAGATTTTTGAAAGAAAAAAACTGTAGTTTTTATCTGTTGATGACAAAACGATGGCAAAATCGAGATGTCAAATCCTTGCATGATATGGATCTATAGTTCCACAAAGATGGTTTCCATTGAATATTGAGCATAAGTCACTTGCTGGATAACCCCCCATGTCATTGTGTGGTTGTAGGCATAGTGCAAGACTTTGACTTTGTGTCGACCTCCGTCATGTGTGGAAGTGGAAGTTTGTAGAAACTTCGGGGAAGCTTCGAGGAAGTTTAGACACAGACTTCGGCAAACATCGGTAAAACTTCGATGTCATTCTTTAAAGAAAATGAAGCATATTTAAAGAGACATCGATGGAAAACTTCTAATTATAGTTAGAACTTAAAACTCTACCTTAAACATGTCAGCAATAACATAAAATCATGAGTTCACAACACAACACAACACAACACAAGATTCATTCACAACACAACACAACACAAGATTCACAAGTCAAAAGGTAGAGAATAGAAATGTAGGGAGTACATTAACTACATAATAGCAGGCCAGCATCTTTCTTCTTTAAATCCATGCACAAGGGGTGCCTATTCCAAGCTCCAACACTCAAACAAGTCAAAACACGAAGTTCCAAGCACACACCACTCTTCAATTAACTTTGGAGTGAAGTGGGTTGCCAATTCAAGCACTCTTCTTGCTTAAATAATACTCCAACATGTCACTTGAGTGGGCTGACTGTGGTCGTCTAAATGTTAGCTTGTTGTCTCTACCATCGGGCATTAATCGACAACATCGACGACATTCTGACGAAAATGAATTGGGCCAAAACCAACATCGCCAATGTTGGGGAAAAGTCGGGTCAACATAGTGACCAAGTCGACTTATCAAGGCTTCAACTTCGCCACCCATCGATGTCGACAACATCGGCAACACTTCGCCCAACATTGCCGATTTTTAGATCCATGGTTGTAGGATCTGCTACTCCCATATGAACACAGAGTAGGTTGTACCTCCAACTGATAAATGAAATCAGTCTAATGCAATTAATCCAAACCAACATTTTTATGTGCATCTACACGTGTACAAAGACGAAAGTAGTTGTAGTGTCCTTCCCAAAGCAGCAGTAGCAAATTCACTCTACATCGTGTGAGGGGTTACACATTTTTTGGTTCTTGTGCTTCAAAAGTTCCTTGTGATTGTACAAGGGATGCTCGAGGGTACCAACTACTATGAGTAGTGATTGTGTCTCCTAGACATCAAACAAGACGACAATGAACAAATCCCTGATTTCATAGCACATAAATCAAGTAAAGTTTATCTAAATTGGTGCTAGGATGCTCTAAAACAAATTAGAGTATTTTATTACCTAATTTGAAATTTTAGATTTTTTTCACTTCCGAAATTTCTAAACATGTGTTGTTTTAGGGTTGTCCATCCATTACGCATTTGCAGTGTTTTAAAAAAAGCGGTATGCATTATGCATTCGGAGAGGTCACCTTGTAGAGTATATGTGGTATGCGAGAGTATATACGGAAGTATATGCGGTTTTGGATTTTTTTATTAATTATTATATGTATAAATATTTATACATATATATATATTAATCATGAATTTACATATTCAATTTGTATAATTGTATCTGTGAAGCAATCTGCATCCTGGTCGATACTATCGACACTCTGTCGATAGTATCGAGATCAGTTCAGGGATAAGTTGAAGCAATCGGCATCCCGGTCGATACTATCGACACCGGCTCAGGGTCGAGATGATGTTCTGTCGATACCATCGACATTCATGTCGATGGTATCGACACCGACGCAGCGGCGGCTCGTCAATCCAGCGGCGGTTCTATTTTCTTCATAATATTTATTTTTTATTTCTTTTCTCTCTTTTTACCTAATGTACTTACCCTAATATATAAATACAAGTGAGTAGGCTCAAGCCCTTCTCACGTTTGCTACGTCTTACAGCCGACATTTGATCGGTGTTCTTGTCGTCTTCTCGTCTTCATTTCTTCTCACATGGTATCAGAGCGGAGATCGATCTAGGGCTTCTCCTTCCTCTCACCGGCGGATCTCTCCCTCTCCGGGGGCCGGCTGCTTCCCACCCGTCGACTTGGCATAATCCACGACGTAATCCACCGGCTGTGTAGAACCACCGTCGGCTACTCTGGGTCTGCGGTAGATATCCAACTCTACCGTAGCCTCCATCACAAAGCGTTTGGGGATCTCCGGGTGATCCAACGATCATCTAAAAACACAACCGGAGGACTAGTTTCGTCTCAGCCATCATCCTAGTCACACCTCCATGTGTGATTAGGAAGATCATTTGGAGGTTGTGAATGCGTCAGTAACGCATTTCTCCTTGTTTTTCTTCTATGTGTGACGTGTATCTCTCCGTCACCACAATCTGTTTGACGTGTATCTATCTGTCACATATTCCGTTCTACAATGGAGGATATCAAGACACCTACAATCTACAACGAAGTGTCACCTATCGCCTCCATTAAGCTCAACGGGAAAAATTATCTTCTATGGATGAATGTCATCCACACCGTCTTGGAGGCTCGTGACAAAGCAAGGCATGTTGACTCGGGTCCCAAGGCATCTACTGACGAAGGGTATGCTGAATGGAAGCGTCATGACAGTCTTGTGAAGACTTGGCATATGGAACCTGCAATCGCCGCAAGGTTCATGTTCTACTCTATGGCCAAGGAAATATGGGACGCAGTGAAGCAACATTATTCTCAAGAGAAGAATGCTCTCCGTCAATTTCTGATCTATGATCGTCTGTTTGCTAAGAAACAGGGTGACCGATCTCTTGAGGAGTATTTTGGGGCGGTTCAGGCTCTTGCTCAAGAGCTAAGTTATTACCATCATGTGGTTGTTGTTGAACAGATAAAGGATAGAGATGATCTTGTTACAACCAAATTCTTATCTGGGCTCAACTCGGCTTGTAGCTCCGCTTAGAGTGTTATTCTGGCTACTGATAAACTACCTAGTCTTGTGAAGGCTTATTCAAGGATCCAGCAATCTTTATTTGAGTCTGCTTCCTTTGTTTCTGATATATCTTCTGGAGACTCTCATGCTTCTGTTGTTGTGGTACGAGGAGGACGACCAGGTATGGGTAGAGGGCGTGGGACACGTCCCAAGTGTACCTTTTGTGACAAACCGGGACATACAGTGGAGAAGTGTTGGAAGAAACATGGGAGACCTGTTGCACCACCTGTGGGAGCAGCACATTATCCGACCACCACAGGATCCTCATCCTCTACAATTGTGGGTACTACCTCTGGCACCGGCATCGCTCTTACCCAAGAAGAATATGATCGATTCATTCAGGCGACGCAGCACATGAGTATGGGGTCATCATCATCATCTTCATCGGCAAATCTGGCATCTACTGCTGGTAATCAGGCTACATCTCTCATAGCATCTGGCTCATCCTCATCTTGGGTGGTTGACTCTGGCGCCTCACAGCATATGACTGGTATGAGGAGATTGCTCCACACTATTGACTCATCTATTCCTCACCAATCTGTTACACTGGCAGATGGTTCAGTGAAGAGAGTGTTAGTTAGTGGATCTGTCTCCCTAACACCCAAGATTGATCTTAAATTTGTTCACTTTGTGCCTGAATTTCCTTTTAATCTTCTTTCTATTGCCAAATTGATTGACACTCTAAAATGTTGGGTAATATTTGGACCTTCTTGTTTCATATTACAGGATCTCAAGAGTATGAAGACGATTGGTGGGGGGCCTAGGAAAGGTGATCTCTACCTTTTCAACGGTGACAGTCTGCCTCGCCAAATTCCTTCTCCTGCTCCATCCATCCTGTTGAGTGGTTCCCCCTTACTATGGCATTGCAGATATGGACATCCTTCTTTGGAGAACCTACGGAAGTTGGAACCAGAGTTGTCCCAATTATCTTCTTTAGAGTGTCAGTCATGTCAACTGGGCAAGCATCATAGGTTATCCTATCCCAGTCGAGTCAATAAGTGGGCTTCGTGCCCCTTTGAGTTAGTGCATAGTGATGTGTGGGGTCCTGTAAAAGACCAGAGTTATAATGGTTTTTGTTTTTGTTTTTTGGTGGTTTTTGTTATTTCATCTCCTTTGTCGATGATTTTTCACGCATGACATGGATCTACCTTCTTAAAAATAGAGAGTTTGTGTTGTCTAACATTTTCATACTGAAATTAAAGTTCAATTCGATTGCAATATAAAAATTCTCCAGTCTGATAATACTTTAGAGTATGTTCAAAAGGCTATGTCTGATTTTTGCAGCTCGGTCGGTATGATTCATCGCACATCTTGCCCTCACACCCCTCAGCAAAATGGGGTGGCAGAGAGGAAGAATCGCCATGTCTGAAACTCTTTTAACTGCTTGTTTCTTGATTAATAGACAACCTTCTTCTGTTCTTCAAGGACAGACTCCGTTTTCTATGTTGCGTCCCATGGAATCCCCCTTTCCTGTTCCTCTTAGAGTGTTTGGTTGCACTTCCTTTGTCCATAACTTTGACCCTAAGGCCGACAAGTTGTCTCCTAGGTCCATTAAAACATTATTCCTGGGTTACTCTAATACTAGCAAAGGATACAAGTGTTACTGTCCTAGTCTTCGCCGCATGTTTGTGTCTAGGGACGTCACCTTCCATGAGACCACTCCATATTTCTCCAATGCTATGAGCAAGGGGGAGCAGTTGAGAGAGGGAGAGACACCAAAAATACAGAATGAGAGAATTGCATCATCGGTGCAGAGTGAGGGAGTGCCACATATCATTCCGAATTTTACTTCTATTCTGGATGAACAAGCAGGAGATAGACCTACCATTGAGCATTACACACATGTTTACCATAGGCGAGGCAGGCAAGATCCAGATAAGTAGTGACACCAGTCTCTGAGCCCTCATCATCGCCTTCTACTCGAGAGACTCTTACAGAGACATCAGACCTCGATCTTCCTATTGTTGTTCGGAAAGGTACTCGGTCTTGTACTATTAAACATCCTATTACAAATGTATGTTGCCTGTCTCATCCATCTAAGCAGGCTCGTGCATTCGCTATTGGGATTGATTCTGTGACTATACCAAGAAATCAGGCTATGCAACTTGAGATGTCAGCTCTCTTAAATAATGGCACTTGGGATCTTGTTGATCTTCCTGCAGGAAAGAAAGTAGTGGGCTGTAGATGGGTTTTCACTATCAAACACAATCCGGATGGATCAGTTGAACGGTTGAAAGCCCGATTGGTCGCAAAGGGCTACACCCAAACCTATGGTGTTGACTTCTTTGAAACCTTTTCTCCTGTTGCTCGCCTGAATTCTGTGCGGATCATTATTTCTCTTGCTACTACCTTTGATTGCCCCTGTTTCAGCTAGATGTAAAAAATGCTTTTCTCCATGGTGATCTACAGGAAGAGGTATATATGGAGCAACCTCCTGGGTTTGTTGCTCAGGGGGGGTGTCAGAAAGTATGCAAATTAAAGAAAGCTATATATGGGCTGAAACAGTCACCTAGAGCTTGGTTTGACAAGTTCAGTGAAGTTATTCTTCAGATGGGTTTTTCTCGCTCCATGACTGATCATTCCTTATTTTACTTCATCTCTTCTTGTGGATCCATTATTCTTATTGTATATGTTGATGGTATAGTAATTACTGACAGTGACACCATGGGAATATCTCGTGTCAAAGAAAATTTGCAAAAACACTTCCATACAAAGGATCTGGGCAAACTAAGATACTTTCTAGGCATTGAAGTGCTTAGATCTCATACAGGTGCCAATTTATCTCAGAGGAAATATGTGCTTGATTTACTATAGGAGACAGGCATGGCTGAATCTAAACCGATATCTACACCGATGGATTATCACATCAAAGAGGTGGTTGATGATGCTGAGTATCAAGATCCAGGATATTACAGGAGAATAGTGGGCAAGTTAATATATCTAACAGTCACTCGACCTGATATTTCTTTTGCTGGGCGTGGTCAGCCAACATATGCACTCTCCGCGACAGTCACACTGGACAGTCTGCAGAATTCTGAGATATCTGAAGAGTGCTCCTGGTAAGGGTATCACATATTCTAGACCAAAGGCACCTCCATCTACTCTGCCTCTCACAGGATATTCAGATGCTGACTGGGCTCGTGATCATACTGATAGGAGATCTACATCAGGCTATTGTACCTTTCTAGGTGATCATCTTATCACATGGAAAAGTAAGAAGCAACATGTGGTTGCTAGATCTAGCAGTGAGGTTGAATACCGTGCTATGGCCCATGCATGTTGTGAACTAAAATGGGTCAAATCTGTTCTATCTGAATTAAAAATTTCTCTTCTACCTTCTATGGAGCTCAAGTGTGACAATCAATCTGCTATGTACATTGCCAAGAATCCTATCTTTCATGAGCGTACAAAACACATAGAGGTTGATTGTCATTTTATTCGTGATCAAATCAAAGACGGCACTATTGTGACACCATATGTCAGATCTGAGGACCAACTAGCAGATATCCTGACAAAGCCTTTGGGTTCAGCAATCTTTCAGAGACTCTGTGGCAAGCTGGGCATACACGATGTGTACTCTCCAGCTTGAGGGGGAGTGTGAAGCAATCTGCATCCTGGTCGATACTATCAACACTCTGTCGATAGTATCGAGATCAGTTCAGGGATAAGTTGAAGCAATCGGCATCCCGGTCGATACTATCGACACTCATGTCGATGGTATCGACACCGGCTCAGGGTCGAGATGATGTTCTGTCGATACCATCGACATTCATGTCGATGGTATCAACACCGGCGCAGCGGCGGCTCGTCAATCCAGCGACGGTTCTGTTTTCTTCATAATATTTATTTTTTATTTCTTTTCTCTCTTTGTACCTCATGTATTTACCCCAATATATAAATACAAGTGAGTAGGCTCAAGCCCTTCTCACGTTTGCTGCGTCTTGCAGCCGACAATTGATCGGTGTTCTTATCGTCTTCTCGTCTTCTCGTCTTCATTTCTTCTCACAGTATCTAAATAGTACAAATACAAGTACAATGGATGCAATCATGCAAATATGCAATCATCACAACTTAAATATATACAAACATGCACTATGATCTAAATCTAAACAAACATAGATGAATGTAAATGTAAAAAAAGAAGAAATGAGAATATGTCTATCTGAAAATCGGGGCTTAATCGGCCTTGCAACCAATTATGCGGCCTGGTCCGATTTTGGGAGGGATTTCCACTATGCGGTTCGAAAGGAGGTCCAAACCTATGCACCGCACGGACCAATTTTTAAAACACTGCACATTTGGTGATGCAAGTGGCCCAATTTATATTGAAAGGAACATGTGCAATTTGCCTTTTACTTTTTGATAATGATGATAAGAAGTTTACCATTGAAAAATGATGAAAAGAAAAGCCATGTTGATTATTGATGTTATCTAGCCCAGATGTGTGGCTGATTATTGGTCTTAGCTCGGTGAAGGCCGTCAATCTGGTGCAGCAGCAAGCTGCATGGCTACGGCAATGGGGTTTAATGCAGCAGCAAGCTGCATTGCTAAAGCAATGAGTGGTGACCCCTCCACACTCATCAACAGATGTGTGAAGGCCAGCTTGCAGGTAGATATAGATCATCAGCTTGGCCAACAAGCTAAAGAGGTGGACAGATTTGAAAGATTGTAGTGTTGCCTAGTTATCTTATTCATTTAATGCGATGTGAAACTCAACAAGCTAAGAAAATAAATTTTCAAGAACTGCAGCCTTTTCGTATCGATGATATATATACATATATGCATACACTGCTAAGCCTAGTAGAAAAAGATAAGGTAGATATAACAAATTAAGACCACTAACCTGTAGGGAAAACATCCAGCCGCTCCCGTGAAGGGACCAAGGTTCCAATTTGTGGTGTCCTTTCCCAAGACCAGAATACAACTCCAGTACAGATGATGCCAACCAGAATAAAGAACAGTTGGTTACCACGAGGTGCAGTGGGGTTTGCTCCTTTCATCTTTATTACTTTATTTGCCTAAAGACAAGTCATACTCAATCAAGAGTTATCATTGAAAACAATAAAGCACGGGAGGAGAAATTGAATGAACATGATCAGCATACCGTGTTGGTTGTTGCTTTGATGCCCCCGCAAATTCCAGATACAATATATATTTAGTAATGCTGGACAAAGACACTCTGGTTCCACTTCCATGCAGAATCAATTTTCAGCTGCCAACAAATGCCAGCCCCGTGTTCCTTTTTCTATATATAATCAAACGAGATCATCATCAGGTTCATCATAATTCTAAGAAAAATTGAAGTATGGATGATAACGATTGAAAAGAGAATATGAGGAAAACCAATTGTGTCATTACGGCATCATTTTTTTCAAATTTCACTTTAGTATAAAGAAACAAAACGAGTTCGATGGTTTTATGAAGAAAACGAAAAGAGAAGAAGATGCTTTCTCGTGAGACTACTTGAGAGTGAAAATAAGCCAGCCCACGGCAGTCCTGCCCGAGATGGGGATGGTTGGAAGCTGGGACCTCCCACCCAACTTACTTTATGTTTATTCAAAACAAGACACCCATATAAATAAAAACTAGAATGAACGTTGATGCTGTTGCTAGATACTCTCATGTACGCTATTCCACATCCCAACACCCATCACTAAGAGCGGAATAATCAGAGCCCATAGATCTTAGGACTCAAACAAACCTATTCATTGACACCAGCATAACTTGTTCAAACAAACCTCAGATTCACACACGTAATCAAGACGCCAGGCGGAGGAGAAGAAAATCACGCAAAGGGCATGTTAGCGTGCTTCTTTTCTTCCGGAACCAGCCGTACGCAAAACTAGGTGCTTCCCAACATCTTAATCCCCGCAATGGAATCTGGTTGCCTAACCCCTGGTAAGTCTGCCTTCTCCTCGTAGTGGAATCCAATTCGCCTAATCCTGGTAAGTTTGCCTCATGCTCGCAATTGGATGGGGTTGCTTAATCCTCGTAATTGGATGCAGCGCTCGAAATTCCAAACCCAACCTCTAATAGGGAAATCTCCAAAACAGTATTCTTCGCTGCCAAACATACTTTTTTTGTTGCTCATGAGGTCAGAAACCCCAGGGCCGACAACTGGTCGAGAAACAAAGAAAACTACGCTCTTTGCGTGTTAGCGTGGTGTCTCTCCTCCGCAACTAGCCGTAAGCAACACGCGGCGCGGGGAAAAAAGGTACAATGTGCTGAAAACGCGGAAGCGGCACGAGTTCTACGCGAGTTCAGATCGAACAGGAAAGTCACCCGGAAAAAATCATCCAAAAGCACGCCGGAAAGGCAGATGAAGATTACGGCAGACCAGCACCGCGAGAAAGGGCCAAAAAAAGACAGTTTTTGAAGGAAACCGACCCATCCCCGAACCGTTGCGGAAGAGTGGGATGCCTTGGGTGGAATGCAAACAGTGAAGCCGTCCGTTATCAAAAGCGACGGGGAACCCAGGAAGGATCTCCGCATTGCGGATCGCCGATAGGCTCGTCCGGCAGGCCGTCTGAGAACAGCACGCGGGCGCTAGAGTGAACGGAGCGAGAGTGGGACGATAGAGAGGCAAATCACCGACAACGTAAATGAAGACGGAGACCGGCGGCACCGCGGCAGTGAAAGGGCGGACCGATGTACCTGGTCGAGAGCCTTTGGCCAGGGTGCGGAGGAGGGGAGCGCCGAGGTGGTGAAGAATCCAACACCTGAAGAGTACAGTAAAGCCATATTAAAAGCACATTGGAAACAGCGACACGGCCCTGCTACGCGGTTGCGCAAACGAGGAAGACAGATAGGAATCGGCCTCTCGGCCGGCGCCCGGGGACCAGCCGAGGCAAGAAAAGGACGCGTTTGCCCTCACCGGTAACCCAGGGCGGTGGTCGTCGTCGATGGACTTGGCAGGCGACGTCGGGCTAGCCAGCGTGGTCGTGTGCAGCCGGAGGAGCACCGCCCGCTGGGAGAGAAGGCCGGCCGGATCCGGTGCCGAGTGAAGCGGGTGGCTCAAGCTGTTATTGTCCAGACTCCAGAGGGCGGACGGTATGTGGGAAGCCACGAGACGAGAGCAAACTTGCGGCCTGGAAAAGCAATAAAGTATGGGAGGCTAATAACTTCTCTGGGGAGCACCGTACGCATCCTGAAAAAACCAGTCCGGAGATCTCGGTTCCGGAGTCTATTCGAGTTGAGAAGGGCTTTTTTTACGAGTTTGATTTATGGGGCTCTTGGGAGGTGGGGAGACGCGCCCTGCAATTTTTACTTTTTATTTTTATTTTTATTTTTTTTGGGGGTGGGGGAATAAAAGAGAGGAATCTGCTGTTTTATTTTTTATTCTGTAATGAATTTTTTGATTAAAAAAATCTACCGGATTCGTTCTAAAAAATACATTTGAACAAGACTAATATTGTCATCTTTTTAAAAAAAATCAAATAATAAATAAGTCAAATATTAACATAATACGCCCAATATGTTGTTAATACGCCTAATATAGAAATAAACACAAAAATCTTATTTTGTATGCTCATCATCATCAACATGATTTACTATAATGACAAATGCACCTAATTATGTGATGCATGCTCCTAAATGAATAGCCATGTGTCTACTTGTAGCACAAATCTTAACATAATGCATCTAATATTTGTAGAAAAGTGCCCAATTATGATACGAATGCGTCCAATTACGGTGTGAATGTGCATAATAATTCTTAGAGTACGTGTATAAATATCAAACTAGCACAATGTATGGCAAATGTGTCTACTTGTCTGGAAAATGCGCCTACTTGTGTGGTAATTGTGCCTACTTATCTAATAAGTGTGTCTACTTGTATTCATGAATACACGAATTTTGATTGAATGCACCCACTTGTGTAGCAAATGTGCCTACTTGTGTAGTAAATGCGCCTACTTGTGTGGCAAATGTGCCTACTTATCTAGTAAATATGCCTACTTGTATTGTCATGAATGCACAAATTTTGATTGAATGTGCCCACTTATGGCAATGTGCCTACTTGCATGACAAATGCGCCTACTTGTCTGGAAAATGCGCCTACTTATCTAGTAAATGTGCCTACTTATATTATCATGAATGCACAACTTTTGATTGAATGCGCCCAGTTTTGGTTGAATGCGCCTAATTATGATGCAAATGCGCCCAATTATGGTGTGAATGTGCCTACTTCTTAGAGTATGTGCATAAATATCAAATTAACACAATGTATGGTAAATGCGCCTACTTGGCAAATGTACCTACTTGTCTGGTAGATGTGCCTACTTGTGTGGTAAATGTGCCTACTTATCTGGTAAATGCACCTACTTGTATTCATGAATGCATGACTTTTGATTGAATGCGCTCACTTATGGCAAATGTGCCTACTTGTGTAGCAAATGTGCCTACTTGTGTGGCAAATGTGCCTACTTATCTCGTAAATGTGCCTACTTGTATTGTCATGAATGCACAAATTTTGATTGAATGTGCCCACTAATGGCAATGTGCCTACTTACATGACAAATGTGCCTACTTGTCTGGCAAATGCGCCTACTAATCTGTTAAATGCACCTACTTATATTGTCATAAATGCACAACTTTTGATTGAATGCACCCACTTTTGGCTGAATGCACCCAATTATGGTGCAAATGCGCTCAATTATGGTGTGAATGTGCCTACTTCTTAGAGTATGTGCATAAATATCAAATTAACACAATGTATGGCAAATGCGTCTACTTGTATGGTAAACGTGCCTACTTGTATAGAAAATGTGCTGTGATGGAGTGGACTTTTGGAATCCTAAATATCCAATGACATAAGTGAATTTATGCATGTTGAGTTATCTTGAGAGTTACAAGTGCTTTGGTAAGTTTTGGATGGTGATTGATGTTTATATCATGACTAAGATCCTTAATTCTATGCCTTTTTGATGAATTTAATTGGATGGTCTAGTAGTTGAGTTTTGTCACCAAATTTGAATAGGAGGTAGCTCGAGAGGTATGGAAGCTATGGTTAAAATTTGGTGGCAATTGGATGTTCCTAGAGGAAGTTATGAAGGTTTGAAAATTGGGAAATAATATGCATTATTGGTGTTTGTTTTGTCTAAGTTGCTCATTAAAATAAGTGTCACGCGCCCCTTTGATTGAGGGCGGGTTATGTGGCTAGATCTTGGCCTTTTGTGGCTGATTCAGTGGCTGTGATTGTCTACTTCAGTGAGCCGCGGATAGGCTCATATGGAGGACTGACTCAGGGCATTGGATTGGATATCAAGGGTCCTTGTCTTGTCCCTAACCTTGCGGTTACTGCCTTGACCGAAGGTAGCAACCACTGCATCGTGGGAAAGCACCCACACCCCTCATGCTCGCTGATCGTGGGACGAGAGGGAGGAGTAGATGAGCTGGTGGCTTCGACTCCTCGAGGGCTTTTGTTCAAGCTAGAGTTTGTAGTTGCTGGGTAAGAGGCGAGAGAGAACAGACTCCCTACCTTCCGCCTTTCTCCATTGCGACGCACAGGATCAGAGGAGGCAACCCCAACCGTTGACCACACGGATTAGGATCGTAGCCTCAAACCAAGTTCATTGGAGCTCTTCTTCTTCTCTTGACCCTTCCACCTGCGAGAAGGATGTGAAGAATCTGTTCTCCCCTCTTCTGTTGGGTCCCTGCGGTGGCTGGCATAAGGGAGATACACCGCGCCCAGCTTCAGCAGCCACCAGATCCCTCTGAGTAGCCGAGATGGTCAGGGTAGGGGCAGAGAACGACTTCGAAGGCAGTAGGAACACCTTGTTGCCATGAGGAGGATGTTATGGCGGGTGATCGATCGCCGGAGCTGGCACCCGTGGGGGCGGCGGCGCTCCTGCCCGAATGGAGATCTAGAGTTGTAGTCGAGGGGGCGAGATGCCGTAGAGGCTTGGAGGTCTGCGACGAAGCCTTTGGTGGCCCTGGAAGTCGATGAGAAGCCCTCTAGCTCCTTGGCCTTCTCGTCGGAGCCAAGTCGTGCGGCGGTGGCTCCGTGAAACGGAGTCCTTCGGACTCCCTGACCGCGCAAGGAGAAGAGGGGGTGAACCCCGGTCCAGTCGCCCAAACCCAACCACGAACCGGGTCCAGGTAGCGAACCGGCCGCATGACCAATGAACCGGCGGCTCACTTGAGACCAGCTGAAGCGCAGCGCTACCCAAGATGGCCACGTGTCAGCGGCCGATTGGCCAATAGAGGTAACAATTTCAATAAATGAACACATCTTCAATAATTCGTAGAAATTAGCTCGATGCTCAGAAAAATACAAATATTATATCAAAATTCTCAGAAAAATGCGTAGAACAAGATGGAAGCATAATATCCTGCTTTTGAAGCTTAAATATCAGTGATATCTTGTTAGTGGTGAAATGCCCTTATAATGGATAATAAATATCAAATGATGTTCTAAAATTGTAGAAAAATGCCAATAAGTCTATAATAATGCTTATAGTGCGCCTGATGTCAAGAATGATCATGATGGTGTACGAAATTATATAATTTGCTTAATATGTTTAATTAGGGCTCATAATCCTAAATAATATGTAATAAATACAGGCATGGTCAATAAATGATAGAAATTACATAGTAAGCTTATATCAGTAATTAGAAGACAATATGTAACTCTGAGATCAGTTATATATATGGAATTAATAGAAACATAATAATGACTCTTCATGCGATATAAAACCCTAATATGAACACGATTAGGGTTAATATGAGATATAATAAGATGGGAACCTGATGATAGTATATGGTCTTGTTTTGATCAGGTTTGACCAAGCTTATAGTTGACATCAATGATATGTGTTTAGAATGATCTATCTCTTTGGAAGGTACGCCATTACCTCTTACTTGGCTTATTATACAATATGCTTGTGTTATATGAGTAGTAAAATACTTGGCATATGGTATTGATTGAAATGTTTGTTCTTGTATGATATGTTGCATGACTTTCCATACTTATGGCTATGAACACATCAAACATAATATATTTGTTCCATTATATGAAAGCACTAATTCTCTTTGGTAGCATAGTGCTTGAAAGTGATCATTCTCTTTGGTAGCAGATCACATTGTACAATGATCTAACACTTTGGTAGTAGATCATAAGGCCTTACATCTCATTCTCTTTGGTAGCAGAGATGATGCATTATTCCCTCAGGTGGCAAATGCATGGATATATAATGGAAAATGTGCTTAAAATATGTGTTCTCTTTTGTTAATGAATATCTTTGTGCAAGTATATGATTTTCTTATATTTCTTCTGTTACTGCCAAGTATTAGTTTTATCTTATTGCCAAGATATGATGAGAGGTATATAAAAAGACACGTAGGCGTACTCAGTACAATATTCTTGAAATATTGTGCTGACGTGTACCGCATGTAATCTTTTGTTTAGGTTGTGGTTATTCTCTTGAAGATCCAGGATAGTGAGAGTTGTGTGGTGAGCTGATGTACAGGTGGACCTGTTGTCTTAAGATCCTGTAGTTTAGATGTAGTACATGTATATGTTATAGTTTACCTTTCAATGTGTAATATCAAATGTTGTAACAATTCATGTTGTAATTATATGTTGAATGGTGAACATGTGTGTATGGTTTTATTATTGTTCATGTACATGTGCTACTGATGTGTTTCCTTCTGACTTCCTCTAATTTTCTTCTTCTTAGCCTCATGTGGGATGTTTAAATTGGGATTCTCAATGAGGTGAGGGTTTCAATTTGGACGTCACACATCTGATTAAGTTTTAGAAAATCCGGGGACGTCACAGGTGGTATCAGAGCATGAACAATAGCAAAGCCTGACATTTGCTCATTATGCAACTCAAAACTAAAGAACCTTGAACTTAATAATCTTTTAGGGTTAGATTAGTCGTCTTTTAGAGACTAGATCTGACCTAGCCTCTAGGTTAGCACCTAGATGTCTCAGAACTAGGCCTAGACTGGTGCTTGTTCAGTAGCAAGTCCTTAGATGTCGTCCCTTCCTTGTAGTGCAGCGGTATGGGACGTTGCACTATTTGGAAATGACGTGCATCAATGGAAGAGAAACCCTAGACATATTGCGCACGTTGTCTAGAGTAGCTACACTAGTCTACCCCTTGTTCTCACCCTTTTCACTAGTTTTCATGACACTGGACTCTCTACTATGTGTGGGACACTCGTTTCTGGTTTTGGTTTTTGATTCCAACAGATCGAACCTCGATAGTTTTCTCTGACGCTTGTTTTATCGGAGAAAAACTATATAATATTTTATTATGTATATGTATTACAAAAATGTGTCCCCACACATGTAAGAGTAGGAGGTGGTCACGTAACCTAAGTGAAAGTGATGACATTAGTCTAGAAGAGAGTGTAGTTCTAGAATAGATGTCTAGAGCCTTGTTTGGGATATATGATAGATAGAATAGATGAAATAAGTTTTGATATGATGTAAGTCTTATATAGATGACATAATATGGTTATGATGATTTATGTTTGTCTTCGAGGACATGAGTTAGGTTTGATGTTTTGAGATAAGTGTTGATGGTGTAAGTAATTAGGTTTGTATGAGATAAGATAGGCTAAGTTAAGACAAGGTTGTGAATCAACATGAGCCTCAAGCTCTTTTACAAAGGAGGACCTCTAGTGTTAGGACCAGTTTTGGGGTTAGCTCAAGAGAGAGTGAGACCCACAGGGAGAAGGTCAGAGAACCTAAACTCCAACATATGAGAATGATAAGATATGTGATGTGATATGTCCTAAACTAGAATACTCCTGAGTGATTGAGATGAGTTGCTCTATGCATGATTCCTATAGTCTTCTTAAACCCTAGATGTCCTGGGGAAGACCAAACCCTAGAGTCAGAGAGAGAGGCTGGTTATGTGTGCATATGTGAATATGAATATGAATGCCTACCATCTGGGTGAGGGAGAGAGCCCAAGACCCTGGAGGAGGTAGCTATGTCAGTTTCTTTGAAGCCTCATGCTCGGGTTGGTGGTTTCCCATATAGGAATCTAGTGGTGTATATAAGAGAGTTTTGGGGTATGCATGTTTCATGGGTAGAAGGCCTGTGATGAGAACAACATGTCATGTCGTTGGTTTGTGCCTGTATGGCTTGACCTTGTAAGGCTTTCACTAGTGCCAATGAGGTAATCCGAGAACCCTAAGCTAAGAGAGAAAAGATAAAGTATGTGTTTATGAGATACTCATTGAGTTGAGTTAGCTCAGAGAGACTGAGCAAGGAACTACCCTCATGATATGGGTTAGGAGAACCTCATTTGGACTATATAAACTTTTGATGTATGTTTGACGAGCCACTTGCATAAGTTTGTTTAGTACAACCATGATATATAATATATGTAAGGATGTGATCTAATCTTGAGACACGATATATAGACATGATATGATGAAAACCTAGAGATGGTCTAATAGATCTCTAAGTATAAATGGTTAACCATATACATGAATAATGATGATAATGAGAAACTGTAGGCTAATCTTGTGATGGAATCACTACTAAATGTTGCAATTCAGTATGAACAATGAAATAAGATCATATGAATGAAACGTGTTACATGAGGGGTTAACTTTAATGCTTAACTAAGATGAAAAATATAATTTGATAGTTAGCACATCATAACGGTTATAACACCTTGATATGATCTAGATGGATAAAGTGTTTTAATTACAGTTAACTTCCTCCTAAAAAGCATATGTTAATGTTGAACATGTTCAAACGATTAGCTCAATATAATGTTGATGATGCCTTGATGTAATGGGTTAACTATGGTTAACTTCTTTATAACATGATAATACGTGATGTGAAAACCCTAATGCATGGCTAAAGATCAGGAAGCAAATCTAACATATGCGATATGTAATGACATAACCTAAGTTTCTAAACCTTGAATGGAGTGTTTTGTACCAAGATGGTGGTAAACCCCCCCTAATAATGCTTTGGATACATGGTATAGGTTACCTTTGTGGATATGTTACACCTAGAATAGTTCCTATATGAAGATGAAGGAAAGATAAGGTTTTCCCTGGAAGTATGAGTATGCCTTACTTTCGAGGATGAAAGTTCTTTTATGATGTATATGATGTGACAAAGTGGTTTTTGCTTTAATTTCTGAGGACAGAATTTCTTTTAAGGTGTGTAGGATGTGATGGAGTGGACTTTTGGAATCCTAAATATCCAATGACATAAGTGAATTTATGCATGTTGAGTTATCTTGAGAGTTACAAGTGCTTTGGTAAGTTTTGGATGGTGATTGATGTTTATATCATGACTAAGATCCTTAATTCTATGCCTTTTTGATGAATTTAATTGGATGGTCTAGTAGTTGAGTTTTGTCACCAAATTTGAATAGGAGGTAGCTCGAGAGGTATGGAAGCTATGGTTAAAATTTGGTGGCAATTGGATGTTCCTAGAGGAAGTTATGAAGGTTTGAAAATTGGGAAATAATATGCATTATTGGTGTTTGTTTTGTCTAAGTTGCTAATTAAAATAAGTGTCACGCGCCCCTTTGATTGAGGGCGGGTTATGTGGCTAGATCTTGGCCTTTTGTGGCTGATTCAGTGGCTGTGATTGTCTACTTCAGTGAGCCGCGGATAGGCTCATATGGAGGACTGACTCAGGGCATTGGATTGGATATCAAGGGTCCTTGTCTTGTCCCTAACCTTGCGGTTACTGCCTTGACCGAAGGTAGCAACCACTGCGTCGTGGGAAAGCACCCACACCCCTCATGCTCGCTGATCGTGGGACGAGAGGGAGGAGTAGATGAGCTGGTGGCTTCGACTCCTCGAGGGCTTTTGTTCAAGCTAGAGTTTGTAGTTGCTGGGTAAGAGGCGAGAGAGAACAGACTCCCTACCTTCCGCCTTTCTCCATTGCGACGCACAGGATCAGAGGAGGCAACCCCAACCGTTGACCACACGGATTAGGATCGTAGCCTCAAACCAAGTTCATTGGAGCTCTTCTTCTTCTCTTGACCCTTCCACCTGCGAGAAGGATGTGAAGAATCTGTTCTCCCCTCTTCTGTTGGGTCCCTGCGGTGGCTGGCATAAGGGAGATACACCGCGCCCAGCTCCAGCAGCCACCAGATCCCTCTGAGTAGCCGAGATGGTCAGGGTAGGGGCAGAGAATGACTTCGAAGGCAGTAGGAACACCTTGTTGCCATGAGGAGGATGCTATGGCGGGTGATCGATCGCCGGAGCTGGCACCCGTGGGGGCGGCGGCGCTCCTGCCCGAATGGAGATCTAGAGTTGTAGTCGAGGGGGCGAGATGCCGTAGAGGCTTGGAGGTCTGCGACGAAGCCTTTGGTGGCCCTGGAAGTCGATGAGAAGCCCTCTAGCTCCTTGGCCTTCTCGCCGGAGCCAAGTCGTGCGGCGGTGGCTCCGTGAAACGGAGTCCTTCGGACTCCCTGACCGCGCAAGGAGAAGAGGGGGTGAACCCCGGTCCAGTCGCCCAAACCCAACCACGAACCGGGTCCAGGTAGCGAACCGGCCGCATGACCAATGAACCGGCGGCTCACTTGAGACCAGCTGAAGCGCAGCGCTACCCAAGATGGCCACGTGTCAGCGGCCGATTGGCCAATAGAGGTAACAATTTCAATAAATGAACACATCTTCAATAATTCGTAGAAATTAGCTCGATGCTCAGAAAAATACAAATATTATATCAAAATTCTCAGAAAAATGCGTAGAACAAGATGGAAGCATAATATCCTGCTTTTGAAGCTTAAATATCAGTGATATCTTGTTAGTGGTGAAATGCCCTTATAATGGATAATAAATATCAAATGATGTTCTAAAATTGTAGAAAAATGCCAATAAGTCTATAATAATGCTTATAGTGCGCCTGATGTCAAGAATAATCATGATGATGTACGAAATTATATAATTTGCTTAATATGTTTAATTAGGGCTCATAATCCTAAATAATATGTAATAAATACAGGCATGGTCAATAAATGATAGAAATTACATAGTAAGCTTATATCAGTAATTAGAAGACAATATGTAACTCTGAGATCAGTTATATATATGGAATTAATAGAAACATAATAATGACTCTTCATGCGATATAAAACCCTAATATGAACACGATTAGGGTTAATATGAGATATAATAAGATGGGAACCTGATGATAGTATATGGTCTTGTTTTGATCAGGTTTGACCAAGCTTATAGTTGACATCAATGATATGTGTTTAGAATGATCTATCTCTTTGGAAGGTACGCCATTACCTCTTACTTGGCTTATTATACAATATGCTTGTGTTATATGAGTAGTAAAATACTTGGCATATGGTATTGATTGAAATGTTTGTTCTTGTATGATATGTTGCATGACTTTCCATACTTATGGCTATGAACACATCAAACATAATATATTTGTTCCATTATATGAAAGCACTAATTCTCTTTGGTAGCATAGTGCTTGAAAGTGATCATTCTCTTTGGTAGCAGATCACATTGTACAATGATCTAACACTTTGGTAGTAGATCATAAGGCCTTACATCTCATTCTCTTTGGTAGCAGAGATGATGCATTATTCCCTCAGGTGGCAAATGCATGGATATATAATGGAAAATGTGCTTAAAATATGTGTTCTCTTTTGTTAATGAATATCTTTGTGCAAGTATATGATTTTCTTATATTTCTTCTGTTACTGCCAAGTATTAGTTTTATCTTATTGCCAAGATATGATGAGAGGTATATAAAAAGACACGTAGGCGTACTCAGTACAATATTCTTGAAATATTGTGCTGACGTGTACCGCATGTAATCTTTTGTTTAGGTTGTGGTTATTCTCTTGAAGATCCAGGATAGTGAGAGTTGTGTGGCGAGCTGATGTACAGGTGGACCTGTTGTCTTAAGATCCTGTAGTTTAGATGTAGTACATGTATATGTTATAGTTTACCTTTCAATGTGTAATATCAAATGTTGTAACAATTCATGTTGTAATTATATGTTGAATGGTGAACATGTGTGTATGGTTTTATTATTGTTCATGTACATGTGCTACTGATGTGTTTCCTTCTGACTTCCTCTAATTTTCTTCTTCTTAGCCTCATGTGGGATGTTTAAATTGGGATTCTCAATGAGGTGAGGGTTTCAATTTGGACGTCACACATCTGATTAAGTTTTAGAAAATCTGGGGACGTCACATGTGCCTACTTGTGTGGTAAATGTACCTACTTATCTGGTAAATGCGCCTACTTGTATTCAAATATGCATGACTTTTGACTATAATGCGCCCACTTATGGCAAATGCGCCTACTTGTGCAGCAAATGCGCCTACTTGTGTGGCAAATGTGCCTACTTATCTAGTAAATGTGCCTATTTGTATTGTCATTAATGCACAAATTTTGATTGAATGCACCCACTTATGTCAAATGTGCCTACTTGCATGACAAATGTGCCTACTTGTATGGAAAATGTGCCTACTTATCTGGTAAGTGCGCCTACTCGTATTGTCATGAATGCGCAACTTTAGTTATCATTATCATCAAATGAATGCACAACTTTTGATTGAATGTGCCCACTTTTGATTGAATGTGCCCAATTATGGTACAAATGTGTCCAATTATGGTATAAATGCACTCAATTATGGTACGAATGTGCCTACTTCTTAGAGTGTGCATAAATAGCAAATGAACACAATGTATGGCAAATGTGCCTACTCGTATGGCAAATGAGCCTACTTTTATAGTAAATGTGTCTACTTGTATTGTCATGAATGAACAACTTTTGATTGAAGCACTCACTTTTGATTGAATGTGCCTACTAATGCCTTCAATGCACCCACTTTTGATTGAATGCACCTAATTATAGTGTGAATGTGCCTACATCTTAAATGTTGTGCATAAATAGAAAATTAGCACAAAACTTAACATCATGCACCCAATATTTGTAGAAAAATGCCCAATTATGGTGTGAATGCACCCAATTATAGTGTGAATGCACATAAATAGCAAATTAGCATAAATCTTAATATAATGCGCCCAATTTATGTAGAAAAGCACCCACTTTTGTTTGAATGTGCGTATTATTATCTTCAATGCGCCAATTTTGATTTAATGTGCCTCCTATTATCCTCAATGCACCCATTTTTTATTGAATGTGCATACTATTATCTTCAATGCGCCCACTTTTGACTGATTGAATGTGCCCACATTTGTCTCAATGCGCCCAATATTTTTAGTAAAGCACCCACATTTTAAGAATTAAAATGTGTGTATTGCTCATATAAGTGCGAGCATTCAACTAAAAAGTGAACGAAATCCACTAAATATTGGGTTAAAAATTATAAACAATTTTTAGCTTTTTATTATTCTCCTTTACTTTCCTCTTCACACTCATTACTGGTGATAATACATAAAAATATTTTTTATATATGAATATTAGTCTCGTTGGATTGTATTTTTTGTAACGAATCCAACGGTCTTTATTTTGTCAAAAAACTCATTACGAGTTAAAAGTTATGCACGAAATAATTTTGCTGCCTTTTTTCTCTTTTCTCTCTTTTCCTTTTCCCACCTGCCACATCATCCCAAAACTACCTACCCTCTCTCCAAAACCACCTGACCCAGCCTAAAACCACCCCCTTTACCCACATCAGCACCGCGTAACCCTGACCAACACGTCAAGTTACGACTTTCATTTTTTTACTACCCAAATTATCACCGGCTTTGAATATTCAAGTGTGGGTCAAGATCTTTAGGTACTAATGAGTCAACCTAATTAAATTAAATTAATTTATAAATTTACCACTTATTAAAGATTTATTTAATTCATCAAATTATCCATCTAGTCAGTGGGTTCTATTAGTGATCCATGACCACGGGCAATTGTGGGTGACCATTCATTGAAGTTAATATTTTAATATGTATATAATGATATACATATTGACAATTCAGTATAAGTTCATGCTTTATATATAATTAATATATATTTTACATTAATTTTTATTTTGTGTTGTGCAATCGACCAAGTTAGTACTAGAAAAGTCTAACATCAAATGACAAAATCATTGTCATTTTAAAATATTTTATTTACACTATATCATTTTTCTATTTTATATCAAAATCTAGCAGCTACGTGTAAAACGTTTTCCTTCCTAATTTTATGTAAAAATACATCAAAATTTATCCAGTGTGTGATCAACAGTTGGATTTAATATTTAACAACAAAATAAAGTTCTTTGGTATTTAAATTTTTTGTGTTTTAACATTAAGAGAAGCAACTACATACTTATTTTTTGTAGAATGCAATTTACAAAAGTGCCTACGATGCACTTGCAACTTGTAAGGTTGTTCCAACAGTTTAGACTCGTCATTAAACTCGTATGTGCAAGACATATACTCAAAGACTCAATTAAAACCTAATCCACCACTGTTTGACACGTCTAATTCAAATTATTAGCATTTTACATGAGGTAGCATGTCTACCAAGCTTAAGAAAAAATAATAATCTTGTCTTAATTTTATGGATTAATATATAGTTACTGCAAATGGTAGAGTGCTCGAGTGATATATTACATGGGGATTGAAGGTGAGAAGGATTGTTTGTGTGCCAATTGTTAGGTATTATGCTTCCTTGGCTAAATTTGCAACTCATATTCGAACTATTGCATATTGTAGCTTCCATCGTATTTGTGATTGTTACTATTAAGTGAATTTATTTCCTAGATCATGATAATATTGTAGCATTTGTGTAAGTTTTGGCTACTTGGCTCCCATTTTTGCTGCCTTAATGGCTAGCAAGTAATCATAACAACAACTTATGATGAAACTTAAAGTGTTGGTCCATTGCATAGTAAAAACAATTATCATGTATTTTGGAGAAAAGTTCTCTTGTTCTTAATTTTGCAGCGTATCTAATCAGCGCCTAGGCAAATTACAAATTCATTGTAGTAGAATGCATACTTAGTAGTGCAACCTAGTCTTAGATGGAAATTTGTACAATCCTCAATCAAATCAGCTGGAAAGTTAGATATATTCATTCCAATTAATGAAAACAAATCAATATCAGATAAAGTAAACACAAGTAATTAGATTCTAGAATTTTAATCAATAGGCGAAGATCTAGGTCAGGATATACATATTGTAGTGAATGGATCGTCCACACGAGTAGGGATTGATGTTTTATGTTGAAAGTTGGTTAATAAGCTCCCAAACCACTCTATAGGTAAAACAAGATGGTATCAGGTTAGTTTACTTTTAGATCCTCAAGGAAAATATTCATTCATAATCCTTTGGGATCAACAACCATATCACACAATTACTTCTTCCCAATCTCATGATTGGGGGTGTTAGACATCCTTGATCTTCTAGGTTTTACTCTCTAAATGTGTTACCTACCTAATCTCATGTGTTGGATGGTTGGTCAGAGATCAAGATAGGATGTTTCTTGTTCATATGGCAAAAGATGACCATATAAAAACCATGCACATGTAGTCATGTGCAAGAGGGGTGCCTCGTGGGGTTGCACAGTCTAATATGCATTCTACGCGGCCATAGACATAGATACACTTGTGGGCATAAGAGAGAAATATGTAAGTATGGTAAGATAAATAAGGATCAAGATAAAATGAGTTCATCTCACGGAGGAAAAGCTTCTCCCCATGCTAGCTTTGCCAAATTGGTGGTGGTCCCTCTAAATCTATGGAAAACAATTATTCCTTGTCCTCAACATATTAATTTGGTCTTCTTATCTCTTTAGCTCAATAAAATGCAAAGAATGATTCATTGGATAT
This sequence comes from Alisma plantago-aquatica, assembly GCA_963693085.1. Taxonomy (NCBI): domain Eukaryota; kingdom Viridiplantae; phylum Streptophyta; class Magnoliopsida; order Alismatales; family Alismataceae; genus Alisma; species Alisma plantago-aquatica. Next base: position 907,856,175 of record OY856409.1, read on the forward strand.
TGGTAGTCTACCTTTTTTAACCTTTGATCATTACGGAATGGAATTCCATGATGGGTATGGGTATAAGATTAAAATATGATCTTTGGGAACAGTTGGGTTGGAATTGCTAGGTGGCCCCCAGGTGACAATCTTTATTAGACTTTTGGTAAGATCTAGAAATTAGGGAAGTACTAGATTTGGTGATTACTTGAGAAATGATTGTCTGGTCTTGAGATGCTTGGGAGATGACCAATGTCATGGTTGTGTCATTGGCCATCACTTAGTTGAAAACACATAGTTATAATTATTACTTATTTGTAAGATGGTAACTATCACATATTTTTATTGTTAAATAAAATGTTTAATCACATATTTTCTCTTGTCCTTGGTAACTTTTGTCATTCTTTTAGTCCATGCTCAAGTGAAAATTATCTATCAAATCAAGGACCTTAAACAAAATAAAAAATGGGTAAAGATAAATATGTAATGATCTTTTCTGTATCAAAATCCATGCATTCTAAGTGTCATAGAAATGTACAACTCAAACTGGTGTCACTAAACAACTAGAGATTCATCAAATAAGGTATTAAACATGGAATTTGTGTAAGACCCCTAACCTAGCTTTATGCTTGATCTTGCTTGATTAGCATAATAAGATGCTTAAAACCTTATTATAATCATGTGATGAGATTGAATAACATGTGACATGCTTACTTTTTGAGTTTGGTCCAGTTTGGTTGATGTTTGAGCTAGTTACACATATAAGTGCTTGCTTTGGACCTAGTTGCAATTTACCCAAGTTCAAGATTTATCTTGCAATTTTTCACATGATTTATGTGCCTCACATATTTTGGCATCATGTTGGAGAGAGAGTGGTGTCGTGAACTCTTATGGTACCTTAGTTTGTTGAGGAGAGATGTGGTGTCACATTGTGTTGTTTCTAGGGTTTGCTTGGATGCCCTAGTTGGTGTTGACCGTTGAGTTTTTGGTTTTCAGCGACCATCTTGGTGTTCCTTCGGCCTTGTTCTCTGTGGTCGAAGAAGGGTTGGGTTGTGCCCCGTGTTCTCTTTGATTGATGAGCTCTTGACCCCTTTCTTTGGTCGCTAAGGACCAGGGTTTTGATCTATGCGACTGATGGGTTATGATGGGTTTTGGTCGCATATAGTTCTCTTCGACCGATAGTCTTTTGGACCAAGTGAGGTCAATGATTTTCTTAGGTTTTAACAACCCTTGTTGCATGCGAGATCTTAGTGCTTGCATGGCCGAGTTTTGAGGGACATGTGGCACATGTATGCATGACACCTAACCTCCCCTACTTCTCTCCTATCCTTGGGTATATATACCACTTTCTTAGTATGCAAGTGATCTTTTGCACCCTATTCCTTCTCTCTTCTCTTTGGAGCTCGTCCTTTGTGTTTTTGGTGGAGAAGGAGAGTTCAACCTTGGAGCAAGGTGACTAAACCCTTGCATGTGTGGACCTAGGGTTGAAGCAACTCATCTTTGGAGATCCTTTGGTGCTCCTTGATCATGGTAAGTGATCTATCCTTCTTGATTTTGTTTGCTTGCAACCCTAACCCTCTCTTCTTCCTCTTGGCCGAATCCATGGGTTGCCATGGTGGTTCCTCTTGAGGAACTTCACTCTCCTTTTGCCAAATTCAAAGTTCTCCATGATAGTGCCTAAGTGGAGTTGAATATCACCTCCCTCTTTTGTCTTTTTCGGCCTAGGGTTTTCCGTTTTCCTTGGCATCTTAACTTAGGGTTGTTCTTCTTCCTTTGAGGTGGTGCTAACTTGGTCACGAGGTGGTGATCAAGCTTTGGTTTTCCTCTCTTTCCTTGAGCATCTTGCTTTTGGAGTTGTTCTTCACAATCAAAGCAAGTTATAAATTTTCTCCTCAATCTTTGTTGCACCTAACCTTGCATGCAAGTAATCTACCTCTAAAATGTGGCTCCTAATAGTATGATGGTGATCTTGAGTAGATGAACCCCTTTTCTAGACCCTAATTTTATGCATGCTTGTTTAGTTAAGGACAGAGGTGTTGGTTCTTACATGCACATGTGAAATGTTGGTTTTCTTCTCATGATCATGGTTTTGCTCTCTGGTTTGAGGATGAAGGTTTTGGATACATGTGGAATGGCTAAACAATTGGTTTTCTCTTTAGTTTTATAGTTTGGTTTTCCCTCTCATAACATGGTTTGCTTTGACTTGTTGATGATTAGAAGTAGGGTTTTGGTGTTGTTTACCTTCATGTGATTACTCCTTATTAGTTTTGGTTTCGTGATGATGAACAACTTGTGGATCTTATAACTGATGTGTCCTTCTCTCTCTTGATGATTTCAAGTTGTGACTTATGTGTTCGTTGAGTTCTAGATGACTTTTGGATCTCTAAGGATAGATTCCTTGAGTGGTCGCAGAGATGACATATGTTCTTCGGTCGATGAGATTCCTCCTTGCTTCTTCGGTTGCCAAGTTTTTAATCCATGATGGCAGTGGTCACTATGTATGTTGTCTTTGATTGCTAAGGGTTTCAAGTCCCTTCCGTCGATGAAGAGGTATGCATTCTTCTTCAATCACTTAGAGATGTAATCTTGCTTCTCTTTGGTTGATGGTGTGCTAACCTTGATGGTTGCTAAGGTTGGTTCACCTCTTTGACCTATCAAGATGGTGTGACCTATTCCACTTTGGTCAGTGAGATTTCCTAGACATATGTTTCCTTGTGTTGTTGACTTTTTGATGACGAGTTTTGACCTCTTACTTCTAGTAATGTGGGAGATGGTGATAATTTGGATTTAATGTTAATTGTTGATTGAAAACCCTAACTCGGTTAACTAAGTTGAAACCTAACCCTATTTGCAAGTATATAATTATGTTGCCTAGTTACTTGAATGACCAGCATGTTGTTGGAATGTTTTCTCTCTCCAAATGTTGAAACCCTAAATTGTTGTTGAATGAACATCATTGTGGGCTCCGATCTCCAAACTACGAATTAATCCCGATTTAATCATGTGCGGAAGCAATCGGTAAACAGTGGAAGACAAAAATCACGGGAAATTAAAACTTTTCGAGATAAGAGCTTGAAACCACAAACCTTTTCCATAGAAAAAGGATTTAACTGTTTACAACACTTGACAAAAATTACTTCTTGAGTAATTATATATAACACAAAATTCTCAAGAGTTCATACTCCAAAACACTCCAGGACCTGAGAGTACAGAGAACACATAGGACAGACTCTATACTACATCATGAAGCAGGCTGGATCTCCACCTGAGATAACTACTGCTCCTGATGCTGCTGAGATTGGTCACCTGAGTTCTTGTCCCTCCGTCTTCGACGACCACCTAAAAAGTAGAAGTCTACGGGGTGAGACAATTATACATAATTGCCCCAGCGAGAGTTATAACTCTCCACTAGAAGCTTTATAAGCAAAGCAGGGAATAACTAAAGCAATAAAAACCTTCAAGGTATTCACTAGCAGTTTGATGATAAGCAAGAGTTCAACCAATAATAAAATGTGAGAACATCTATACAATTCATGGTAACATCAATCAAATAACTCGTAGATAACTCTAACAGATATACTATGATGTTGATTATGTTTTTAAGGGAGTGTAGGGATGCATCTCACCTTTTGGACTGTGTGGTGGGGAATGATGGACTACATGAATCTACATCAAATCCTCTCACCTTTTCTCTTTTAGTGAAGGTATGACGGACTACAAGAATCTACATCAAATACCTACACTAGGATGTAAGGTTCTACACATCCATGTACCCCATATACTCAAAAGTATATGATCCAGGAGTTCCCTGGGGAAAACCTGCTTCACCATCATTTAGACTCTGACAATGATGGATCTATGATCAGGGCTCTACATTTCACTTGATTAGTTAGGTACATTCAGTATTCATAACATCATACAAAACATTAGCATCACAGCTATATATGAGAATACTAAAATGTAGCCGGCCTAACTCATTCCAATCATCAGTTCTCAGCCATCTCATCACAAGTCATCTGTTAAGCATGACCTTGATGGTGTTTATGGCTCTTACAGCCCATAAACCACAAAAGATGTCACTCACAGTGCATCACTAAGGATTACTATTCATAAAGCTTAAGACATGCTTTTAATGAATATAACATGGTATTCCATTCCTGGATATAACCATCATCTCATAACAACCTGCATGGTTCATTAATATAACATTGCATTCCATACCTGGATATGCCCATCATCTCATAACAACCTGCATGGTTCATTCAACAGATAATAGTAAACAATTCAACAATTAAGGATGCATTCTCAAATTAGGGTTTCACTTGGAATCCCCCTCAACTAGGGATTCACATGGAATCACCCTCAACTAGGGATTCACATGGAATCACCCTTAACTAGGGTTTCTCATGGAATCACCTCAACTAGGGTTCACATGGAATCACCCTTAACTAGGGTTTAACATGGAATCACCTCAACTAGGGTTTCACATGGAATCACCTCAACTAGGGTTGAATTCAATAACCCTGTCAATTAGGGTTTACTATTCACTCCATGGTGAATTGTACTTATTACATCATCATGTAAGAGAAACATCATCATTAAGGCTCTCAAATAGGATTAAGATCCATTAGATATTATAAATAGGGTTTCCATGACCTCACATAGGTGGGTCATTCCCTAAACATGCACATTCATGTGTAATTGAAGTATCTCACTTGAGTTTCCTCCTTAAAAGGGTACTTTCTCTCTCTAGGATACTTTCTCTCTCTAGAAATACTTTCTCTCTCCTCTCACTAGTAGATGGTGACAACACCACTCTAGATCAGGTTGAGATAAGTCTCCATTGATTAACATGAGCCAAAACATCAACATCATGTGATTAGGGTTTGATTAGAACAAGGTTTTACCCCTTTAGACCCCTCAAGGGTATTTTGGTAATTTGCCACATGATCACCATCATGGGTTAAATCACTAATCACATAGTCCCTTAATGACCTAGGTTACCATTAGGGTTTAGATTGGATCACCAATGAACTAATCACATCATCAAATGGTTAAGTACAAACCATCACCAATCTCCAAACGGTTTCAACCTTCAAACGGTTTCAACCACCCAAACGGTCTTGAGACCGTTTGGAGGTGAAGACCGTTTGGAAGGGTTGACTTTCCAAACCGTTTGGAGCTTCAAACGGTTTGAAACCGTTTGATCAAACTTGCTTGAGATCGATTGGACCAAACGATCTTGAGGTCGTTTGAGCCCAAACGGTCTTGAGACCGTTTGGCCCCAAACGGTCTTGAGACCGTTTGGCCCCAAACGGTCTTGAGACCGTTTGGCCCCAAACGGTCTTGAGACCGTTTGGCCCCAAACGGTCTTGAGACCGTTTGGCCCCAAACGGTCTTGAGACCGTTTGGCCCCAAACGGTCTTGAGACCGTTTGGCCCCAAACGGTCTTGAGACCGTTTGGCCCCAAATGGTCTTGAGACCGTTTGGTCTCAAACGGTCTTGAGACCGTTTGGACCTCCAAAGGGGTTCAAAGGTCACCAATGTTCATGGACATGTGTGTTGAAACCCTCAATTGGTCAAAGCTATGCTAACCACTTATAAATTGAGTCAATTAGGGTTAGCGTTAGCCACTTAGACATCAAATTGACCCTCAATTGCAAGCCAATTAGGGTTCAATCTTCCTCAATTAGGGTTTCAAATCGATTGGTCATCAATGTTCAACAATGTGAATCAATTCAAGGTTGAACCTATCAATGGACCTCCAATTGGGCTCAAACTTGGCCCAAACGGTCTTGAGGTCGTTTGGACATCATCCAAACGGTCTTGAGACCGTTTGCCCAAAGTTTGACCATAATCCAAGTCGTTTTGACTAAGGTTGAAGTCCAATTAGGTCAAAATCAGCAATTATCATCAATTCATCAATTTCCTACAACTGGACCCTCAAACCATTAGATTGACTCAACCCTAGACCTTCAAACGGTCTTGGGTTGTGCCCAAACGGTCTTGGGTTGTGCCCAAATGGTCTTAGGACCGTTTTGAGGAACCCCCAAACGGTCTTGAGACCGTTTGGGTCCTTCAACCCAAAACTCAACAAGATCTATACTTAGAAAACAACAATTTGATTGTTTCACTAACCCACTGTAATTGGGCCCTCAATTGGTCAATTACCTTAACCCTAGACCTCCAAACGGTCTTGGGTTGACACCAAACGGTCTTGATACCGTTTGGATGAGTTCCAAACGGTCTTGAGACCGTTTGCCCATCCATCCTTTGGACTCTAGTGAAAATTCATCAAGGTTTGATCTATTGAGTTGATCATCACATCAATACTTAATTGCAATATGATTTGGTGCCTTTGGACCTTCAATTGATCAACTATACTTGACCCCAGACCTCCAAACGGTCTTGAGGTGACCCCCAAACGGTCTTGAGACCGTTTGGGTGATTCCCAAACGGTCTTGAAACCGTTTGGGCTAAGCAACCCAAAATCTCAACTTAACTCATTGGAGATTCAACACTAATTTCAATTAGGGTTTGCCCTATTAATCATCCTTCAACTCATGACTCGTTTGGAATTAATCCATAAAATTTGGTGAGTCGTTAATTAACATCATTATGAACAGTAATCCCAAACGGTCAACGTTTAGTCAACCATCTTAAACGGTCTTGAGACCGTTTTCCCAAAAAGGGCAAATTAAACAGATTGAAAATCAGAACTTAATTCAATTGGTTTTGCTAATTGATTTGCTCATATCTCACGATTCCTTTGGAGTTAACCTCTCAAAATTTGTGGGTGATTAACCTACATAATTATGAACAAGATTCCCAAACGGTCTTCGCTTGGTCAACGGGACCAAACGGTCTTGAAGACCGTTTGCCCTCAAACGACCCTGAAACCGTTTGCCCACCAAACGGTTTGAAACCGTTTTGAGCAATAGGTGGAGGTCGTTTGATAAAGTGAAAATCCGTGGATAAGCATAGGAATTAACGCCCTTATCTTCTACCTTGAGAACAGTGGCAGTTCTTCACGATTTTGCTTGCAAGGATGCAAGGAAAGATAGGGAAGAAGAAGAACTAGCAACTATATGCATAGAAAAGAATGTATAATCAAGCATAAAGTTTAGAGTTATAAAACCCGCCTAAAGCTTGCTCCTTGAGCTCCAAGCTTTCGAGCTCCAAGACTTTAATGGAGTCCTAGAAGCTCCACAGGTCGGCCAAGGTGAATCCTCCAAGGAAGGTTGAGAAGAGATGGCTAGAAAGATGGAGCTAAGTGAGCTAGCCATGAATTTGACCTTAAATCCGAGTTTCATCCAAGAATTGAGCAAAAAGGAAGGATCCAAACCTACCTTGCACTCCCTTGGTCGTCCTCCTGAGCTCCAGAGCTCTCCTTAGTCGGTTTGAGCAAGGGGAAAAGAAATGAAAGGAAGAGGATCGTTCCTTTGCTAAGTGAGGAAAGATATATATATACTTGGGTGAATTTTCAACATAAGGACATATGTTTTCCTCCTTTCTCATCTAAGTCCTTCCTTTCTTCCTTGCACGTCCCCTCATCTTATTTCTAAGGACAAACTCCTTCTAAGGTCAAGAATTGAAGGCAAAGAGGATCAACCCATCACTAAAGCATACACATAAAAGGGCTATTATACATACACCTTGATTATTCAATCACAAAGGTGTTCTTTACTATATGATTATTCACTTGAAGTAACCTTTTCATCATTTCTCTTCTAAATGATGCCAAGAGCCATAAAAGATGTTTTAGATGATGTATTTTACAAGTTGCACCCCTCAAATTGGGTAAATTGCATTTTACACCAATTTAGGGTTTTCAAGTACAGGGGTTGCTTCCACAGCTGCACCTTGGTGCTCAAGCTTGGGAAATCCCTTAAACCTCATCATATTCATTCTTATGTTGTCTCAACATCAGAGATACATCTTATCTTGTGACTTTTGCAAGTTCAACCCTTAAACTGGGTAATTTGCACATAGGTCCCTGCATACAACACAATGCTACAACTTTATTCAAAAAGGAGCAAAATTGAAAATTATATGTTCCTGGGGAACTTAATTACATGCCATGGAGTTTTCACAAGTATATAATTACATTTTTAGGCAAAACTTCTAGGGTTAGTTCATAACCCAGGTCAGGGGTGTTACAAATCATAAACCCCTAACAAGGATTTCGTCCCCGAAATCTCAGACAAAAGGAGAAACAGAGTATTCATTAATCATGCCCTCAAGTCTCCACATATTATCTTAATATCATGGAGGTATCATGAATTCTGCAATTCCACACAAGGCTCCTTTCACTAATTCAACCTTACCAATGTTTATGCAGAGCATAAACCCCTAACATATGATGTCCATATTATTGGAAAGAAGAGGCATAAAAGAACATACTTCTATCATCACCCAAGAATATTTATCAAAAGGAACAACATATATATCTAACAAGGATAATATACTCAGTAATCCTTTACAACTCTATGTAATTGGGATAGTTCACATAGTTCTTCTTATTAATTGGAAATGCCACATAGCTTTTCCCTTTTTGATTGGGAATGACACATAGCTCTTCCATTTTTAATTGGGAATGACACGTAGCTCTTCCCTTTTTGTTTGTTTGGGAATGACACATAGCTCTTCCCTTTTTGTTGGGGATGACACATAGCTTTCCCCTTTTTGATTGGGAATGACACATAGCTCTTCCCTTTTTGTTGGGGATGACACATAGCTTTCCCTTTTTGATTGTTTGGGAATGACACATAGCTCTTCCCTTTTTGTTGGTTTGGGAATGACACATAGCTCTTCCCTTTTTGTTGGGGATGACACATAGCTTTCCCCTTTTTAATTGTTCCATATTTCTTATTTCATGATACTCATTAGATTGTATCAGAATGATTGCTTCATCAGGGCAATCAAAAAGATATCAATCTAGGAGTTTCCATACTCACTTTATCATCAATAGCTGTATACCTGGCCAGGGTTTACAAATACTGAGATCAAGTAGTATGCACTTACATACTGTCTCATTCCTCACTTTTCATATCCTTATACACACAAGGTTTTCCATTCCTATATTTCCTCCAGGCATCATTTCTAAATATCATCTTTTGACATACAGATAAGAGAGATTATAAAACATTTTAAGGAACATTGAGTGAGATATAAGTTCTCATCTCCCTTGTGTCCTTATAGGACTAGTCAAAATAATTTCAAAAACAACTATTTTCATATCTTTAACACATAGAAACATGAAAATGAAATATCAGAATGACTTTATTTCCTCTGACCTGCCCGGGACGTCTGTCCACGTCCTCTATTGTTACTAGAAAACTGCCTCCTTTGTGATCCTTGCTGACTCTGCCCCTGAGGTTGAGTCATCATTGGATTCCCGTCTGGACAATCTTTTACCAGATGTCCCGGTTGTCTGCATTGATAATAGATTCTAGGTATAGTATAAGGTCGGTGAGGTCCAGACACCGATGTTGATGCTATATTGGAGGCCTTATTTGGAATATAACTAAGATCCCTATCCCTACTTGGCATCCATTGTGTCTGGGTTTGGGATCTTAATGATGCTGTCGATGCAGAAAATCTCGGCTTCTTAAAACTTTCAGACTTTTGTTTTTGAGTCTGAGTGTACACCTTCTTGCTACTAGTCTGTCGTTTCTCAATTTCAGACCTCTCTATCCTCCTTACTGATTCCACAAAATGGCAAACCTCTCCCTGTTCTCTAAAGCAGACACGGGAGTGGTCAGTTCAGCGTTCAACCCCTTCTCAAAGCGCCGAATTCTTTCCTCATCATTAACTGCCATTTGAGGACAAAACCGCAACAGCTCCATGAACTTAGCTTCGTACTCGCTAATGTTCATCATACCCTATCTCAGTCTCTCAAACTGAGAGATCTTCTCATCTAGGAAGGTCTTCGGGAAATATCTTTGGACAAATTCCCGCCGAAAGTCTTCCCACGAGATTTCTATTCCAGGTCTCTTCTGCTCTTCCATGGTCCACCAGTGACCAGCACTTCCTTTGAGAAGATAGACAGCATGTCTAACCTTCTCAGCTTCAGGGATGTTGAGGATCCTGAAAGCCTTCTCCAGCTCTGTCAACCACAGATCAGCATCTGCGGGGTCAGCAGTCCCATGGTACTCGGTAGCTCCGACACGACGTAGTCGCTCGAACGTCTTTCCGATACCTTGCCCCTCTGGTTGGACAGGTGCCCTAGGTGCAGGCATAGGCAACCTGTCGGTTATATGTGTCATGGCAGTCATAAACTGCCCAAACATAGTCTGGACTGCTGGGTTACCCATATCAGCTGGGTCAAACTGGGGTGGTTCTCTAAGTTGTTCTGGTACAGGCTGTTCCACCTCTGGTACTCCTGCACCGCCTTGAGGTGCACTGACACTACTTTCTCCCACATACTCATCATGTGGCTCTGACATCTTAAGTATCTTCTTCTCCTGAGGAGTAGAAGACTCTATTAGATAAGGAAGGAATACTAAAGATAGACTCGACTTCCTATGTCCTATGCCTCTGTAGACTCGGCGAACCTAGAGCTCTGATACCACTTAATTGTGGGCTCCGATCTCCAAACTACGAATTAATCCCGATTTAATCATGTGCGGAAGCAATCGGTAAACAGTGGAAGACAAAAATCACGGGAAATTAAAACTTTTCGAGATAAGAGCTTGAAACCACAAACCTTTTCCATAGAAAAAGGATTTAACTGTTTACAACACTTGACAAAAATTACTTCTTGAGTAATTATATACAACACAAAATTCTCAAGAGTTCATACTCCAAAACACTCCAGGACCTGAGAGTACAGAGAACACATAGGACAGACTCTATACTACATCATGAAGCAGGCTGGATCTCCACCTGAGATAACTACTGCTCCTGATGCTGCTGAGATTGGTCACCTGAGTTCTTGTCCCTCCATCTTCGACGACCACCTAAAAAGTAGAAGTCTACGGGGTGAGACAATTATACATAATTGCCCCAGCGAGAGTTATAACTCTCCACTAGAAGCTTTATAAGCAAAGCAGGGAATAACTAAAGCAATAAAAACCTTCAAGGTATTCACTAGCAGTTTGATGATAAGCAAGAGTTCAACCAATAATAAAATGTGAGAACATCTATACAATTCATGGTAACATCAATCAAATAACTCGTAGATAACTCTAACAGATATACTACGCTGTTGATTATGTTTTTAAGGGAGTGTAGGGATGCATCTCACCTTTTGGACTGTGTGGTGGGGAATGATGGACTACATGAATCTACATCAAATCCTCTCACCTTTTCTCTTTTAGTGAAGGTATGACGGACTACAAGAATCTACATCAAATACCTACACTAGGATGTAAGGTTCTACACATCCATGTACCCCATATACTCAAAAGTATATGATCCAGGAGTTCCCTGGGGAAAACCTGCTTCACCATCATTTAGACTCTGACAATGATGGATCTATGATCAGGGCTCTACATTTCACTTGATTAGTTAGGTACATTCAGTATTCATAACATCATACAAAACATTAGCATCACAGCTATATATGAGAATACTAAAATGTAGCAGGCCTAACTCATTCCAATCATCAGTTCTCAGCCATCTCATCACAAGTCATCTGTTAAGCATGACCTTGATGGTGTTTATGGCTCTTACAGCCCATAAACCACAAAAGATGTCACTCACAGTGCATCACTAAGGATTACTATTCATAAAGCTTAAGACATGCTTTTAATGAATATAACATGGTATTCCATTCCTGGATATAACCATCATCTCATAACAACCTGCATGGTTCATTAATATAACATGGCATTCCATACCTGGATATGCCCATCATCTCATAACAACCTGCATGGTTCATTCAACAGATAATAGTAAACAATTCAACAATTAAGGATGCATTCTCAAATTAGGGTTTCACTTGGAATCCCCCTCAACTAGGGATTCACATGGAATCACCCTCAACTAGGGATTCACATGGAATCACCCTTAACTAGGGTTTCTCATGGAATCACCTCAACTAGGGTTTCACATGGAATCACCTCAACTAGGGTTTCACATGGAATCACCTCAACTAGGGTTTCACATGGAATCACCTCAACTAGGGTTGAATTCAATAACCCTGTCAATTAGGGTTTACTATTCACTCCATGGTGAATTGTACTTATTACATCATCATGTAAGAGAAACATCATCATTAAGGCTCTCAAATAGGATTAAGATCCATTAGATATTATAAATAGGGTTTCCATGACCTCACATAGGTGGGTCATTCCCTAAACATGCACATTCATGTGTAATTGAAGTATCTCACTTGAGTTTCCTCCTTAAAAGGGTACTTTCTCTCTCTAGGATACTTTCTCTCTCTAGAAATACTTTCTCTCTCCTCTCACTAGTAGATGGTGACAACACACTCTAGATCAGGTTGAGATAAGTCTCCATTGATTAACATGAGCCAAAACATCAACATCATGTGATTAGGGTTTGATTAGAACAAGGTTTTACCCCTTTAGACCCCTCAAGGGTATTTTGGTAATTTGCCACATGATCACCATCATGGGTTAACTCACTAATCACATAGTCCCTTAATGACCTAGGTTACCATTAGGGTTTAGATTGGATCACCAATGAACTAATCACATCATCAAATGGTTAAGTACAAACCATCACCAATCTCCAAACGGTTTCAACCTTCAAACGGTTTCAACCACCCAAACGGTCTTGAGACCGTTTGACCCCAAACGGTCTTGAGACCATTTGGAGGTGAAGACTGTTTGGAAGGGTTGACTTTCCAAACCGTTTGGAGCTTCAAACGGTTTGAAACCGTTTGATCAAACTTGCTTGAGATCGATTGGACCAAACGATCTTGAGGTCGTTTGAGCCCAAACGGTCTTGAGACCGTTTGGATCCAAACGGTCTTGAGACCGTTTGGTCCAAATGGACTCAAACCGTTTGGACCTCCAAAGGGGTTCAAAGGTCACCAATGTTCATGGACATGTGTGTTGAAACCCTCAATTGGTCAAAGCTATGCTAACCACTTATAAATTGAGTCAATTAGGGTTATCTTTAGCCACTTAGACATCAAATTGACCCTCAATTGCAAGCCAATTAGGGTTCAATCTTCCTCAATTAGGGTTTCAAATCGATTGGTCATCAATGTTCAACAATGTGAATCAATTCAAGGTTGAACCTATCAATTGACCTCCAATTGGGCTCAAACTTGGCCCAAACGGTCTTGAGGTCGTTTGGACATCATCCAAACGGTCTTGAGACCGTTTGCCCAAAGTTTGACCAAAATCCAAGTCGTTTTGACTAAGGTTGAAGTCCAATTAGGTCAAAATCAGCAATTATCATCAATTCATCAATTTCCTACAACTGGACCCTCAAACCATTAGATTGACTCAACCCTAGACCTTCAAACGGTCTTGGGTTGTGCCCAAACGGTCTTAGGACCGTTTGGAGGAACCCCCAAACGGTCTTGAGACCGTTTGGGTCCTTCAACCCAAAACTCAACAAGATCTATACTTAGAAAACAACAATTTGATTGTTTCACTAACCCACTGTAATTGGGCCCTCAATTGGTCAATTACCTTAACCCTAGACCTCCAAACGGTCTTGGGTTGACACCAAACGGTCTTGAGACCGTTTGGATGAGTTCCAAACGGTCTTGAGACCGTTTGCCCATCCATCCTTTGGACTCTAGTGAAAATTCATCAAGGTTTGATCTATTGAGTTGATCATCACATCAATACTTAATTGCAATATGATTTGGTGCCTTTGGACCGTCAATTGATCAACTATACTTGACCCCAGACCTCCAAACGGTCTTGAGGTGACCCCCAAACGGTCTTGAGACCGTTTGGGTGATTCCCAAACGGTCTTTAAACCGTTTGGGCTAAGCAACCCAAAATCTCAACTTAACTCATTGGAGATTCAGCACTAATTTCAATTAGGGTTTGCCCTATTAATCATCCTTCAACTCATGACTCGTTTGGAATTAATCCATAAAATTTGGTGAGTCGTTAATTAACATCATTATGAACAGTAATCCCAAACGGTCAACGTTTAGTCAACCATCTTAAACGGTCTTGAGACCGTTTGCCCAAAAAGGGCAAATTAAACAGATTGAAAATCAGAACTTAATTCAATTGGTTTTGCTAATTGATTTGCTCATATATCACGATTCCTTTGGAGTTAACCTCTCAAATTTTGTGGGTGATTAACCTACATAATTATGAACAAGATTCCCAAACGGTCTTCGCTTGGTCAACGGGACCAAACGGTCTTGAAGACCGTTTGCCCTCAAACGACCCTGAAACCGTTTGCCCACCAAACGGTTTGAAACCGTTTTGAGCAATAGGTGGAGGTCGTTTGATAAAGTGAAAATCCGTGGATAAGCATAGGAATTAACGCCCTTATCTTCTACCTTGAGAACAGTGGCAGTTCTTCACGATTTTGCTTGCAAGGATGCAAGGAAAGATAGGGAAGAAGAAGAACTAGCAACTATATGCATAGAAAAGGATGTATAATCAAGCATAAAGTTTAGAGTTATAAAACCCGCCTAAAGCTTGCTCCTTGAGCTCCAAGCTTTCGAGCTCCAAGACTTTAATGGCGTCCTAGAAGCTCCACAGGTCGGCCAAGGTGAATCCTCCAAGGAAGGTTGAGAAGAGATGGCTAGAAAGATGGAGCTAAGTGAGCTAGCCATGAATTTGACCTTAAATCCGAGTTTCATCCAAGAATTGAGCAAAAAGGAAGGATCCAAACCTACCTTGCACTCCCTTGGTCGTCCTCCTGAGCTCCAGAGCTCTCCTTAGTCGGTTTGAGCAAGGGGAAAAGAAATGAAAGGAAGAGGATCGTTCCTTTGCTAAGTGAGGAAAGATATATATATACTTGGGTGAATTTTCAACATAAGGACATATGTTTTCCTCCTTTCTCATCTAAGTCCTTCCTTTCTTCCTTGCACGTCCCCTCATCTTATTTCTAAGGACAAACTCCTTCTAAGGTCAAGAATTGAAGGCAAAGAGGATCAACCCATCACTAAAGCATACACATAAAAGGGCTATTATACATACACCTTGATTATTCAATCACAAAGGTGTTCTTTACTATATGATTATTCACTTGAAGTAACCTTTTCATCATTTCTCTTCTAAATGATGCCAAGAGCCATAAAAGATGTTTTAGATGATGTATTTTACAAGTTGCACCCCTCAAATTGGGTAAATTGCATTTTACACCAATTTAGGGTTTTCAAGTACAGGGGTTGCTTCCACAGCTGCACCTTGGTGCTCAAGCTTGGGAAATCCCTTAAACCTCATCATATTCATTCTTATGTTGTCTCAACATCAGAGATACATCTTATCTTGTGACTTTTGCAAGTTCAACCCTTAAACTGGGTAATTTGCACATAGGTCCCTGCATACAACACAATGCTACAACTTTATTCAAAAAGGAGCAAAATTGAAAATTATATGTTCCTGGGGAACTTAATTACATGCCATGGAGTTTTCACAAGTATATAATTACATTTTTAGGCAAAACTTCTAGGGTTAGTTCATAACCCAGGTCAGGGGTGTTACAAATCATAAACCCCTAACAAGGATTTCGTCCCCGAAATCTCAGACAAAAGGAGAAACAGAGTATTCATTAATCATGCCCTCAAGTCTCCACATATTATCTTAATATCATGGAGGTATCATGAATTCTGCAATTCCACACAAGGCTCCTTTCACTAATTCAACCTTACCAATGTTTATGCAGAGCATAAACCCCTAACATATGATGTCCATATTATTGGAAAGAAGAGGCATAAAAGAACATACTTCTATCATCACCCAAGAATATTTATCAAAAGGAACAACATATATATCTAACAAGGATAATATACTCAGTAATCCTTTACAACTCTATGTAATTGGGATAGTTCACATAGTTCTTCTTATTAATTGGAAATGCCACATAGCTTTTCCCTTTTTGATTGGGAATGACACATAGCTCTTCCATTTTTAATTGGGAATGACACGTAGCTCTTCCCTTTTTGTTTGTTTGGGAATGACACATAGCTCTTCCCTTTTTGTTGGGGATGACACATAGCTTTCCCCTTTTTGATTGGGAATGACACATAGCTCTTCCCTTTTTGTTGGGGATGACACATAGCTTTCCCTTTTTGATTGTTTGGGAATGACACATAGCTCTTCCCTTTTTGTTGGTTTGGGAATGACACATAGCTCTTCCCTTTTTGTTGGGGATGACACATAGCTTTCCCCTTTTTAATTGTTCCATATTTCTTATTTCATGATACTCATTAGATTGTATCAGAATGATTGCTTCATCAGGGCAATCAAAAAGATATCAATCTAGGAGTTTCCATACTCACTTTATCATCAATAGCTGTATACCTGGCCAGGGTTTACAAATACTGAGATCAAGTAGTATGCACTTACATACTGTCTCATTCCTCACTTTTCATATCCTTATACACACAAGGTTTTCCATTCCTATATTTCCTCCAGGCATCATTTCTAAATCTCATCTTTTGACATACAGATAAGAGAGATTATAAAACATTTTAAGGAACATTGAGTGAGATATAAGTTCTCATCTCCCTTGTGTCCTTATAGGACTAGTCAAAATAATTTCAAAAACAACTATTTTCATATCTTTAACACATAGAAACATGAAAATGAAATATCAGAATGACTTTATTTCCTCTGACCTGCCCGGGACGTCTGTCCACGTCCTCTATTGTTACTAGAAAACTGCCTCCTTTGTGATCCTTGCTGACTCTGCCCCTGAGGTTGAGTCATCATTGGATTCCCGTCTGGACAATCTTTTACCAGATGTCCCGGTTGTCTGCATTGATAACAGATTCTAGGTATAGTATAAGGTCGGTGAGGTCCAGACACCGATGTTGATGCTATATTGGAGGCCTTATTTGGAATATAACTAAGATCCCTATCCCTACTTGGCATCCATTGTGTCTGGGTTTGGGATCTTAATGATGCTGTCGATGCAGAAAATCTCGGCTTCTTAAAACTTTCAGACTTTTGTTTTTGAGTCTGAGTGTACACCTTCTTGCTACTAGTCTGTCGTTTCTCAATTTCAGACCTCTCTATCCTCCTTACTGATTCCACAAAATGGCAAACCTCTCCCTGTTCTCTAAAGCAGACACGGGAGTGGTCAGTTCAGCGTTCAACCCCTTCTCAAAGCGCCGAATTCTTTCCTCATCATTAACTGCCATTTGAGGACAAAACCGCAACAGCTCCATGAACTTAGCTTCGTACTCGCTAATGTTCATCATACCCTATCTCAGTCTCTCAAACTGAGAGATCTTCTCATCTAGGAAGGTCTTCGGGAAATATCTTTGGACAAATTCCCGCCGAAAGTCTTCCCACGAGATTTCTATTCCAGGTCTCTTCTGCTCTTCCATGGTCCACCAGTGACCAGCACTTCCTTTGAGAAGATAGACAGCATATCTAACCTTCTCAGCTTCAGGGATGTTGAGGATCCTGAAAGCCTTCTCCAGCTCTGTCAACCACAGATCAGCATCTGCGGGGTCAGCAGTCCCATGGTACTCGGTAGCTCCGACACGACGTAGTCGCTCGAACGTCTTTCCGATACCTTGCCCCTCTGGTTGGACAGGTGCCCTAGGTGCAGGCATAGGCAACCTGTCGGTTATATGTGTCATGGCAGTCATAAACTGCCCAAACATAGTCTGGACTGCTGGGTTACCCATATCAGCTGGGTCAAACTGGGGTGGTTCTCTAAGTTGTTCTGGTACAGGCTGTTCCACCTCTGGTACTCCTGCACCGCCTTGAGGTGCACTGACACTACTTTCTCCCACATACTCATCATGTGGCTCTGACATCTTAAGTATCTTCTTCTCCTGAGGAGTAGAAGACTCTATTAGATAAGGAAGGAATACTAAAGATAGACTCGACTTCCTATGTCCTATGCCTCTGTAGACTCGGCGAACCTAGAGCTCTGATACCACTTAATTGTGGGCTCCGATCTCCAAACTACGAATTAATCCCGATTTAATCATGTGCGGAAGCAATCGGTAAACAGTGGAAGACAAAAATCACGGGAAATTAAAACTTTTCGAGATAAGAGCTTGAAACCACAAACCTTTTCCATAGAAAAAGGATTTAACTGTTTACAACACTTGACAAAAATTACTTCTTGAGTAATTATATACAACACAAAATTCTCAAGAGTTCATACTCCAAAACACTCCAGGACCTGAGAGTACAGAGAACACATAGGACAGACTCTATACTACATCATGAAGCAGGCTGGATCTCCACCTGAGATAACTACTGCTCCTGATGCTGCTGAGATTGGTCACCTGAGTTCTTGTCCCTCCGTCTTCGACGACCACCTAAAAAGTAGAAGTCTACGGGGTGAGACAATTATACATAATTGCCCCAGCGAGAGTTATAACTCTCCACTAGAAGCTTTATAAGCAAAGCAGGGAATAACTAAAGCAATAAAAACCTTCAAGGTATTCACTAGCAGTTTGATGATAAGCAAGAGTTCAACCATTAATAAAATGTGAGAACATCTATACAATTCATGGTAACATCAATCAAATAACTCGTAGATAACTCTAACAAATATACTACGCTGTTGATTATGTTTTTAAGGGAGTGTAGGGATGCATCTCACCTTTTGGACTGTGTGGTGGGGAATGATGGACTACATGAATCTACATCAAATCCTCTCACCTTTTCTCTTTTAGTGAAGGTATGATGGACTACAAGAATCTACATCAAATACCTACACTAGGATGTAAGGTTCTACACATCCATGTACCCCATATACTCAAAAGTATATGATCCAGGAGTTCCCTGGGGAAAACCTGCTTCACCATCATTTAGACTCTGACAATGATGGATCTATGATCAGGGCTCTACATTTCACTTGATTAGTTAGGTACATTCAGTATTCATAACATCATACAAAACATTAGCATCACAGCTATATATGAGAATACTAAAATGTAGCAGGCCTAACTCATTCCAATCATCAGTTCTCAGCCATCTCATCACAAGTCATCTGTTAAGCATGACCTTGATGGTGTTTATGGCTCTTACAGCCCATAAACCACAAAAGATGTCACTCACAGTGCATCACTAAGGATTACTATTCATAAAGCTTAAGACATGCTTTTAATGAATATAACATGGTATTCCATTCCTAGATATAACCATCATCTCAAAACAACCTACATGGTTCATTAATATAACATGGCATTCCATACCTGGATATGCCCATCATCTCATAACAACCTGCATGGTTCATTCAACAGATAATAGTAAACAATTCAACAATTAAGGATGCATTCTCAAATTAGGGTTTCACTTGGAATCCCCCTCAACTAGGGATTCACATGGAATCACCCTCAACTAGGGATTCACATGGAATCACCCTTAACTAGGGTTTCTCATGGAATCACCTCAACTAGGGTTTCACATGGAATCACCTCAACTAGGGTTTCACATGGAATCACCTCAACTAGGGTTTCACATGGAATCACCTCAACTAGGGTTGAATTCAATAACCCTGTCAATTAGGGTTTACTATTCACTCCATGGTGAATTGTACTTATTACATCATCATGTAAGAGAAACATCATCATTAAGGCTCTCAAATAGGATTAAGATCCATTAGATATTATAAATAGGGTTTCCATGACCTCACATAGGTGGGTCATTCCCTAAACATGCACATTCATGTGTAATTGAAGTATCTCACTTGAGTTTCCTCCTTAAAAGGGTACTTTCTCTCTCTAGGATACTTTCTCTCTCTAGAAATACTTTCTCTCTCCTCTCACTAGTAGATGGTGACAACACCACTCTAGATCAGGTTGAGATAAGTCTCCATTGATTAACATGAGCCAAAACATCAACATCATGTGATTAGGGTTTGATTAGAACAAGGTTTTACCCCTTTAGACCCCTCAAGGGTATTTTGGTAATTTGCCACATGATCACCATCATGGGTTAAATCACTAATCACATAGTCCCTTAATGACCTAGGTTACCATTAGGGTTTAGATTGGATCACCAATGAACTAATCACATCATCAAATGGTTAAGTACAAACCATCACCAATCTCCAAACGGTTTCAACCTTCAAACGGTTTCAACCACCCAAACGGTCTTGAGACCGTTTGGAGGTGAAGACCGTTTGGAAGGGTTGACTTTCCAAACCGTTTGGAGCTTCAAACGGTTTGAAACCGTTTGATCAAACTTGCTTGAGATCGATTGGACCAAACGATCTTGAGGTCGTTTGAGCCCAAACGGTCTTGAGACCGTTTGGCCCCAAACGGTCTTGAGACCGTTTGGCCCCAAACGGTCTTGAGACCGTTTGGTCCAAATGGACTCAAACCGTTTGGACCTCCAAAGGGGTTCAAAGGTCACCAATGTTCATGGACATGTGTGTTGAAACCCTCAATTGGTCAAAGCTATGCTAACCACTTATAAATTGAGTCAATTAGGGTTATCTTTAGCCACTTAGACATCAAATTGACCCTCAATTGCAAGCCAATTATGGTTCAATCTTCCTCAATTAGGGTTTCAAATCGATTGGTCATCAATGTTCAACAATGTGAATCAATTCAAGGTTGAACCTATCAATTGACCTCCAATTGGGCTCAAACTTGGCCCAAACGGTCTTGAGGTTGTTTGGACATCATCCAAACGGTCTTGAGACCGTTTGCCCAAAGTTTGACCAAAATCCAAGTCGTTTTGACTAAGGTTGAAGTCCAATTAGGTCAAAATCAGCAATTATCATCAATTCATCAATTTCCTACAACTGGACCCTCAAACCATTAGATTGACTCAACCCTAGACCTTCAAACGGTCTT
Organism: Alisma plantago-aquatica; assembly: GCA_963693085.1. Taxonomy (NCBI): domain Eukaryota; kingdom Viridiplantae; phylum Streptophyta; class Magnoliopsida; order Alismatales; family Alismataceae; genus Alisma; species Alisma plantago-aquatica. The sequence continues at coordinate 907,877,047 of OY856409.1, forward strand.
GGGTTGTGCCCAAACGGTCTTAGGACCGTTTGGAGGAACCCCCAAACGGTCTTGAGACCGTTTGGGTCCTTCAACCCAAAACTCAACAAGATCTATACTTAGAAAACAACAATTTGATTGTTTCACTAACCCACTGTAATTGGGCCCTCAATTGGTCAATTACCTTAACCCTAGACCTCCAAACGGTCTTGGGTTGACACCAAACGGTCTTGAGACCGTTTGGATGAGTTCCAAACGGTCTTGAGACCGTTTGCCCATCCATCCTTTGGACTCTAGTGAAAATTCATCAAGGTTTGATCTATTGAGTTGATCATCACATCAATACTTAATTGCAATATGATTTGGTGCCTTTGGACCGTCAATTGATCAACTATACTTGACCCCAGACCTCCAAACGGTCTTGAGGTGACCCCCAAACGGTCTTGAGACCGTTTGGGTGATTCCCAAACGGTCTTGAAACCGTTTGGGCTAAGCAACCCAAAATCTCAACTTAACTCATTGGAGATTCAGCACTAATTTCAATTAGGGTTTGCCCTATTAATCATCCTTCAACTCATGACTCGTTTGGAATTAATCCATAAAATTTGGTGAGTCGTTAATTAACATCATTATGAACAGTAATCCCAAACGGTCAACGTTTAGTCAACCATTTTAAACGGTCTTGAGACCGTTTGCCCAAAAAGGGCAAATTAAACAGATTGAAAATCAGAACTTAATTCAATTGGTTTTGCTAATTGATTTGCTCATATCTCACGATTCCTTTGGATTTAACCTCTCAAATTTTGTGGGTGATTAACCTACATAATTATGAACAAGATTCCCAAACGGTCTTTGCTTGGTCAACGGGACCAAACGGTCTTGAAGACCGTTTGCCCTCAAACGACCCTGAAACCGTTTGCCCACCAAACGGTTTGAAACCGTTTTGAGCAATAGGTGGAGGTCGTTTGATAAAGTGAAAATCCGTGGATAAGCATAGGAATTAACGCCCTTATCTTCTACCTTGAGAACAGTGGCAGTTCTTCACGATTTTGCTTGCAAGGATGCAAGGAAAGATAGGGAAGAAGAAGAACTAGCAACTATATGCATAGAAAAGGATGTATAATCAAGCATAAAGTTTAGAGTTATAAAACCCGCCTAAAGCTTGCTCCTTGAGCTCCAAGCTTTCGAGCTCCAAGACTTTAATGGCGTCCTAGAAGCTCCACAGGTCGTCCAAGGTGAATCCTCCAAGGAAGGTTGAGAAGAGATGGCTAGAAAGATGGAGCTAAGTGAGCTAGCCATGAATTTGACCTTAAATCCGAGTTTCATCCAAGAATTGAGCAAAAAGGAAGGATCCAAACCTACCTTGCACTCCCTTGGTCGTCCTCCTGAGCTCCAGATCTCTCCTTAGTCGGTTTGAGCAAGGGGAAAAGAAATGAAAGGAAGAGGATCGTTCCTTTGCTAAGTGAGGAAAGATATATATATACTTGGGTGAATTTTCAACATAAGGACATATGTTTTCCTCCTTTCTCATCTAAGTCCTTCCTTTCTTCCTTGCACGTCCCCTCATCTTATTTCTAAGGACAAACTCCTTCTAAGGTCAAGAATTGAAGGCAAAGAGGATCAACCCATCACTAAAGCATACACATAAAAGGGCTATTATACATACACCTTGATTATTCAATCACAAAGGTGTTCTTTACTATATGATTATTCACTTGAAGTAACCTTTTCATCATTTCTCTTCTAAATGATGCCAAGAGCCATAAAAGATGTTTTAGATGATGTATTTTACAAGTTGCACCCCTCAAATTGGGTAAATTGCATTTTACACCAATTTAGGGTTTTCAAGTACAGGGGTTGCTTCCACAGCTGCACCTTGGTGCTCAAGCTTGGGAAATCCCTTAAACCTCATCATATTCATTCTTATGTTGTCTCAACATCAGAGATACATCTTATCTTGTGACTTTTGCAAGTTCAACCCTTAAACTGGGTAATTTGCACATAGGTCCCTGCATACAACACAATGCTACAACTTTATTCAAAAAGGAGCAAAATTGAAAATTATATGTTCCTGGGGAACTTAATTACATGCCATGGAGTTTTCACAAGTATATAATTACATTTTTAGGCAAAACTTCTAGGGTTAGTTCATAACCCAGGTCAGGGGTGTTACAAATCATAAACCCCTAACAAGGATTTCGTCCCCGAAATCTCAGACAAAAGGAGAAACAGAGTATTCATTAATCATGCCCTCAAGTCTCCACATATTATCTTAATATCATGGAGGTATCATGAATTCTGCAATTCCACACAAGGCTCCTTTCACTAATTCAACCTTACCAATGTTTATGCAGAGCATAAACCCCTAACATATGATGTCCATATTATTGGAAAGAAGAGGCATAAAAGAACATACTTCTATCATCACCCAAGAATATTTATCAAAAGGAACAACATATATATCTAACAAGGATAATATACTCAGTAATCCTTTACAACTCTATGTAATTGGGATAGTTCACATAGTTCTTCTTATTAATTGGAAATGCCACATAGCTTTTCCCTTTTTGATTGGGAATGACACATAGCTCTTCCATTTTTAATTGGGAATGACACGTAGCTCTTCCCTTTTTGTTTGTTTGGGAATGACACATAGCTCTTCCCTTTTTGTTGGGGATGACACATAGCTTTCCCCTTTTTGATTGGGAATGACACGTAGCTCTTCCCTTTTTGTTGGGGATGACACATAGCTTTCCCTTTTTGATTGTTTGGGAATGACACATAGCTCTTCCCTTTTTGTTGGTTTGGGAATGACACATAGCTCTTCCCTTTTTGTTGGGGATGACACATAGCTTTCCCCTTTTTAATTGTTCCATATTTCTTATTTCATGATACTCATTAGATTGTATCAGAATGATTGCTTGATCAGGGCAATCAAAAAGATATCAATCTAGGAGTTTCCATACTCACTTTATCATCAATAGCTGTATACCTGGCCAGGGTTTACAAATACTGAGATCAAGTAGTATGCACTTACATACTGTCTCATTCCTCACTTTTCATATCCTTATACACACAAGGTTTTCCATTCCTATATTTCCTCCAGGCATCATTTCTAAATCTCATCTTTTGACATACAGATAAGAGAGATTATAAAACATTTTAAGGAACATTGAGTGAGATATAAGTTCTCATCTCCCTTGTGTCCTTATAGGACTAGTCAAAATAATTTCAAAAACAACTATTTTCATATCTTTAACACATAGAAACATGAAAATGAAATATCAGAATGACTTTATTTCCTCTGACCTGCCCGGGACGTCTGTCCACGTCCTCTATTGTTACTAGAAAACTGCCTCCTTTGTGATCCTTGCTGACTCTGCCCCTGAGGTTGAGTCATCATTGGATTCCCGTCTGGACAATCTTTTACCAGATGTCCCGGTTGTCTGCATTGATAACAGATTCTAGGTATAGTATAAGGTCGGTGAGGTCCAGACACCGATGTTGATGCTATATTGGAGGCCTTATTTGGAATATAACTAAGATCCCTATCCCTACTTGGCATCCATTGTGTCTGGGTTTGGGATCTTAATGATGCTGTCGATGCAGAAAATCTCGGCTTCTTAAAACTTTCAGACTTTTGTTTTTGAGTCTGAGTGTACACCTTCTTGCTACTAGTCTGTCGTTTCTCAATTTCAGACCTCTCTATCCTCCTTACTGATTCCACAAAATGGCAAACCTCTCCCTGTTCTCTAAAGCAGACACAGGAGTGGTCAGTTCAGCGTTCAACCCCTTCTCAAAGCGCCGAATTCTTTCCTCATCATTAACTGCCATTTGAGGACAAAACCGCAACAGCTCCATGAACTTAGCTTCGTACTCGCTAATGTTCATCATACCCTATCTCAGTCTCTCAAACTGAGAGATCTTCTCGTCTAGGAAGGTCTTCGGGAAATATCTTTGGACAAATTCCCGCCGAAAGTCTTCCCACGAGATTTCTATTCCAGGTCTCTTCTGCTCTTCCATGGTCCACCAGTGACCATCACTTCCTTTGAGAAGATAGACAGCATGTCTAACCTTCTCAGCTTCAGGGATGTTGAGGATCCTGAAAGCCTTCTCCAGCTCTGTCAACCACAGATCAGCATCTGCGGGGTCAGCAGTCCCATGGTACTCGGTAGCTCCGACACGACGTAGTCGCTCGAACGTCTTTCCGATACCTTGCCCCTCTGGTTGGACAGGTGCCCTAGGTGCAGGCATAGGCAACCTGTTGGTTATATGTGTCATGGCAGTCATAAACTTCCCAAACATAGTCTGGACTGCTGGGTTACCCATATCAGCTGGGTCAAACTGGGGTGGCTCTCTAAGTTGTTCTGGTACAAGCTGTTCCACCTCTGGTACTCCTGCACCGCCTTGAGGTGCACTGACACTACTTTCTCCCACATACTCATCATGTGGCTCTGACATCTTAAGTATCTTCTTCTCCTGAGGAGTAGAAGACTCTATTAGATAAGGAAGGAATACTAAAGATAGACTCGACTTCCTATGTCCTATGCCTCTGTAGACTCGGCGAACCTAGAGCTCTGATACCACTTAATTGTGGGCTCCGATCTCCAAACTACGAATTAATCCCGATTTAATCATGTGCGGAAGCAATTGGTAAACAGTGGAAGACAAAAATCACGGGAAATTAAAACTTTTCGAGATAAGAGCTTGAAACCACAAACCTTTTCCATAGAAAAAGGATTTAACTGTTTACAACACTTGACAAAAATTACTTCTTGAGTAATTATATACAACACAAAATTCTCAAGAGTTCATACTCCAAAACACTCCAGGACCTGAGAGTACAGAGAACACATAGGACAGACTCTATACTACATCATGAAGCAGGCTGGATCTCCACCTGAGATAACTACTGCTCCTGATGCTGCTGATATTGGTCACCTGAGTTCTTGTCCCTCCGTCTTCGACGACCACCTAAAAAGTAGAAGTCTACGGGGTGAGACAATTATACATAATTGCCCCAGCGAGAGTTATAACTCTCCACTAGAAGCTTTATAAGCAAAGCAGGGAATAACTAAAGCAATAAAAACCTTCAAGGTATTCACTAGCAGTTTGATGATAAGCAAGAGTTCAACCAATAATAAAATGTGAGAACATCTATACAATTCATGGTAACATCAATCAAATAACTCGTAGATAACTCTAACAGATATACTACGCTGTTGATTATGTTTTTAAGGGAGTGTAGGGATGCATCTCACCTTTTGGACTGTGTGGTGGGGAATGATGGACTACATGAATCTACATCAAATCCTCTCACCTTTTCTCTTTTAGTGAAGGTATGATGGACTACAAGAATCTACATCAAATACCTACACTAGGATGTAAGGTTCTACACATCCATGTACCCCATATACTCAAAAGTATATGATCCAGGAGTTCCCTGGGGAAAACCTGCTTCACCATCATTTAGACTCTGACAATGATGGATCTATGATCAGGGCTCTACATTTCACTTGATTAGTTAGGTACATTCAGTATTCATAACATCATACAAAACATTAGCATCACAGCTATATATGAGAATACTAAAATGTAGCAGGCCTAACTCATTCCAATCATCAGTTCTCAGCCATCTCATCACAAGTCATCTGTTAAGCATGACCTTGATGGTGTTTATGGCTCTTACAACCCATAAACCACAAAAGATGTCACTCACAGTGCATCACTAAGGATTACTATTCATAAAGCTTAAGACATGCTTTTAATGAATATAACATGGTATTCCATTCCTAGATATAACCATCATCTCATAACAACCTGCATGGTTCATTAATATAACATGGCATTCCATACCTGGATATGCCCATCATCTCATAACAACCTGCATGGTTCATTCAACAGATAATAGTAAACAATTCAACAATTAAGGATGCATTCTCAAATTAGGGTTTCACTTGGAATCCCCCTCAACTAGGGATTCACATGGAATCACCCTCAACTAGGGATTCACATGGAATCACCCTTAACTAGGGTTTCTCATGGAATCACCTCAACTAGGGTTTCACATGGAATCACCTCAACTAGGGTTTCACATGGAATCACCTCAACTAGGGTTTCACATGGAATCACCTCAACTAGGGTTGAATTCAATAACCCTGTCAATTAGGGTTTACTATTCACTCCATGGTGAATTGTACTTATTACATCATCATGTAAGAGAAACATCATCATTAAGGCTCTCAAATAGGATTAAGATCCATTAGATATTATAAATAGGGTTTCCATGACCTCACATAGGTGGGTCATTCCCTAAACATGCACATTCATGTGTAATTGAAGTATCTCACTTGAGTTTCCTCCTTAAAAGGGTACTTTCTCTCTCTAGGATACTTTCTCTCTCTAGAAATACTTTCTCTCTCCTCTCACTAGTAGATGGTGACAACACCACTCTAGATCAGGTTGAGATAAGTCTCCATTGATTAACATGAGCCAAAACATCAACATCATGTGATTAGGGTTTGATTAGAACAAGGTTTTACCCCTTTAGACCCCTCAAGGGTATTTTGGTAATTTGCCACATGATCACCATCATGGGTTAACTCACTAATCACATAGTCCCTTAATGACCTAGGTTACCATTAGGGTTTAGATTGGATCACCAATGAACTAATCACATCATCAAATGGTTAAGTACAAACCATCACCAATCTCCAAACGGTTTCAACCTTCAAACGGTTTCAACCACCCAAACGGTCTTGAGACCGTTTGACCCCAAACGGTCTTGAGACCATTTGGAGGTGAAGACCGTTTGGAAGGGTTGACTTTCCAAACCGTTTGGAGCTTCAAACGGTTTGAAACCGTTTGATCAAACTTGCTTGAGATCGATTGGACCAAACGATCTTGAGGTCGTTTGATCCCAAACGGTCTTGAGACCGTTTGGCCCCAAACGGTCTTGAGACCGTTTGGCCCCAAACGGTCTTGAGACCGTTTGGTCCAAATGGACTCAAACCGTTTGGACCTCCAAAGGGGTTCAAAGGTCACCAATGTTCATGGACATGTGTGTTGAAACCCTCAATTGGTCAAAGCTATGCTAACCACTTATAAATTGAGTCAATTAGGGTTATCTTTAGCCACTTAGACATCAAATTGACCCTCAATTGCAAGCCAATTATGGTTCAATCTTCCTCAATTAGGGTTTCAAATCGATTGGTCATCAATGTTCAACAATGTGAATCAATTCAAGGTTGAACCTATCAATTGACCTCCAATTGGGCTCAAACTTGGCCCAAACGGTCTTGAGGTCGTTTGGACATCATCCAAACGGTCTTGAGACCGTTTGCCCAAAGTTTGACCAAAATCCAAGTCGTTTTGACTAAGGTTGAAGTCCAATTAGGTCAAAATCAGCAATTATCATCAATTCATCAATTTCCTACAACTGGACCCTCAAACCATTAGATTGACTCAACCCTAGACCTTCAAACGGTCTTGGGTTGTGCCCAAACGGTCTTAGGACCGTTTGGAGGAACCCCCAAACGGTCTTGAGACCGTTTGGGTCCTTCAACCCAAAACTCAACAAGATCTATACTTAGAAAACAACAATTTGATTGTTTCACTAACCCACTGTAATTGGGCCCTCAATTGGTCAATTACCTTAACCCTAGACCTCCAAACGGTCTTGGGTTGACACCAAATGGTCTTGAGACCGTTTGGATGAGTTCCAAACGGTCTTGAGACTGTTTGCCCATCCATCCTTTGGACTCTAGTGAAAATTCATCAAGGTTTGATCTATTGAGTTGATCATCACATCAATACTTAATTGCAATATGATTTGGTGCCTTTGGACCGTCAATTGATCAACTATACTTGACCCCAGACCTCCAAACGGTCTTGAGGTGACCCCCAAACGGTCTTGAGACCGTTTGGGTGATTCCCAAACGGTCTTTAAACCGTTTGGGCTAAGCAACCCAAAATCTCAACTTAACTCATTGGAGATTCAGCACTAATTTCAATTAGGGTTTGCCCTATTAATCATCCTTCAACTCATGACTCGTTTGGAATTAATCCATAAAATTTGGTGAGTCGTTAATTAACATCATTATGAACAGTAATCCCAAACGGTCAACGTTTAGTCAACCATCTTAAACGGTCTTGAGACCGTTTGCCCAAAAAGGGCAAATTAAACAGATTGAAAATCAGAACTTAATTCAATTGGTTTTGCTAATTGATTTGCTCATATCTCACGATTCCTTTGGAGTTAACCTCTCAAATTTTGTGGGTGATTAACCTACATAATTATGAACAAGATTCCCAAACGGTCTTCGCTTGGTCAACGGGACCAAACGGTCTTGAAGACCGTTTGCCCTCAAACGACCCTGAAACCGTTTGCCCACCAAACGGTTTGAAACCGTTTTGAGCAATAGGTGGAGGTCGTTTGATAAAGTGAAAATCCGTGGATAAGCATAGGAATTAACGCCCTTATCTTCTACCTTGAGAACAGTGGCAGTTCTTCACGATTTTGCTTGCAAGGATGCAAGGAAAGATAGGGAAGAAGAAGAACTAGCAACTATATGCATAGAAAAGGATGTATAATCAAGCATAAAGTTTAGAGTTATAAAACCCGCCTAAAGCTTGCTCCTTGAGCTCCAAGCTTTCGAGCTCCAAGACTTTAATGGCGTCCTAGAAGCTCCACAGGTCGGCCAAGGTGAATCCTCCAAGGAAGGTTGAGAAGAGATGGCTAGAAAGATGGAGCTAAGTGAGCTAGCCATGAATTTGACCTTAAATCCGAGTTTCATCCAAGAATTGAGCAAAAAGGAAGGATCCAAACCTACCTTGCACTCCCTTGGTCGTCCTCCTGAGCTCCAGATCTCTCCTTAGTCGGTTTGAGCAAGGGGAAAAGAAATGAAAGGAAGAGGATCGTTCCTTTGCTAAGTGAGGAAAGATATATATATACTTGGGTGAATTTTCAACATAAGGACATATGTTTTCCTCCTTTCTCATCTAAGTCCTTCCTTTCTTCCTTGCACGTCCCCTCATCTTATTTCTAAGGACAAACTCCTTCTAAGGTCAAGAATTGAAGGCAAAGAGGATCAACCCATCACTAAAGCATACACATAAAAGGGCTATTATACATACACCTTGATTATTCAATCACAAAGGTGTTCTTTACTATATGATTATTCACTTGAAGTAACCTTTTCATCATTTCTCTTCTAAATGATGCCAAGAGCCATAAAAGATGTTTTAGATGATGTATTTTACAAGTTGCACCCCTCAAATTGGGTAAATTGCATTTTACACCAATTTAGGGTTTTCAAGTACAGGGGTTGCTTCCACAGCTGCACCTTGGTGCTCAAGCTTGGGAAATCCCTTAAACCTCATCATATTCATTCTTATGTTGTCTCAACATCAGAGATACATCTTATCTTGTGACTTTTGCAAGTTCAACCCTTAAACTGGGTAATTTGCACATAGGTCCCTGCATACAACACAATGCTACAACTTTATTCAAAAAGGAGCAAAATTGAAAATTATATGTTCCTGGGGAACTTAATTACATGCCATGGAGTTTTCACAAGTATATAATTACATTTTTAGGCAAAACTTCTAGGGTTAGTTCATAACCCAGGTCAGGGGTGTTACAAATCATAAACCCCTAACAAGGATTTCGTCCCCGAAATCTCAGACAAAAGGAGAAACAGAGTATTCATTAATCATGCCCTCAAGTCTCCACATATTATCTTAATATCATGGAGGTATCATGAATTCTGCAATTCCACACAAGGCTCCTTTCACTAATTCAACCTTACCAATGTTTATGCAGAGCATAAACCCCTAACATATGATGTCCATATTATTGGAAAGAAGAGGCATAAAAGAACATACTTCTATCATCACCCAAGAATATTTATCAAAAGGAACAACATATATATCTAACAAGGATAATATACTCAGTAATCCTTTACAACTCTATGTAATTGGGATAGTTCACATAGTTCTTCTTATTAATTGGAAATGCCACATAGCTTTTCCCTTTTTGATTGGGAATGACACATAGCTCTTCCATTTTTAATTGGGAATGACACGTAGCTCTTCCCTTTTTGTTTGTTTGGGAATGACACATAGCTCTTCCCTTTTTGTTGGGGATGACACATAGCTTTCCCCTTTTTGATTGGGAATGACACGTAGCTCTTCCCTTTTTGTTGGGGATGACACATAGCTTTCCCTTTTTGATTGTTTGGGAATGACACATAGCTCTTCCCTTTTTGTTGGTTTGGGAATGACACATAGCTCTTCCCTTTTTGTTGGGGATGACACATAGCTTTCCCCTTTTTAATTGTTCCATATTTCTTATTTCATGATACTCATTAGATTGTATCAGAATGATTGCTTGATCAGGGCAATCAAAAAGATATCAATCTAGGAGTTTCCATACTCACTTTATCATCAATAGCTGTATACCTGGCCAGGGTTTACAAATACTGAGATCAAGTAGTATGCACTTACATACTGTCTCATTCCTCACTTTTCATATCCTTATACACACAAGGTTTTCCATTCCTATATTTCCTCCAGGCATCATTTCTAAATCTCATCTTTTGACATACAGATAAGAGAGATTATAAAACATTTTAAGGAACATTGAGTGAGATATAAGTTCTCATCTCCCTTGTGTCCTTATAGGACTAGTCAAAATAATTTCAAAAACAACTATTTTCATATCTTTAACACATAGAAACATGAAAATGAAATATCAGAATGACTTTATTTCCTCTGACCTGCCCGGGACGTCTGTCCACGTCCTCTATTGTTACTAGAAAACTGCCTCCTTTGTGATCCTTGCTGACTCTGCCCCTGAGGTTGAGTCATCATTGGATTCCCGTCTGGACAATCTTTTACCAGATGTCCCGGTTGTCTGCATTGATAACAGATTCTAGGTATAGTATAAGGTCGGTGAGGTCCAGACACCGATGTTGATGCTATATTGGAGGCCTTATTTGGAATATAACTAAGATCCCTATCCCTACTTGGCATCCATTGTGTCTGGGTTTGGGATCTTAATGATGCTGTCGATGCAGAAAATCTCGGCTTCTTAAAACTTTCAGACTTTTGTTTTTGAGTCTGAGTGTACACCTTCTTGCTACTAGTCTGTCGTTTCTCAATTTCAGACCTCTCTATCCTCCTTACTGATTCCACAAAATGGCAAACCTCTCCCTGTTCTCTAAAGCAGACACAGGAGTGGTCAGTTCAGCGTTCAACCCCTTCTCAAAGCGCCGAATTCTTTCCTCATCATTAACTGCCATTTGAGGACAAAACCGCAACAGCTCCATGAACTTAGCTTCGTACTCGCTAATGTTCATCATACCCTATCTCAGTCTCTCAAACTGAGAGATCTTCTCGTCTAGGAAGGTCTTCGGGAAATATCTTTGGACAAATTCCCGCCGAAAGTCTTCCCACGAGATTTCTATTCCAGGTCTCTTCTGCTCTTCCATGGTCCACCAGTGACCATCACTTCCTTTGAGAAGATAGACAGCATGTCTAACCTTCTCAGCTTCAGGGATGTTGAGGATCCTGAAAGCCTTCTCCAGCTCTGTCAACCACAGATCAGCATCTGCGGGGTCAGCAGTCCCATGGTACTCAGTAGCTCCGACACGACGTAGTCGCTCGAACGTCTTTCTGATACCTTGCCCCTCTGGTTGGACAGGTGCCCTAGGTGCAGGCATAGGCAACCTGTTGGTTATATGTGTCATGGCAGTCATAAACTTCCCAAACATAGTCTGGACTGCTGGGTTACCCATATCAGCTGGGTCAAACTGGGGTGGCTCTCTAAGTTGTTCTGGTACAAGATGTTCCACCTCTGGTACTCCTGCACCGCCTTGAGGTGCACTGACACTACTTTCTCCCACATACTCATCATGTGGCTCTGACATCTTAAGTATCTTCTTCTCCTGAGGAGTAGAAGACTCTATTAGATAAGGAAGGAATACTAAAGATAGACTCGACTTCCTATGTCCTATGCCTCTGTAGACTCGGCGAACCTAGAGCTCTGATACCACTTAATTGTGGGCTCCGATCTCCAAACTACGAATTAATCCCGATTTAATCATGTGCGGAAGCAATTGGTAAACAGTGGAAGACAAAAATCACGGGAAATTAAAACTTTTCGAGATAAGAGCTTGAAACCACAAACCTTTTCCATAGAAAAAGGATTTAACTGTTTACAACACTTGACAAAAATTACTTCTTGAGTAATTATATACAACACAAAATTCTCAAGAGTTCATACTCCAAAACACTCCAGGACCTGAGAGTACAGAGAACACATAGGACAGACTCTATACTACATCATGAAGCAGGCTGGATCTCCACCTGAGATAACTACTGCTCCTGATGCTGCTGAGATTGGTCACCTGAGTTCTTGTCCCTCCGTCTTCGACGACCACCTAAAAAGTAGAAGTCTACGGGGTGAGACAATTATACATAATTGCCCCAGCGAGAGTTATAACTCTCCACTAGAAGCTTTATAAGCAAAGCAGGGAATAACTAAAGCAATAAAAACCTTCAAGGTATTCACTAGCAGTTTGATGATAAGCAAGAGTTCAACCAATAATAAAATGTGAGAACATCTATACAATTCATGGTAACATCAATCAAATAACTCGTAGATAACTCTAACAGATATACTACGCTGTTGATTATGTTTTTAAGGGAGTGTAGGGATGCATCTCACCTTTTGGACTGTGTGGTGGGGAATGATGGACTACATGAATCTACATCAAATCCTCTCACCTTTTCTCTTTTAGTGAAGGTATGATGGACTACAAGAATCTACATCAAATACCTACACTAGGATGTAAGGTTCTACACATCCATGTACCCCATATACTCAAAAGTATATGATCCAGGAGTTCCCTGGGGAAAACCTGCTTCACCATCATTTAGACTCTGACAATGATGGATCTATGATCAGGGCTCTACATTTCACTTGATTAGTTAGGTACATTCAGTATTCATAACATCATACAAAACATTAGCATCACAGCTATATATGAGAATACTAAAATGTAGCAGGCCTAACTCATTCCAATCATCAGTTCTCAGCCATCTCATCACAAGTCATCTGTTAAGCATGACCTTGATGGTGTTTATGGCTCTTACAACCCATAAACCACAAAAGATGTCACTCACAGTGCATCACTAAGGATTACTATTCATAAAGCTTAAGACATGCTTTTAATGAATATAACATGGTATTCCATTCCTAGATATAACCATCATCTCATAACAACCTGCATGGTTCATTAATATAACATGGCATTCCATACCTGGATATGCCCATCATCTCATAACAACCTGCATGGTTCATTCAACAGATAATAGTAAACAATTCAACAATTAAGGATGCATTCTCAAATTAGGGTTTCACTTGGAATCCCCCTCAACTAGGGATTCACATGGAATCACCCTCAACTAGGGATTCACATGGAATCACCCTTAACTAGGGTTTCTCATGGAATCACCTCAACTAGGGTTTCACATGGAATCACCTCAACTAGGGTTTCACATGGAATCACCTCAACTAGGGTTTCACATGGAATCACCTCAACTAGGGTTGAATTCAATAACCCTGTCAATTAGGGTTTACTATTCACTCCATGGTGAATTGTACTTATTACATCATCATGTAAGAGAAACATCATCATTAAGGCTCTCAAATAGGATTAAGATCCATTAGATATTATAAATAGGGTTTCCATGACCTCACATAGGTGGGTCATTCCCTAAACATGCACATTCATGTGTAATTGAAGTATCTCACTTGAGTTTCCTCCTTAAAAGGGTACTTTCTCTCTCTAGGATACTTTCTCTCTCTAGAAATACTTTCTCTCTCCTCTCACTAGTAGATGGTGACAACACCACTCTAGATCAGGTTGAGATAAGTCTCCATTGATTAACATGAGCCAAAACATCAACATCATGTGATTAGGGTTTGATTAGAACAAGGTTTTACCCCTTTAGACCCCTTAAGGGTATTTTGGTAATTTGCCACATGATCACCATCATGGGTTAACTCACTAATCACATAGTCCCTTAATGACCTAGGTTACCATTAGGGTTTAGATTGGATCACCAATGAACTAATCACATCATCAAATGGTTAAGTACAAACCATCACCAATCTCCAAACGGTTTCAACCTTCAAACGGTTTCAACCACCCAAACGGTCTTGAGACCGTTTGACCCCAAACGGTCTTGAGACCATTTGGAGGTGAAGACCGTTTGGAAGGGTTGACTTTCCAAACCGTTTGGAGCTTCAAACGGTTTGAAACCGTTTGATCAAACTTGCTTGAGATCGATTGGACCAAACGATCTTGAGGTCGTTTGATCCCAAACGGTCTTGAGACCGTTTGGCCCCAAACGGTCTTGAGACCGTTTGGCCCCAAACGGTCTTGAGACCGTTTGGTCCAAATGGACTCAAACCGTTTGGACCTCCAAAGGGGTTCAAAGGTCACCAATGTTCATGGACATGTGTGTTGAAACCCTCAATTGGTCAAAGCTATGCTAACCACTTATAAATTGAGTCAATTAGGGTTATCTTTAGCCACTTAGACATCAAATTGACCCTCAATTGCAAGCCAATTATGGTTCAATCTTCCTCAATTAGGGTTTCAAATCGATTGGTCATCAATGTTCAACAATGTGAATCAATTCAAGGTTGAACCTATCAATTGACCTCCAATTGGGCTCAAACTTGGCCCAAACGGTCTTGAGGTCGTTTGGACATCATCCAAACGGTCTTGAGACCGTTTGCCCAAAGTTTGACCAAAATCCAAGTCGTTTTGACTAAGGTTGAAGTCCAATTAGGTCAAAATCAGCAATTATCATCAATTCATCAATTTCCTACAACTGGACCCTCAAACCATTAGATTGACTCAACCCTAGACCTTCAAACGGTCTTGGGTTGTGCCCAAACGGTCTTAGGACCGTTTGGAGGAACCCCCAAACGGTCTTGAGACCGTTTGGGTCCTTCAACCCAAAACTCAACAAGATCTATACTTAGAAAACAACAATTTGATTGTTTCACTAACCCACTGTAATTGGGCCCTCAATTGGTCAATTACCTTAACCCTAGACCTCCAAACGGTCTTGGGTTGACACCAAATGGTCTTGAGACCGTTTGGATGAGTTCCAAACGGTCTTGAGACTGTTTGCCCATCCATCCTTTGGACTCTAGTGAAAATTCATCAAGGTTTGATCTATTGAGTTGATCATCACATCAATACTTAATTGCAATATGATTTGGTGCCTTTGGACCGTCAATTGATCAACTATACTTGACCCCAGACCTCCAAACGGTCTTGAGGTGACCCCCAAACGGTCTTGAGACCGTTTGGGTGATTCCCAAACGGTCTTTAAACCGTTTGGGCTAAGCAACCCAAAATCTCAACTTAACTCATTGGAGATTCAGCACTAATTTCAATTAGGGTTTGCCCTATTAATCATCCTTCAACTCATGACTCGTTTGGAATTAATCCATAAAATTTGGTGAGTCGTTAATTAACATCATTATGAACAGTAATCCCAAACGGTCAACGTTTAGTCAACCATCTTAAACGGTCTTGAGACCGTTTGCCCAAAAAGGGCAAATTAAACAGATTGAAAATCAGAACTTAATTCAATTGGTTTTGCTAATTGATTTGCTCATATCTCACGATTCCTTTGGAGTTAACCTCTCAAATTTTGTGGGTGATTAACCTACATAATTATGAACAAGATTCCCAAACGGTCTTCGCTTGGTCAACGGGACCAAACGGTCTTGAAGACCGTTTGCCCTCAAACGACCCTGAAACCGTTTGCCCACCAAACGGTTTGAAACCGTTTTGAGCAATAGGTGGAGGTCGTTTGATAAAGTGAAAATCCGTGGATAAGCATAGGAATTAACGCCCTTATCTTCTACCTTGAGAACAGTGGCAGTTCTTCACGATTTTGCTTGCAAGGATGCAAGGAAAGATAGGGAAGAAGAAGAACTAGCAACTATATGCATAGAAAAGGATGTATAATCAAGCATAAAGTTTAGAGTTATAAAACCCGCCTAAAGCTTGCTCCTTGAGCTCCAAGCTTTCGAGCTCCAAGACTTTAATGGCGTCCTAGAAGCTCCACAGGTCGGCCAAGGTGAATCCTCCAAGGAAGGTTGAGAAGAGATGGCTAGAAAGATGGAGCTAAGTGAGCTAGCCATGAATTTGACCTTAAATCCGAGTTTCATCCAAGAATTGAGCAAAAAGGAAGGATCCAAACCTACCTTGCACTCCCTTGGTCGTCCTCCTGAGCTCCAGATCTCTCCTTAGTCGGTTTGAGCAAGGGGAAAAGAAATGAAAGGAAGAGGATCGTTCCTTTGCTAAGTGAGGAAAGATATATATATACTTGGGTGAATTTTCAACATAAGGACATATGTTTTCCTCCTTTCTCATCTAAGTCCTTCCTTTCTTCCTTGCACGTCCCCTCATCTTATTTCTAAGGACAAACTCCTTCTAAGGTCAAGAATTGAAGGCAAAGAGGATCAACCCATCACTAAAGCATACACATAAAAGGGCTATTATACATACACCTTGATTATTCAATCACAAAGGTGTTCTTTACTATATGATTATTCACTTGAAGTAACCTTTTCATCATTTCTCTTCTAAATGATGCCAAGAGCCATAAAAGATGTTTTAGATGATGTATTTTACAAGTTGCACCCCTCAAATTGGGTAAATTGCATTTTACACCAATTTAGGGTTTTCAAGTACAGGGGTTGCTTCCACAGCTGCACCTTGGTGCTCAAGCTTGGGAAATCCCTTAAACCTCATCATATTCATTCTTATGTTGTCTCAACATCAGAGATACATCTTATCTTGTGACTTTTGCAAGTTCAACCCTTAAACTGGGTAATTTGCACATAGGTCCCTGCATACAACACAATGCTACAACTTTATTCAAAAAGGAGCAAAATTGAAAATTATATGTTCCTGGGGAACTTAATTACATGCCATGGAGTTTTCACAAGTATATAATTACATTTTTAGGCAAAACTTCTAGGGTTAGTTCATAACCCAGGTCAGGGGTGTTACAAATCATAAACCCCTAACAAGGATTTCGTCCCCGAAATCTCAGACAAAAGGAGAAACAGAGTATTCATTAATCATGCCCTCAAGTCTCCACATATTATCTTAATATCATGGAGGTATCATGAATTCTGCAATTCCACACAAGGCTCCTTTCACTAATTCAACCTTACCAATGTTTATGCAGAGCATAAACCCCTAACATATGATGTCCATATTATTGGAAAGAAGAGGCATAAAAGAACATACTTCTATCATCACCCAAGAATATTTATCAAAAGGAACAACATATATATCTAACAAGGATAATATACTCAGTAATCCTTTACAACTCTATGTAATTGGGATAGTTCACATAGTTCTTCTTATTAATTGGAAATGCCACATAGCTTTTCCCTTTTTGATTGGGAATGACACATAGCTCTTCCATTTTTAATTGGGAATGACACGTAGCTCTTCCCTTTTTGTTTGTTTGGGAATGACACATAGCTCTTCCCTTTTTGTTGGGGATGACACATAGCTTTCCCCTTTTTGATTGGGAATGACACGTAGCTCTTCCCTTTTTGTTGGGGATGACACATAGCTTTCCCTTTTTGATTGTTTGGGAATGACACATAGCTCTTCCCTTTTTGTTGGTTTGGGAATGACACATAGCTCTTCCCTTTTTGTTGGGGATGACACATAGCTTTCCCCTTTTTAATTGTTCCATATTTCTTATTTCATGATACTCATTAGATTGTATCAGAATGATTGCTTGATCAGGGCAATCAAAAAGATATCAATCTAGGAGTTTCCATACTCACTTTATCATCAATAGCTGTATACCTGGCCAGGGTTTACAAATACTGAGATCAAGTAGTATGCACTTACATACTGTCTCATTCCTCACTTTTCATATCCTTATACACACAAGGTTTTCCATTCCTATATTTCCTCCAGGCATCATTTCTAAATCTCATCTTTTGACATACAGATAAGAGAGATTATAAAACATTTTAAGGAACATTGAGTGAGATATAAGTTCTCATCTCCCTTGTGTCCTTATAGGACTAGTCAAAATAATTTCAAAAACAACTATTTTCATATCTTTAACACATAGAAACATGAAAATGAAATATCAGAATGACTTTATTTCCTCTGACCTGCCCGGGACGTCTGTCCACGTCCTCTATTGTTACTAGAAAACTGCCTCCTTTGTGATCCTTGCTGACTCTGCCCCTGAGGTTGAGTCATCATTGGATTCCCGTCTGGACAATCTTTTACCAGATGTCCCGGTTGTCTGCATTGATAACAGATTCTAGGTATAGTATAAGGTCGGTGAGGTCCAGACACCGATGTTGATGCTATATTGGAGGCCTTATTTGGAATATAACTAAGATCCCTATCCCTACTTGGCATCCATTGTGTCTGGGTTTGGGATCTTAATGATGCTGTCGATGCAGAAAATCTCGGCTTCTTAAAACTTTCAGACTTTTGTTTTTGAGTCTGAGTGTACACCTTCTTGCTACTAGTCTGTCGTTTCTCAATTTTAGACCTCTCTATCCTCCTTACTGATTCCACAAAATGGAAAACCTCTCCCTGTTCTCTAAAGCAGACACAGGAGTGGTCAGTTCAGCGTTCAACCCCTTCTCAAAGCACCGAATTCTTTCCTCATCATTAACTGCCATTTGAGGACAAAACCGCAACAGCTCCATGAACTTAGCTTCGTACTCGCTAATGTTCATCATACCCTATCTCAGTCTCTCAAACTGAGAGATCTTCTCGTCTAGGAAGGTCTTCGGGAAATATCTTTGGACAAATTCCCGCCGAAAGTCTTCCCACGAGATTTCTATTCCAGGTCTCTTCTGCTCTTCCATGGTCCACCAGTGACCATCACTTCCTTTGAGAAGATAGACAGCATGTCTAACCTTCTCAGCTTCAGGGATGTTGAGGATCCTGAAAGCCTTCTCCAGCTCTGTCAACCACAGATCAGCATCTGCGGGGTCAGCAGTCCCATGGTACTCGGTAGCTCCGACACGACGTAGTCGCTCGAACGTCTTTCCGATACCTTGCCCCTCTGGTTGGACAGGTGCCCTAGGTGCAGGCATAGGCAACCTGTCGGTTATATGTGTCATGGCAGTCATAAACTTCCCAAACATAGTCTGGACTGCTGGGTTACCCATATCAGCTGGGTCAAACTGGGGTGGCTCTCTAAGTTGTTCTGGTACAAGCTGTTCCACCTCTGGTACTCCTGCACCGCCTTGAGGTGCACTGACACTACTTTCTCCCACATACTCATCATGTGGCTCTGACATCTTAAGTATCTTCTTCTCCTGAGGAGTAGAAGACTCTATTAGATAAGGAAGGAATACTAAAGATAGACTCGACTTCCTATGTCCTATGCCTCTGTAGACTCGGCGAACCTAGAGCTCTGATACCACTTAATTGTGGGCTCCGATCTCCAAACTACGAATTAATCCCGATTTAATCATGTGCGGAAGCAATCGGTAAACAGTGGAAGACAAAAATCACGGGAAATTAAAACTTTTCGAGATAAGAGCTTGAAACCACAAACCTTTTCCATAGAAAAAGGATTTAACTGTTTACAACACTTGACAAAAATTACTTCTTGAGTAATTATATACAACACAAAATTCTCAAGAGTTCATACTCCAAAACACTCCAGGACCTGAGAGTACAGAGAACACATAGGACAGACTCTATACTACATCACGAAGCAGGCTGGATCTCCACCTGAGATAACTACTGCTCCTGATGCTGCTGAGATTGGTCACCTGAGTTCTTGTCCCTCCGTCTTCGACGACCACCTAAAAAGTAGAAGTCTACGGGGTGAGACAATTATACATAATTGCCCCAGCGAGAGTTATAACTCTCCACTAGAAGCTTTATAAGCAAAGCAGGGAATAACTAAAGCAATAAAAACCTTCAAGGTATTCACTAGCAGTTTGATGATAAGCAAGAGTTCAACCAATAATAAAATGTGAGAACATCTATACAATTCATGGTAACATCAATCAAATAACTCGTAGATAACTCTAACAGATATACTACGCTGTTGATTATGTTTTTAAGGGAGTGTAGGGATGCATCTCACCTTTTGGACTGTGTGGTGGGGAATGATGGACTACATGAATCTACATCAAATCCTCTCACCTTTTCTCTTTTAGTGAAGGTATGATGGACTACAAGAATCTACATCAAATACCTACACTAGGATGTAAGGTTCTACACATCCATGTACCCCATATACTCAAAAGTATATGATCCAGGAGTTCCCTGGGGAAAACCTGCTTCACCATCATTTAGACTCTGACAATGATGGATCTATGATCAGGGCTCTACATTTCACTTGATTAGTTAGGTACATTCAGTATTCATAACATCATACAAAACATTAGCATCACAGCTATATATGAGAATACTAAAATGTAGCAGGCCTAACTCATTCCAATCATCAGTTCTCAGCCATCTCATCACAAGTCATCTGTTAAGCATGACCTTGATGGTGTTTATGGCTCTTACAGCCCATAAACCACAAAAGATGTCACTCACAGTGCATCACTAAGGATTACTATTCATAAAGCTTAAGACATGCTTTTAATGAATATAACATGGTATTCCATTCCTAGATATAACCATCATCTCATAACAACCTGCATGGTTCATTAATATAACATGGCATTCCATACCTGGATATGCCCATCATCTCATAACAACCTGCATGGTTCATTCAACAGATAATAGTAAACAATTCAACAATTAAGGATGCATTCTCAAATTAGGGTTTCACTTGGAATCCCCCTCAACTAGGGATTCACATGGAATCACCCTCAACTAGGGATTCACATGGAATCACCCTTAACTAGGGTTTCTCATGGAATCACCTCAACTAGGGTTTCACATGGAATCACCTCAACTAGGGTTTCACATGGAATCACCTCAACTAGGGTTTCACATGGAATCACCTCAACTAGGGTTGAATTCAATAACCCTGTCAATTAGGGTTTACTATTCACTCCATGGTGAATTGTACTTATTACATCATCATGTAAGAGAAACATCATCATTAAGGCTCTCAAATAGGATTAAGATCCATTAGATATTATAAATAGGGTTTCCATGACCTCACATAGGTGGGTCATTCCCTAAACATGCACATTCATGTGTAATTGAAGTATCTCACTTGAGTTTCCTCCTTAAAAGGGTACTTTCTCTCTCTAGGATACTTTCTCTCTCTAGAAATACTTTCTCTCTCCTCTCACTAGTAGATGGTGACAACACCACTCTAGATCAGGTTGAGATAAGTCTCCATTGATTAACATGAGCCAAAACATCAACATCATGTGATTAGGGTTTGATTAGAACAAGGTTTTACCCCTTTAGACCCCTCAAGGGTATTTTGGTAATTTGCCACATGATCACCATCATGGGTTAACTCACTAATCACATAGTCCCTTAATGACCTAGGTTACCATTAGGGTTTAGATTGGATCACCAATGAACTAATCACATCATCAGATGGTTAAGTACAAACCATCACCAATCTCCAAACGGTTTCAACCTTCAAACGGTTTCAACCACCCAAACGGTCTTGAGACCGTTTGACCCCAAACGGTCTTGAGACCGTTTGGAGGTGAAGACCGTTTGGAAGGGTTGACTTTCCAAACCGTTTGGAGCTTCAAACGGTTTGAAACCGTTTGATCAAACTTGCTTGAGATCGATTGGACCAAACGATCTTGAGGTCGTTTGAGCCCAAACGGTCTTGAGACCGTTTGGCCCCAAACGGTCTTGATCAAACCGTTTGGACCTCTAAAGGGGTTCAAAGGTCACCAATGTTCATGGACATGTGTGTTGAAACCCTCAATTGGTCAAAGCTATGCTAACCACTTATAAATTGAGTCAATTAGGGTTATCTTTAGCCACTTAGACATCAAATTGACCCTCAATTGCAAGCCAATTAGGGTTCAATCTTCCTCAATTAGGGTTTCAAATCGATTGGTCATCAATGTTCAACAATGTGAATCAATTCAAGGTTGAACCTATCAATTGACCTCCAATTGGGCTCAAACTTGGCCCAAACGGTCTTGAGGTCGTTTGGACATCATCCAAACGGTCTTGAGACCGTTTGCCCAAAGTTTGACCAAAATCCAAGTCGTTTTGACTAAGGTTGAAGTCCAATTAGGTTGAAGTCCAATTAGGTCAAAATTAGCAATTATCATCAATTCATCAATTTCCTACAACTGGACCCTCAAACCATTAGATTGACTCAACCCTAGACCTTCAAACGGTCTTGGGTTGTGCCCAAACGGTCTTAGGACCGTTTGGAGGAACCCCCAAACGGTCTTGAGACCGTTTGGGTCCTTCAACCCAAAACTCAACAAGATCTATACTTAGAAAACAGCAATTTGATTGTTTCACTAACCCACTGTAATTGGGCCCTCAATTGGTCAATTACCTTAACCCCAGACCTCCAAACGGTCTTGGGTTGACACCAAACGGTCTTGAGACCGTTTGGATGAGTTCCAAACGGTCTTGAGACCATTTGCCCATCCATCCTTTGGACTCTAGTGAAAATTCATAAAGGTTTGATCTATTGAGTTGATCATCACATCAATACTTAATTGCAATATGATTTGGTGCCTTTGGACCTTCAATTGATCAACTATACTTGACCCCAGACCTCCAAACGGTCTTGAGGTGACCCCCAAACGGTCTTGAGACCGTTTGGGTGATTCCCAAACGGTCTTGAAACCGTTTGGGCTAAGCAACCCAAAATCTCAACTTAACTCATTGGAGATTCAGCACTAATTTCAATTAGGGTTTGCCCTATTAATCATCCTTCAACTCATGACTCGTTTGGAATTAATCCATAAAATTTGGTGAGTCGTCAATTAACATCATTATGAACAGTAATCCCAAACGGTCAACGTTTAGTCAACCATCGTAAACGGTCTTGAGACCGTTTGCCCAAAAAGGGCAAATTAAACAGATTGAAAATCAGAACTTAATTCAATTGGTTTTGCTAATTGATTTGCTCATATCTCACGATTCCTTTGGAGTTAACCTCTCAAATTTTGTGGGTGATTAACCTACATAATTATGAACAAGATTCCCAAACGGTATTCGCTTGGTCAACGGGACCAAACGGTCTTGAAGACCGTTTTCCCTCAAACGACCCTGAAACCGTTTGCCCACCAAACGGTTTGAAACCGTTTTGAGCAATAGGTGGAGGTCGTTTGATAAAGTGAAAATCCATGGATAAGCATAGGAATTAACGCCCTTATCTTCTACCTTGAGAACAGTGGCAGTTCTTCATGATTTTGCTTGCAAGGATGCAAGAAAAGATAGGGAAGAAGAAGAACTAGCAACTATATGCATAGAAAAGGATGTATAATCAAGCATAAAGTTTAGAGTTATAAAACCCGCCTAAAGCTTGCTCCTTGAGCTCCAAGCTTTCGAGCTCCAAGCCTTTAATGGCGTCCTAGAAGCTCCACAGGTCGGCCAAGGTGAATCCTCCAAGGAAGGTTGAGAAGAGATGGCTAGAAAGATGGAGCTAAGTGAGCTAGCCATGAATTTGACCTTAAATCTGAGTTTCATCCAAGAATTGAGCAAAAAGGAAGGATCCAAACCTACCTTGCACTCCCTTGGTCGTCCTCCTGAGCTCCAGAGCTCTCCTTAGTCGGTTTGAGCAAGGGGAAAAGAAATGAAAGGAAGAGGATCGTTCCTTTGCTAAGTGAGGAAAGTTATATATATACTTGGGTGAATTTTCAACATAAGGACATATGTTTTCCTCCTTTCTCATCTAAGTCCTTCCTTTCTTCCTTGCACGTCCCCTCATCTTATTTCTAAGGACAAACTCCTTCTAAGGTCAAGAATTGAAGGCAAAGAGGATCAACCCATCACTAAAGCATACACATAAAAGGGCTATTATACATACACCTTGATTATTCAATCACAAAGGTGTTCTTTACTATATGATTATTCACTTGAAGTAACCTTTTCATCATTTCTCTTATAAATGATGCCAAGAGCCATAAAAGATGTTTTAGATGATGTATTTTACAAGTTGCACCCCTCAAATTGGGTAAATTGCATTTTACACCAATTTAGGGTTTTCAAGTACAGGGGTTGCTTCCACAGCTGCACCTTGGTGCTCAAGCTTGGGAAATCCCTTAAACCTCATCATATTCATTCTTATGTTGTCTCAACATCAGAGATACATCTTATCTTGTGACTTTTGCAAGTTCAACCCTTAAACTGGGTAATTTGCACATAGGTCCCTGCATACAACACAATGCTACAACTTTATTCAAAAAGGAGCAAAATTGAAAATTATATGTTCCTGGGGAACTTAATTACATGCCAGGGAGTTTTCACAAGTATATAATTACATTTTTAGGCAAAAATTCTAGGGTTAGTTCATAACCCAGGTCAGGGGTGTTACAATCATAAGCTAATGTTTGATTGGAGTATCACTTATGTGACATGTGTGGTAATTATGAGCCTTGATGAGACATGGAGAGATAATGATGTTCTTGTAGGGAACAAGGTGAATGGTTCTTTGACATTGGCAGAGGCTTTGTGCCTAATTGAGGTGGTATCCTCTGGTGATGTGGTAACGGATTGGTATCCCATGGTGATGTGATTATAATGATGGCCATGTGTATGATAGTGAACCAGTACCATGTAGTGATGTGATCAGCTATGACGCCCTGTGCCACAGTGAAACGAGATTACTCAAAACATAACCGCATAAGAAAGATTAACGGATAGATTGTTGAGAAAACTCTAAAAATTAAAATTTTATTCATAAGACATCCATAGAGCAAGAACCTTTACACATGAGTCCTTTTATGCCTCAAAGCATTCACAAGGCATGTTGTCAACCTATAACAAAAGAACTATTCTAGAACATATATACAAGATTCCATCATACCAGATATACAAAGGGCGCATAAGGATAACACGTTTGTAGAACATCTACAAAATGTTCCCAAAGACCCGAGTGTACACAGACGACTCTAGGACTCTATCAACAAAAGACATCCAACAGCACCTCCAACCTTAGCAACTATTGCTCCTCTGGCTACTGCTCAACCTCCTCTGCACGATCTCTACCTCTTCATGCTCATCCACCTAAAAAGGGGTCTAACCAATGGGGTGAGACACACAGTCCCAGTGAGAGATATAACTATCTACCAACTCTATTATTATCACAGACAAGATAAACTGAGTAGTAGTGTAAATACAACTAAGATGAAACAGATAAGGATTATTAACAGGAATGGAAAATGCTGATGAATTATGAAACATCTTAATAATTAAAAAGGAATATTAAGAACATGTATATTTTTTTTATCAACAACATTGTATAAAGATCAAGCAAGGCCTCAATCGATGTTTTCGTATTTGATCCCACATAATTATACTACACAAATGATTACGTATGCATTATGCCCTGAGGATTTGAATCATACCATCCAAATCCAACCAACCACTATATGTATATATAGTCAAAGTCAGTGACATACAAGGTCTAAGAGCCAGAATCCACGACCTCACCTTCCTCGGTCAGTATGAGTAAATATGCAGTGACATCATGAGTCATCTACTTCCAGGGACATTTTAGTCCAGCTGTTCAGGTTTAGCCCACCTTGGTACATGTTACAACGCTAGTGAAATTGAGCTAAGGCTTATAGTAGTACTCTTCCAGGTATGACTTATAGTTAGTCCCATGATACATTTTTAGGTATGACTTACAGTCAATCCTGCGATACAATTCTAGGTATGACTTACAATCAATCTTGTGATACATTTCCATTCAGTATACAAGGAGATACCTCAACTTGCACCCCGCATATTCAACAATATGCACTCCGAGTTAAACTCATTTCACCATTCAGCAAGTGCTGACACTGAATGGATCTATGGCACAAGGCAAACTAAACTATTATATTTCACTTGATTAATTACATCAATTCAAACACCTTTAATCATCAATCAAGTTACAATGTATAACCTTTAAACAAGATCTACATATACAGGGTATGACTCATCACCAGAACATATTGAATCACATTAAGTGTGATCTCATCACATCATGTCTCTTTATGCTTACTATCCACCATATGTCCATCACAAGGACCAATGTCCATCACAAGGACCACATGTCCATCACAAGGACTAATGTCCACCATAAGGACCACATGTCCATCACATCATAACCACCATAGCTCATACATGTCTATGTACATCAATCAGTATCTCCTGCATGATTAGAAACTGATAACAAGAAGACAAAGCATCATCATCTCATAAAACTCATGCTAAACATTTACATCATACATTTCACATCATAATAATTAGGGTTTACAAGATTGGATCAACAACCATCTTTAGGTTATCACTTCCTCATCGTCCTGAAGTATATTTATGAGATGTAGAGACATATTCCTATCATTATTATGAAGCATGTAAAGAGGTCCAACTTTCAACATCATACACATGCTCACACCATAGGGTATCACATCACACCATGTAACCCTAGCATCAACAAGATGCATCACTACACATCACAAGATTTCGATTAGGGTTAGGATGTCGGCCACCACACTAAGGTAGGGTATTGGCCACTAAACTAAGGTAGGGTATCGACCACCACACTAAGGTAGGGTATCGGCCACCACACTAAGGTAGGGTATCAGCCACCACATTAAGGTAGGGTATCGACCACCACACTAAGGTAGGGTATCGACCACCACACTAAGGTTAGATATCGGTTGATCATAACTTTGTATCGGGCTCAACACCTCAATGAGAGGGTGTTGGCCAAGTCACAACAAAGGATATTGGTCTAGAGGTACAAGAGAAGTGTATCAGTCACACCATCTCATAAGGGTATCAGCCTCACCATCCCCTAGGGTATCAGCCTCACCTTCCAATAGGGTATCGACCTACCCACTCAACTAGGGTATTGGTCTACCCACTCAACTAGGGTATCGACCTACCCACTCGACTAGGGTATTGGCCTACCCATCATCTAGGGTATCAACCTACCCATCATCTAGGGTATCAGCCTATGTGCCCCTTTGCGTATCAGCTACATAGATCTCCATAGGATATCAGCCATCACTACTACAAAACCTACCTTTAGTGTCGGTTATTTAAAGCCTTTAGTGTCGGTTTCTAAGCGACACCTATGTGGGCGACACTAAAAGTCCACCCATTAGGCATCGGTTCCAAAACCGACGCCCAAACTCTTCGCGCGCCACTGAAAGTGCGCCATCAGGGGACTATAGGCGTCGGTTATTAGATAAGAAACTGACACCCAAACTCTTCGCGCGCCACTGAAAACGCGCCATCATGGGACTATAGGCGTCGGTTATTAGTTAAAAACCGACGCCCAAACCCTTCGCGCCACAGAAAGGGCGCCATCTTGGGCACTATCAGTGTCGGTTATAAGTAAAAAACCGACACCATATATCTTCGCCCCACGGCCGTGTTGTCCAACACGGCCGTGGTGTCCAACACGGCCGTGGTGTTAAGGCAATAGACGTCAGTTTATTGTAGGAAAACCGACACTATATCATTATGTGTCGGTTATTTACAAATAACTGACGCCTATTGGTTTTTTTTTCCTGTCAGTCTGCAGACCTACTGTGGTTGGTCGCAGGATGAGAAACCTGTTCAGTTCAGTTATGAACTGCAGGTTTTACGACATCCATTGATATCAACCGACAACAGGCCGCAAACCTACAAAATTAACAATAAAAAAGTAGCACATGCATTTAGCAATGCAACATGCAGTTCCATTTTATTTTCACACATTTATAAACATTCACACATGCTAGCAATCTGTAGTTCCATTCATTCACATTCACACATGTAGAAACATTCATATAGCAACCAACACTAATTGTAGAAACATCCATACATGTAGAAACATTCACACATATATTATAATTCAGAAATTCATTTACAAAGTATCATTGTTTAGTCATTATTCACTATCTGGATCCCAATTATATTTTAAAGCCCCCACTAATTGTATGGTTGTTGCCCATTCTTCTCTTACTTCATTTAATTCTCTTCTCCCATTGTATAGGGAGCATTAACATTTGGTAAGTCCTTTCCTGTAATGGGGTCAACTTTAAACATATGTAAAGAGAATGATGTATATATATAATTAATGAGATATAAATAAGATTGATATATTTCGATCATATTATCTAATGAGACTATATAATACCTGAGCAATACATTCGATATCCAGTACGGCATGTTTGATAATCATGTGCATATATCGCATGACATAGTATCCACATGCCCATCCGTTGTCTTGTGTAGCACACTATAAATTCAAACATACAAAATATTAAAAAATACAACTAATTAAGCATTGTTCACATAAATAATATATACATATATTGCAGTCGGGAACTTACTTTCATGTTCTTCCAAATTATTGGCTGGTTCTTTTTCGCGGGGACCTTTCCTCCAGCCTTTTTGTACTCCTCAAAACCCCTACATGTTAATGTAACACAGAACATTGCAATTAAATAGTAATGTAATAACATATGTTAACAGATATGAAAAATGAAATATTTCTCACTGAAATATTGCCATTTTCATTATGTGTCCAAATCTTGTATTCAATTTACCCCCCTTAGGATCTAGATAATACACAGTGAACGTCTCGAGGGCAATAACCAATAACTCCCAATGCCTACCCCTAGAGGAAAAAAAGTTAAAAATTAATAACTCAAAATCCACAATAAAATGTAATTTTCTTAAGTCCAAATTATAATAAGCAAAGTAAACTTACTCTACATTGAATGGAGCCATTATCACCGTCTTCTTTTTTACAGCAAAATTTGAAAAAGACTCACAGCAGTATTGTTGAACTGATGTAGGGTCTTTAGCTACTAGACTAATCAAGGATGGAATCAAAAATCCTACATGTTCGAATCCAAAATCTGCACATATGTTGTCTAAGTAGCTGCAAAATATGTATTAATTACGCATGCATTAATAAATAAGAAACCAGATCACCAGATCATACACAAGGTATATGGATGTATAAAGAATATCTCACCTTATCCATAGCTCTATCACAAATGTATTTAGCCAATCATATCGAAACAACTCCAATATATCTTGTATAAATAGTTTTGTTTCGTATGACTGACCTGTAGAATCTGAATCAGAAGAAACAGTTATAGGGGAGTTTATATCATGTTCCCCTAACCATACTGCCATACCCCTACAGTTAGGACCTAACGAGACAGGTAGGTCCTGTGGAACCCAACTAGGTAATGCAGGAGGTGGAAGTGGAGGCCTAGATGTTGTGGGTGTCTTCTTTTTAACCTATATATATATATATATATATATATATATATATATATATATATATATATAATTTCAGATCAACTGCCAACATATACACACACTAACAATTGAACGTAATGTAAATTTACCATACCTTATAAGTAAAGAAGACATCCGCTTTTAGCCACAATATCACTCCGCCTACTGCCTCACCAAGCGTTTCACAATCTGGGTGGGCATATGGCAGTGGAAGATCCATCCACTGGGGGAATATATGTATCGGGCTCACCCGAATCCAACCAGCTGGTACTGGAGACCCGTGACACGTTTCCCCTGGTAGGGATGGATAAGCCGACGCCTCTGCCACGACATATTCTTTACTTTTTAGACGGCATGGCTTCAACCCCTACAAATTTTTGTGTAAAGAATGTTATATACATATATACATATCATCTTTTTTTGAAACGACTACAATTTCATATATACGTATCATCTTGAATTAAAAAACTAGTTACTATGTCATAAAAATACTTACAGTGGATGTGCTAGGTGGTGGTTCTACAGGATTACTCCCAACCTCTGCAGTAGGAGTAGGAGTAGAGTCTACAGTAGGTATTGTCTGGTAAGTGGCAGTCTGAGATGCCTGCCACTTTTTCATTGCTTCTTCGAGTTTCCTGTCAAATAGCTTATCCACCTATACATGGATAAAAGAAACGTCAAATTCTAATTTTTGAATTCTCTTTTACAGTAACATTATAAAGAAAGAATATGTTACCTCTTCTTGTGAAAGTCCTGCTTTTGGGACATGTTTGCGCTGGGATGACCCAAAAAAAGATTTGATGTCCACACCAGCGCCTGCAGCCCTAACACGTCCAGGATGCTCTGGGTTACCCAGAGCAACTGTCAATTCATCCTTTGTTCCCTCAGGGATGAACTTTCCTTATTTCCTCAGCTCGTGCAACTCCCGCTAATCGCCAAAACAAAAATTTGTACTTAAGTAAACAACACAAATAATCAATATTCGAATGATTGCTGTAAGAGTTGTATTTTACCATTTTTGCAGCCACCTCAGCAGTTGCGGCCTTAGTTATTTCTCCCTTCTTATTTTGCCTCCCAGCTATCCAGACATCATGGCGAGGCAGAGGTGTGCTACCTATGGTAGAGGACTCCTGAGTAACAGCAGACTGAGTAGCAGTAGCCTCAGCCTGTAGTCTTTGGCGAACGCCTGCATACCCCTTTGGACCCATTGTGTGGTCATGCACATTCAGTGCACGCCTTGATCTTTGTGCCTCACTGAGGGCCTAGTTAGTATGCAAATTAATGATTTGGTTAGTAACACTAAATGTTAATCTTGAATAAGTGAATACAACATATATTAATTAATGAGATTGAGACTGACGCCTAATACCTTGAATTCATCAGTTTGTCTTGAAGCGACAAACGCGTCCCATTCTTCTTTGTCCAGGAAGTTCCACTGTTCAGTGGTTGTCTTCTTCCTCTTGTCAGCTTCTTTTATGTATTCTCTGGTGAGATTTGTCCTATAGTTCCTTAGGACTCTCCCACAGCGTTACATCACGCATTTACGATGCAACTTTTCATCCAATTCAAATATACTCTGCAAAATAGAATTGCTATTAACAAGTATCCAAAAATTTAGTAATCTACAAAATAGAATTGCAAATTAATAATAACTCACACATAAATCCCTCCATATTAAATCTTTCTTCTCCTTAGAAACTTTATGCCAAGAATCTAAGCGACAACTGCAATGGCTACGAGTAACAAACCCAAGATATGAAATAAATGAATTGTGATTCACACCACATGCATTTCCTGCATTATCAAAATCCACAACAAGTTTGGGTCCATTGCCCTTTTGCGTAATTAACTTCTTCATCATAGTGATGCCCCTTCTCTTGTCAACTTTTTGGTGTTGTTGATCAAGTGCCTCAAGTGCTTCAGATGGTACATGTGCATCATCAACCTAAAATTTGACAAAATAATTCACATTTACAAGATATAACTATAAATGGACATATAGATATAAATATATGATATATTTTTAAAACTTACATTGTGAGGCGGCGCATTGATGTCCTCACCCTCATGGTAGTCATCAGCACGGTCATCAGGAGAATGGTCAGCCATCTGCAAATTCACATTCAAATTGTAAAGTTCACATTGTAAAGTAGTAATTCAAAGTGTAAAGCTCACATTGTAAAGTAATTCAAATTGTAAAGCTCACATTGTAAAGTAATTCAAATTGTAAAGCTCACATTGTAAAGTAATTCAAATTGTAAAGTTCACATTGTAAAGTAATTCAAATTCTAAAGCTCACATTGTAAAGTTCACATTCACATTGTAAAGTTCACATTTTATCAATTAACAATCCTTCATTGTGATCTCCGCGCACATACAAGTCATCATTAGCTTCAATATTTTTTGGTGTCGGCAACCCAAATGAGAATGGACTGGAGTCATCATACTTATCATAGTACTATTCTTCATCTATAGGATCTTCAACGAACTGTCTTTTACCATGAAGAACAACCGACCATTTATCATTTGTAGGATCATCGATATAAAATACTTGTTTTCGAGACTAGTAAGTGTATAATGTGTATTGGGTTTTCGAGAAAATTTCGGCAGCATTTCCCCACTGTTCTCCAAGTACATATGTACTTAGAGAACAAACGGGGAAATGCTGCCGAAATTTTCTTGAAAACCCAATACACATTATACACTTACATCCTAAGTGAGATTAGGTGTTCAAGAACAGTCCCAAACCGGGGACTATCCAAGATTTACTCCTAATGAGTACATCTTAGACGGGGTTCTAGGCTAATGAGTACATATCCACTACATGTATTTGCTCACTTACATTGCATCACTCACAATTAGAGCATTATTATATAATAAATCAAGAATTCAATAGTTTCAAACATGCAATAATGCCCAATCATGTTTAAATCAAACAAAATATCCTAAGTCAGATTAGGTGTTCAATAACAGTCCCAATACATGTATATTGTCATTCCAATACCTACAATCCAACTTTGATCACAATTGATGTTAGGGTTTCATCACAATTTTAGGTATCATATAGAGTATGTAGATGTTAGGGTTTCATTATGCAACAAGGATTCATGTAGATGTTAGGGTTTCATCATGCAACTCGGCCAGATGTTAGGGTTTCATCATGCAATAGGGATTTCATCATATAATTGATTTAATCACAAACTCATAATTAATTTCATTTTAGTATATATATATATATATTCTTGTTCTTCCTTCTCCCTCCTTACCAACAGCAACCACGGTCGTGTGGGTTGGCACGGCCGTGGCTGTGTTGGCCAACCACACGGCCGTGCTGGGTAGCACGGCCGTGTGGTCGGCCAACACAGCCACGGCCGTGCCAGCCCACACGGCCGTGGTTGCTGTTGGTAAGGAGAGGGAGAAGGAAGAAGAAGAGCAGGAGAAGGAAGAGGAAGAAGAACAGAGGGCCTACCGGAGAAAGAAGAAGGAAGAAGAACGAAGCAGCGTGGAGCCGAAGGAGCAGCGGCGGACGTAGCAGCAGCTAGGGGACGGACGGCCGCCGGTGAGCAGGAGCACAACAGCAGGAGCACGGCCGCCGGTGAGCCGGTGAGCAGGAGCACGGTAGTAGGAGCACGGCCGCCGGTGAGCAGGAGCACGGCAGCAGGAGCACGGAAGCGGAGAAGGGAGCACTGGAAATCGCCGGAGCTAGGGAAATCGGGAATGAAACAGGGAAAGGGGAAGAATCGGTCGGGCTGGTCAGCTATTAAGTTGACAATAAGTGTCGGTTATTTAAAAAAACCGACAACTAAACCTACAGTGTCGGTTATTTACAAAAAACCGACACCTATACTACATTATAGTCGTCGGTTTTTAAGTAAAAGACAACCGACAACTATTCATGTTCGCTTTAGTCGTCGGTTATTTAGTTATGACCGACGCCATATGTAAAATTTTGGAGTCAATTTTTTCGCTGGAATTTAGGGTTTGGCGGTTGAGTTTAGGTGTCAGTTGTTTATTAATTAACCGACACTTAATAAAAGCGGTACCCGTGTCTGGTCGACCTTCGTAGATTGGATGTCTATTTATGTTATCAATCGACATTGTAGACTTTAGGTGTCGGTTTTTGTATAAAACCGACACCTTGAAAAGTGGCTTTCTAAGCCATTTCTGTAGTAGTGCATTAGGGTTTGGTTTTATCAGTTGAACCTCAAGGTAGGTGTTTCTCACCTCTAATCAAGATGTGTCACGCTAGGGAGAACAGATTGCAAGGTGTGTCAGATTGCACATGTATCAGATTAGGGTTACCCATGTCGACCTCCATACTCCACTAAAAGCATCAAGGTTCCAACACTCTTCCTCACTAGTCACCATTAGATCATGACAAGCCAACGTCATAAGAGATATGTCGGTTTAGCATTATGGATTGCATGCATATCAGTTTAGCACATCATATCGGTTCGTATATCATATCGGTTTAGTCATCTTCTACCTCAAGATGACGATACTAACAAGGCAAAAGAAGAGAGCAACTTATGGCAACAACTTAACAAAGTTCTGTCCTCAAAACTGAACACAAGGCTACCAAGAAAAGCTACTAACCAGCAAGAGATAATGAGCTAAAGATAACTAGCAAGGTAACAAGAAAAAGGGTGATAATAACAAAGTAGGTTTAGAGTTCTATAACCCGCCTCAAGAACAACCACCAAGCTCAAAGATCCAAGGTTAAGCTCCAAGCTTCCCAAGCTCAAGGTAGAAGACTATCCTCCTAACTCAATCTCCACAACACCTCCAAGAAGGAAGATCAAATTGAGGTTAAGAGAGAGAAAAATAGAGGAAAGAAGATACCAAGGTCCATGGCCAAGAAAAAGAAAGAAGAAGAGAAAGAAAACTAGAAAACCATGGCTTACCAAGGAAGAAGATGAAGGAGAGCACCACAAGCTCTTGGATCGCCCATCAATCTCCAAGGGAGAGTTCTTTTCAAGCTCAAGGTCAGCCACTAAGGAGAGAAAGCAAAGATCACCTAAAAGGGTTCTCTTGCATGGGAAGAGAGGAGTATATATACATGGCCGATGAGAGAGAGAGAGCAAGGGGAAGGTATCACTACCTTAGAAGCTTAGAAGACACATGTCCAAGAAGAAAGGACACATGTAACTGTTGGGTTTTAGGGGAGGCAGAGAAGGCAGCGGAAACAAAAAATTTCTCCCAAACCCAAAACAAGGAAATGCGTCAACGTCTATACAATAGGAAAGGATGGTTTGTGGAATCATACCTTGTCCCAAGGCTTTCTCGGCGACAATACCTCGTGACTTGTGCGGTCTTCACCTCGAGTCTTGGATGGTGTCTGTGCATCTCCTGGTCACACCGGGACTGACGACTCCTGGTCTCACCGGGACTGTCAAGATTGACAACTGTCCTCTGAGCGGCAGAAATCTCCCGCCTCTAAAGTAGTCCACACGGACCACCTGGAACTCCAATCTCCTTGTCTCACAAGGAATTGGAAGGAGTCACACCCTCCTGTCAGCATACTAGTCACTGACACACTCTCCTGCCACCATTCGCTTTTTGCAGTTGTCTTTCCCTTATTGTGCCTCCCTTATCGGGTAGCACTTGCTCGGGCTCTCTCGGTTACCAAAACCAGAGAGAACGGCAACTTTACAGAGCAATTGGTTGTAGTGTGTTGTTGTTTGAGAAGCCCCCAATACCCCTATATATAGGAGGATCATGGGACAGGGTTCTCTATCCCGGGCAATGCAGGACTAAAGCAGGAGTAGAAGGGTTCGAGATTTTCCATAAAAACAATCAACTGCGCAACCTGAACTGATCGTTTCATTTCTGAAATGGTCGGTTGGGGACCTGAGCCGGTCGGTTGACACCTCAACCGATCAGTTGGGACCCATGAAACAGTCGATTCACTTCTGAACCGGTCGGTTTGTGGTCCTGGTCAGTTCCGATTGACTTTTCGTCTTTTGTTTCTAATTGGTATCAAATACCAATCCTTGTTCCAATCAAATTGGGCAAGTGAAACGAAAGGAAAATTCTCACCAATCCTACTTTCCCAACTTGCTCGGTCACAAAAGTTGAACCGATCGTTTCAACACTTGAAGCGATTGTTTCACCCTGTCCTTGAGCCGATCAACTCACCATCTGAGTCGATCAGTTCACCAAGCTCAGCCGATCGGTTCATCACATGAGCCGATCGGTTGGGAGTGCAGATTGTGCAGAATCAGTCAATTGCACTTTCAATCAATCTGATACTCCAATCAATGTGTCTAACACCTTGAACATTATGATATTGAGCTATCAATTAATTGAGTGTTTAATTGAACTAATAAACTCCTTTAGTAATCAATCTAAACATTGCTTGTGGACAAAACTCCTCTTCCAGGTTAAATCCTATGTGTGTGACCCTGCAGGTCCTTTTCACGTTGGCAGTGAAAGTCCATAATACTTATGACTTCACAAGCAAAGAGTAGTGCCTAGTCACACATCAATGCTACCCAAGTGAAATAGAAAGTTGGAGAACAACTTTCAATCCTACAATCCGTGAATGGTGTTACAGTGAATGTATAATCCCTTTGTCACTGATATCCTGAATGAACTCGAGGCATGGAACAGTCATCCTGTCAACGTTCATTCACTTTCTTGATCTCTAAGTAGATTGGAAGAGATATGTATGACATCAATATCACATATTGATTCACACATGCGTGCACATCTTTCTCAATCCTACTCATCAAGTGGCCATGGATATCAAAATCCCTCAGGAGGGACAAATCCCATATCTATCACTCACCCCTCAAAATCCCCATGTGTCAAAGCCACCCAATCATCACCTTTATAACAACCCATGTTTCAGGACTGCGTTTGATGATGTCAAAGTGTGCCCAATGACATGTGTTGAGTGCAGTGATTTCAGGTCAAAGAATCACACTCACCACCATCACTGTGAGTACTGACTGTGACTACCATGTCATGGTTCCATGTGTCAAACTCACGGTGGGTCTGTCCGGTACACTTATTCTCTAACAAGTACCTATGTGTTTGGTTTGATATCTCTATATCATGACTAATGAGATTCTGTCATCAACCAACACCACAATCTAGTCTTGTGTGTCATTGTTGTCTATCTACCTTCCACAATGACATCCGACTAGGGACATAATAAGAATGTACAAACTCTTAGCATCCGTATGATCTCATAGTTTAGGTCCTCAACCTGAAAGCATACGTCATTGAGTACTGTCATTCTCTAGACATTCAATATGTTCTATCACTATCTCATATGACTGAACCAGAAAGAATTGGAAGCTTGCCTTTGATGTTTATCAAATCAATATTAATGTATCCCACCAATCATCCCATGATTGGCTCTCAGGGCATACATACCAACAGACTCCCACTTACACTGCGAGCCAATCACCCTTGAATCATATTCATAGTGATCTTCAAACATGTCCCACATGTTACTCTGCTCTAGTGCGATCATAGTGAGTAATGCAACACCTTGCCAAAGTCAGTATGAATTGCATGTCTCTCATCTCTTCGTTGTACGTCACACGTATGAGATGGATTTGCCGTAATATGCGATCTAGTATTCCTTTGCTAACCTTTAGCCACATTGCATGATCAAGGATTCCATACTTGTCATCAATGAGCAGAATATCTATAAGTTCATCTCATGAACTTCCAGATCCATATAGTATCCACTACTGTTCTCTAACACATAGATACTCGACATTTCCTTTTAAATGGTTTTATTGGAACACTTCCAATCAACAAACTTTCACTTTTATATATCCTATATATATTGTGATTAATTTTCTGTCCTTTCGGAAGTTCGCATCAATGTAACTCTTTACATTGAACTCTTCCTTATCTCCATAGAACTAGTACTTCTCAAGTACTTATCAAGTTCTCATGGTATTTCAGTAACCCTTACTGGAAGTAGACAGACATCCACTCGTCATGTCCCACATACGAGTTATCAGGATGAGCACATCATATTGCCATGTCCTACATACAAGATGATGAATGCATTTTGTTCTTGCCATGCAAGATAATGGGATGATTACATACATGATAGATCCACATCTATTCTTAGTGTTCCCATACTTCATAAGAATTGGACACTTGGCCTTGGGATACTAACTCCATGTAACATGGACAAGTTTTCTCCCACTGAATCTGTGCATACTGAACCCTTCAGTACAAATTGTCAATGTATCTTTCTCTTTTCAGGTCAAGAGGTTTTCGAGAACTATCTCTATAGATCTCTATTCCTATCACATAGGAAACATCTCTATCTTCCTTAAAGATAATTTCCACTTTTGGATTTCCATTCTAGAACATTTCCATTTCACATCAACATGTGGAATGTGAACACGCTCCCACTAAATCACAGATCCCTTCTTTATCTTTGACATATCAGTCAAACCCTTTGACTATATCATCAAAGTAAAGATCCAATTCTGAGTTGCTTGTACTCAATCAATCACATTGATTAGTCCATTGTAACTTATAGACTTCATTTGCATTAGTGGATTCATAAACCTTACAGGTTGTGTCATGCACACATCCTTGTTTTATTCCTCATAGGAATGCGGTTTTAGTATCCATATGTCAAATGTCTTAGTCATTAAGTTGCAATCAACAAGCATCATCCTTCTCAAAATGTTATCCATGTGTCTTAACACTTAAGATTCATTTGCACTTATGGATTTCATCCAATGGGCGCTACCATCAAGGTCATACCTTATGGTTCACATGGATGTCATTTAGGATGTAATGGTCATAAACCATAACTCAAAATTCGGTTCCTCATATTCATCTAGATAGTTGACTCATCACATGAACAACTCATCACATAAATAAACGAGGTGTATCCGTCAAGGATATAAGAACTTACAACTCCTTGTGATTCTTAATGTCCTTTATTAGTATGGGGTATTCTTTTATTAAGAAGAATTCAGTTATTTGATAATCATTCTCTAACTCCTTAGAGTATGATTCCTTCTTGATTTAGACATCACCATGCCTTAATCATGAGTTCACTATGATACACTATCATAATCACTCATAAGGATCTCAAGCATTTGGTACAAGTATTTCATTCATTGATTTCATCAAGAATTAACACTTTACCAAATTCGCACTTCATCTATGGTAATCTTGAACACTTCAAGATATTCATATTGGTAATTCTCTAAACACCATTTGAATTATTAGCATTTGTTCCAATAGGTATATAAATACATCACATGTATCATACCTAATAGGATAATCATTCTCCCACTACCATTAGTGAAGATTGATTAATCATGTCCAAGATATTCATGTCTCTTACTGGTTCTCTAGCCAAAAGAGTCTAGATTTATCCATCACATGGAAACTAGAAATGAATTTCTCATGATTGATGCTAATTTGATTATTTGAGTTATCTATAACTTTTAGGTATCATTTTATCTTATGCATATCAAACACCACAAGATAAACAAGGCATTGCCATAAAGATCATATCTTTAGAAATTGAAACATCTCTTTATTGGTTGCCATCATTGTCATACAATATGCAAAAATAAAGTGTTTCTATCTATTGGCAAATATGAAATAGCAGTTCTCAACTCTATTTCGTGCTCTTTAGGCTGAAATAAACTGAAAGGTACTCCTATCTATGGCAGCAACACTTGCTCCAATGATGGGTACTCCTTTCTTGGTCCTTTCATAAAGGCCATCACTTCTTTGTGGATATTGCATATCATATATGACATATCCATATCTTGGTATCATATACCTCAGATAAAGAAGCAATTCATTTCATGATACCTTAGGTGGAGATATCCATCCCCTCCTTCATCTTCTTTTGTTCTTCCATATATAGAGGGCAATCCCTCATACACCCTTTCCCCATGTGCCTTGAGGTTGAAGACGGCTTGGGCTGCTGGCTAGCATCAGAACACTTCTTTGCTTTGCCCTTGCCCTTGCCCTTAAGACTTACCTCTCGTTGATCTCATCAAAGATTAGGGTTAGTCTTTCTTCATATTTGCCTCAACATGTCCAACAACTTTGTCAACGCTTGTCAAAGTTGTTCATGTTGTAGTTTATCATGAACTGTATGATTCTCGCAACATTTGCAGTATCATACCAATAGCTAACTCTTAGCTCAGAGGGAATCCTTCTTAGTCAGGTCTTTTCACATACCCAATCATATTGAATGTGTGAATACCTCACTGTATATCCTTTTATCATGACATACTAGGATAATGTCTTGGAGACATCATATGTCTCATGTTGTCTCTGCAACTCATAGTTCAAAGAACACAACATCAAGCACTCCTCATCAATGTCATCCTCGGTATGCTTCCATAAGCATACTTTCAACCATTGATGTGGTGGGATCGAGTTCATCTGGTTGTGGTATAACTAGGACTTAGAGCTTTCGCTCTTTGATTGAGAACGCTTCTCAACGTCCTAACTAATCGTGGAAATTATTCCCATTTAACTTTTCCTTTTCCAGGACGGATCGCAAAGAAAAAGATTGTTTGTTTGTTGCCATTTGTACTACAAAAGGAAATATGCAATTTTAGTCCAAAGACTCATTTTTGACTTATTTGATTGATTTGAAAAGTTGATGATATAATTAGGCCTTTAATTAATTATCGCTCCCACTATTTTACTTCAAATTGATAGCCCTCACCATCAATTCGAAAGATTGCAGCGTACAACCTTCTAGTGGGCAAGATCCTGAAATCCTCTAAGTCATGGACCAGCTAGGGATGTCACCCACAACTTAGATCTCTCAGGTAGGCAACTCTTGCCAATTGCATCATATGCAACTCTTGATAAGATGTCATATGCAACTCCTTGCCATGATCATCTCCATGCCTCAAGGTACTAGATCCCATCTAGATCACCTTGTTAAGTCTGACCCAAAGCAAACACGATGAATATGTACCCTGCTAGGGCAGACCCACACATTCATCGTTCACGCTTCCACGAGATAGACTGTGGACCATGCTAGGGCGTGCCCACACTTGGTCGATCAAGCTTTTCACGTGTGTCGCATTTGGAAGGCATCTAAAACTTAATATTTAATGAGGGATTTGGTTTTATATACATATACATATCCAATCACCACAATACATAGTACATATCATATACATGCTATATCCCACAGAAAACATGCAAAACGATAAAAGCAATGATTATAGCCATCCTAATGTGATTCCTCGAGCCAAGAGGAATCACGGTCATCTAGGTCTACATCACATGCAACCTGTACAAGATGAACTCTGTGCTTTGCCTTTCTGGGTTTGATCAACTCATCACATGACTGATCGGCTCGTCATCAGGCCGGTCGGCTGGGTGCCACCAGCTGAATGATTGGCTCCTCCAAATGATCGGTTT
The DNA here is from genome assembly GCA_963693085.1 of Alisma plantago-aquatica. Taxonomy (NCBI): domain Eukaryota; kingdom Viridiplantae; phylum Streptophyta; class Magnoliopsida; order Alismatales; family Alismataceae; genus Alisma; species Alisma plantago-aquatica. The sequence continues at coordinate 907,917,897 of OY856409.1, forward strand.
GCCTGGTCTTCGTGCATCTCATCATGGCTTCCACCCGCTCATTTCGCTCCTCGAACCGGTCATCAACCGATCAGCTCACTCCTTGAACCGATCATCTCGAACGTCAACCGATCGGTTCACGCCTTGAACCGATCGTCTCAGCTATCGTCAGGATGTCCTCCGTTCTTTGACATAACAGGAAATAAAATTCTATCCTATTTTACATTGTAAAAAGAGAAACCTCGAGTTACATTCAAGGAGAGCAAATGTAGGAAAGAGATCTCAAATTATTTCGAGTTACATCAGGAATAGGAAAAGGAAGATCGGTGTGCAGACCGAGATGCAAGCAACCACATACAACCATACACATATAGGGTTTATTGGCCATAACCACGCTATACATCCACCACAAAACTCGTTTAAGGGCGACGGGTATCGAGTGCATTCATAATACATATCATATATGTAAATTTGGATTTGTGGATTTAGGATTGGACGTGTATAAAGCCAATTTTATTCGCATCGTATGCAATAAAGGCGACAAACCAAAATCGATCATATCGATAATCCTAAAGTATAGAGCAGTTGACATGGCTCTGATACCACTGTTGGGTTTTAGGGGAGGCAGAGAAGGCAGCGGAAACAAAAAATTTCTCTCAAACCCAAAACAACGAAACGCATCAATGTCTATATAATAGGAAAGGATGGTTTGTGGAATCATACCTTGTCCCGAGGCTTGCTCGACGACAATACCTCACGGCTTGTGCGGTCTTCACCTCTGGTCTTGGACGGTGTCTGTGCAGCTCCTGGTCGCACCGGGACTGACGACTCCTGGTCTCACCGGGACTGTCGGGATTGACAATTGTCCTTGATGCGATGATTTTGAGTCACATTTATAGACCTGTTTGATATGTGTTTTATGCTTTCATTAGTCATTTTTATGGTTAATGTTGCATAATTCATCCACTTTGGTCTTTGCTACTACTTTATGTCAAATTCCCTTTATTTCATCGTTTTGAGCATTAATTGTCAAAATATTATTATTTGTGTGAATTTATGTGATCTTGTGTTTGAATTTCAGGACAAATGAGTATTTGCTTCCGTCGATACCATCGACGGAAGTCAATACCATCGACATGATCACAGGTTGCCAGCCAAAAGGAGCAGCAAAGTGTCGATACTATCGATAGGGATGTCAATGGTATCGAGCCACCTTCAGGTTGCTGGTGAAGAAGCAGTCGATAGTATCGACTCCAAGTCGATACCATCGACGCACGGAGTCTACAACGACACAAAACGACAAAGCCGTCACTATAGGGTAGTCGATACCATCGACCCGCATCGATGGTATCGAGACTACATCAGGCACTCGGACGAAAGGAAAGAAGGGCTGCCGCTACCACACTGGGTCGATACCATCGACCCGCGTCGATGGTATCGACACCGTCAGATATGCGTTTGATTCAGATTGATCCCAATCAGACGGCTGTGGTTAATTAGAAACCTAATGAGGGTGATATACCTAATGACGGCCGCCCGGACGAGAGGAGTATCTCATTAGCCATTGCACGAGTACCGAGGAGTAGGAGAGAGGAGAACGGAGGCCAGAAGCTCATACCAGTTGATTCGGGCGCCGCAGAAGACAGATTTCACCACTGAAAGGCGGGAGAGCACATGTTCTATGCAAAGGATCAACCGGTTCTTCTCCGTTCAGGGGTTTCACCTCTCAATTCACGTTTTTCACATGATTTCCCCTATCTCTACCTTGTACTTGTTTGAGATGAACATGCGGGGCTAATCCTCTTCGTCTTTAGGACCGGGAGTAGCCCGGGAATTCATTGTATGACAGTTTTATAATAGTAATTCATATTTTATCTCATAAATTCATGGTATGATTTTGTTTTCTCAATATATTGTTATGCTTGATCACCATAATAATAACTTAATGCCCTAAATCACTTTGAAAGAAGGATTAACGGCTGAAAAGAGACGAAATTCACATTAATTGACAAATCCCTTGACCAAGGTGGTGTAAAATTAATGGTGGATACTGAGAGATCGTTCATAATGCACCTAGTTTAGGGTATAGGTTACTACGACGGTGGAACCGACCTAAATCTAGGTAGTGAATTGCACCACGACAGTGGGTAATTCTGTCTTCAGGCCACTACCCAGATAGAGAGATAAAATTGAGGCATTATATAAAATCTAATACAATGAAAACCCGCGGTGAAACCGCAATCCTAAAGATACCCTTTTGAATTGATTAAATTAACATTTAATCGATCGTTTGTTTTGTTTTGTTTTTATTTTCTTTCAATTTTAACAACAACCCTCAATTTGTTATTCGACTTAGCTGATCGCAAATAGTTAGTAGGAGTCTCCAACAATTCCCAGTATCCCTGTGTTCGACTCGGGCCTCACAAAGGCCTGTACTACTCGACGCGTTCACTTGCGTTTTAGCGCACAGTAAAATTGCATCAAGTTTTTGGCGCCGTTGCCGGGGATACGGCAAATTGTTGGCACTTTGAGTGCTACAAGCGGCCACTCTAGGCCACAATTTTTTTTAATTTTGAAACAACTTTAAATATTTTCTTTTTATTGTTCATTAATTTTTATACTCGTCAAAGCACTGTACTGAACTAAAATTTTCCTATTTCAGGTACGTTGCATGGTGCAAATGCGTAGTACTGACTACGCAAATCCCGCACCCAAGGTTCCGCTGATGGAACCTGAGGACAAGCATTATCACGAGCAAGAGCAACAAAAAGAGGTAGATTCCGAACTTGAACAGGAAGAGATGGTCGAGCCACAGACTATATGGGAGAAGATCAAGGCTTCTTCCTCATCAGCTTCCAAAGGGCCTATGAAGAAACAGGCAATCATCATACCTACATATAAGATTGATCCGTTGTTGATAAATCTGGTGAAGTCGAATGCTTTTCATGGGCTTAAGAATGAGGATCCTGTCGCGCACATCAGCCAGTTTGTTGAGAACTGTGACATGGTAAAAATTGATAGGTTTCCACAGGAGGCACTGTATCTTAAGCTTTTCCCAAGTTCATTGGCGGGAGCGGCACGAGAGTGGTTACATAATTTAGATGATGAGTTCGTGGAGTCCTGGAACCATATGGTGGAGGTCTTCTTTGAGAGGTTCTCCCCTCCTGAGAAGACTAACGACATGATCCAGAAGATTCATAATTTTACCCAACAGGCCGGTGAGACATATTCTGAGACTTGGGAGAGATTTTAGGTCATGCTGAGGAGGTGCCCGCATCACGGGCTGGATAAAGAGACGCAGGTGAAGATCTTGTATTTTGCTCTCTCCGAGCACGATAGGAGTAATCTGGATTCCGCTAGGTCAGGATTCTTTCTGAACAATACATACACCAAATGCTGGGAGATACTAAAGAATATGGCTAGAAAGCAGTCATGGGGTGAGAGAGAGAGAAGGCCCGGTAGAGCAAGTTCAAGTAGCAAGTGAGTCCAAGGCAATGAAAGAGATGAATGAGAAGATGGATCTTCTCGCAAAGAAGCTACTGGAAAAGGAGGATAATGAGTCCGAGGATGAGGCTCAAGTCAAATACATGAGACAACAACAAGGTTATAGGAACAATGATTATTCATGGAGAAAAGACAAGAAGTTCTCGTGGAAGGATCCAAACAATTTTCTATAGGATTCGGATGCCAAGCCCTCGCCAGTCGCAGAAGATAAGAGCACGGAGCTTCTCAATCAGGTTATAAAGCAAAATCAAGAGCTAATGAATACATTTGGCCAGCAAATGAAGCAGCAAGGAGAGTACATGAATCAATTCGGGCAAACATTGCAGAGCCATGGGGCTCAAATGAGGACCATTGAGACATCTATGGCACAGATGGCAGCAGAGATCGCCAGTTTGAAGAAACCGGCACATCCAGGTTTTCTGGGGAATACCAATGTTCCAGGGGGAAACCAGCAGGCAAAAGCTATTTTGCTTAGAAGCGGCAAGAAATTGTTGAATCCAAGAGCAGAGGAGACAAGCACACCACAAGCTGAAGCAGGAGGTGAAACCAATGAGGAGCAGCCCGCACCAGTCACAGGGCAGGTTGAGGACACAGCTGTGGATGATACTGAAGAACAGGTTGCATAGGAGGAACCTCAGAGAAAGACACCCTATGTGCCACCTCATCAAAGGGCACAGGCTATTCCGGTCCCGTATCCAAATAGTGCCAAGGCAAGGAAGGCAGATGCTCAGTTCAAGAAGTTCTTAGATAGTTTTCGGAAGCTTTCGGTTAATATCCCTTTATTGGAAGCCATTGAGCAAATCCCGTCTTACGGGAAATTTCTAAAGGACGTTATTACTAAGAAGAGGAAAATTCTGAATACATAAGTTGTCGTGCTAAAGGAGCAAGTGAGTGCCTTCATCATGGGCACTTTGCCGCCAAAGAGGCAAGATCCAGGGTGCTTTAACATTTCTTGTTATATCGGGAAGGTTAAATTCGGTGAAGCGTTATGTGACTCAGGGGCAAGCATCAACTTGATGCCCCTTTCTACATTCAAAAAGCTGGGATTGAAGGAGTCACGGCCAAGAAATATGACAATTCAATTGGCGGATAACTCTGTGGTAAAGCCTTATGGAATCTATGAAGATGTGTTAGTAAAGGTGGATAGGTTTGTCTTTCCGGTAGATTTTGTAGTCATGGAGATGCATGATGAACATGGCAATGAGCTGTTACTTGGACGTCCTTTCCAAGCTACAGCCGACATGATCTTAGAGATGGGGAGAGGTCGCTTGACCTTGGGCATAGCCAATGACCGCTTTGAGATGGTCATGCCTTCTAGTACTGCATCATCTAAAGCAAAGGAACAATGCAATATGGTAAAACATCTGGATTGTAATATTTCACTCTGCCTTGGGAAGCCATTTTTGGACACGGCTCATGTGATGAGCAAGGTGGACAATGGAACTTTGGTTGTGGATATCATGGAGCAGACCAAAGTAGTTTCTCTGTGCAAGGCTGTGTGATTCCCTAATGATGAGAATGAGGACATTCCACTTTCTATGGAGGATGATGTAATTGCTATTTCTGTTTCTGATGCATACCCGGAATTACCATTGGAGGCTTGTTTGGTAAATATTACACATGATTGGATGTGGAGCAAATCACTCAAGGAGTGCGCTAAAATGCTTCAGATGCTTCCATGCTTCTATGTGAGGCATTATGAAGATTTAGGTGAACTTCTCCGGCCGCTTCAATCATCTCTGATCAGCCCGCCGGAGTTAGAATTAAAGCCGCTGCCACCACATCTCAAATATGTCTTTCTAGCTGAGGAAGACAAGTTACCGGTGATCATTTCTGCGTATTTGAGTGCGGATGAGGAAGAGCAATTTTTGATAGTGCTGAAGAACCACGGGGAGCTTTTGGGTGGTCTGTTGCAGATATCAAGGGGATTTCCCCTACTCTATGTCAGCACAAGATTCAGCTCGAGGAGGGAGCCAAGCCCATGATTCAACCTCAACGACGTCTCAATCCAAGCATGATGGAGGTTGTGAAGAAGGAGGTCATTAAACTTCTTGCTGCAGGTATCATTTACGCCATATCAGACTCGACATGGGTGAGTCCCACACAGGTAGTCCCTAAGAAGGGGGGAATTACTGTCACCCAAAATATGTTAAATGAACCTGTCACCACCCGATTGGTAACCAGGTGGCGAGTTTGTATTGATTACCGCCGTTTGAATGCCGCCACGCTAAAGGATCACTTTCCTTTACCTTTCATTGATCAAATTCTAGAGCGTCTTGCCGGCCGATCGCACTTCTGTTTTCTAGACGGGTACTCGGGGTACAACCAGATCTCGATTGATCCTTTGGATCAAGAGAAATCTACGTTCACTTGTCCCTATGGGACTTTCACGTATCGCCGAATGCCGTTTGGTTTATGCAATGCACCTGCGACGTTTCAGCATTGTATGCTCGCCACATTTTCTGACATGGTAGAGCGCTGTCTCGAGGTTTTTATGGATGACTTTTCGGTGTATGGTGCATCGTTTGATGAATGTCTCTATAATCTGGACAAAGTTTTACAGCATTGCGAGGACACACATTTGGTCCTCAACTGGGAGAAATGTCACATGATGATGACTAATGGGATAGTGCTAGGACACAAGGTGTCTAGCAAAGGTCTAGAGGTAGATCCGGTCAAAATTGAGGTCATTTCCAAGTTGCCCCCACCAAATTCTGTTAAAGGGGTAAGAAGTTTCCTAGGACATGCCGGGTTCTATCGTCAATTTATAAAAGATTTTTCTAAAATTGCGAAACCTCTATCCGAGCTTTTAGAGAAAGATGCTATTTTTTATTTCAATGACAAGTGTCTACATGCGTTCGACGTGTTGAAGGAAAAACTGATTTCTGCACCGGTTGTTCAAACGCCGGATTGGACGAAACCGTTCGAACTAATGTGTGACACTTCAGACTTTGCGATAGGAGCTGTGTTGGGGCAGCGGGTGGACAATAAGCCCGCCGTGATTTTCTACGCTTCAAAGACTTTGAATGACGCCCAATTAAATTATACAACTACTGAGAAAGAATTACTCGTTGTTGTTTTCGCTTTTGAAAAATTCCGGCAGTATTTAGTGGGATCTAAAGTAGTTGTATGGACTGACCATGCCATAATCAAATACTTAATGGAGAAAATGACGCAAAGCCTAGACTCATTAGGTGGATTTTGCTCTTACAGGAATTTGACATCGAAATTAAGGATAAATCTGGGATTGAAAACGTTGTTGCTGATCATTTGTCTAGGTTAGAAAGGGTGGATGAAAAAGATTTACATATACCCATGACCGAGACGTTTCTGGATGAACAGATTTTGAAAATTAATTCTAAGGATCCTTGGTTTGCTGAGATTGTAAACTATTTGGCTTGCGGGATCATCCCAGAAGATTGGTCATATCAGGAGAAGAAAAGATTTTTTCATTCTTTACGATATTATTTTTGGGATGACCCGATCCTTCTTAAGCAATGCAGGGATGGTATCTTGCGCAGGTGTGTGCCCGAGGTGGAGTACGAGAGCATTCTCCGTCATTGCCATGCATTACCTACGGGAGGACACCACGCCAGCTCGCACACGACAGCTAAGGTTTTGGAAAGCGGCCTCTATTGGCCAACTTTGTTTCGAGATGCCTACGAGTTTGTGAGGCAATGTGATTCTTGCCAACGAGCAGGTAATATCTCAAATCGACAGGAGATGCCCCTGAATGTGTTTCAGGAAGTGGAGGTATTTGATTTGTGGGGCATAGATTTCATGGGACCCTTTGTGTCCTCAAACTCCAATTTATATATTTTATTATCAGTTGATTATGTGTCGAAGTGGGTGGAAGCAATACCCACAAGGACTAACGATTCCACTGTAGTGTGCAGGTTTGTGAAAGAAAACATTTTCTGCAGGTTTGGGGTACCCCGAATGATAATCAGTGATGGGGGTACGCATTTTAGGAATCAGAAGTTCTCGAATTTATTGAATAAATATGGGGTCAAGCACAACATAGGTACCCCATATCACCCGCAGACCCAAGGGCAGGTGGAGGTCTCCAATCGCGAAATTAAGACGATTTTGGAGTGTACGGTGGCATCCACGAGGAAGAACTAGAGTGCCCTATCACCAGATGCATTGTGGGCATACAGGACGGCTTACAAAACACCTATAGGCACCACGCCTTTTAGGTTGGCGTATGGTCGGGCTTGTCACCTACCCGTAGAGTTGGAGCACAAGGCCCATTGGGCGCTTAGAAGACTCAATTTGAGTTATGATGGAGCGGGGAGGAAGAGAATGCTTGAATTGAATGAACTGGATGAGCTGCGGATGACGGCATATGAGAACGCACAGATATACAAAGAGCGCACAAAGCTGATCCACGACCGCCACATCCAGTTGCGCACGTTAAAAAAAGGAGACAATGTTTTGTTGTTCAATTCACGACTCAAGTTGCATCTCGGGAAGCTCAAATCCCGGTGGAGTGGGCCGTTCGTGGTAGAAGAGGTCAAACCACACGACGCGATCTTGGTGCGTGATGGTGATACCACATTTTTAGTGAATGGACAAAGATTGAAGCTCTACTTTGGTGAAAATTACAAGAGGAAGGTGAATGCGGTCAAACTCATTTCACTTTCGGATGCATAAGGTGCCCAAAAGTCGTCTAGCCTAAGATGTTAAATAAGGGCGCTTGTTGGGAGGCAACCCAACCATCGGTACATTAGTTTAGTCCATGTACAATCGTAGGTTGATTTGTTTTAGTTCAATTTTTAGTGTAAAAAAGATACCGTGATCGGTTTGTTCTTTGTGCATGCTGAGGAAGAGTCGATACCATCGACACACTGTTCGATGGTATCGACCAAGGTACAGGTTGACGACTACAGATTTTGCTCTGTGTCAATACCATCGAAGGCCTCGTCGATGGTATCGACCTACCTACAGGCAGGTCGCGAAAGTGAAGTCGATGGTATCGAGACACCAGTCGATACCATCGAGATCTCTGGAGATTTACAGACAAAATCGACTCAGGAAAGTCGATACCATCGACGGCCTGGTCGATGGTATCGACACGGCTACAGGTTGAGATGCAAAGCGGAGGTGTTGCAACAAAGACAAGTCGATACCATCGACCCGCGTCGATGGTATCAACCATCCACATCACCGATCCGCACAAACAAATCAACGGCGATCGCGGCATCAAGACGGTCGATCTGGGTGCAGCGTCGATACCATCGACCCATGTCAATGGTATCGACACGTCAGCGATCCGGATTCAAGATTCAGCCATCGACAACCGTCGATACTCGTGATGGGGGCGGATAGCATCGAAACGTGTCGATACCATCGACTCGCGTCGATGGTATCGACGGGTCAACAGTGGCGCCGGCCAAGTCTATTTAAGGAGAGTGATTGCGTCATTTGACGTCACACTTTCAGAGTGATCTTCCTCCCTTGTGCCGAGCGACCCCCTGAGCCATCCAAGCCGACGAAGAGCTGCACCGAGCGAAGATCTTCACCGAGCGGAGATTTGATTCTCCAATCTGCACCGAGCTCTTTCTCTAATCCCTTTTCTCTCGCAACCATGGTGCACGTCGCTGGAGCGTCATCCTCTCACTCGAATCCGATGGATATCACGGAGTTTGTGCCGCCTCCTCCCACGTCGATATCACGCCCGTGCATGATCCACCCATCTACGGAGGTGAAGAAGATCTATGAAGAGATCTTGAAGAGGAAGATGGAGCCTACCCGGTATGTGGACCGGGAGATGATCCAAAATCTCAGATTTGAGGCCAACTTGGCCTACGTTCTGCTGGGGCAGGCAAAACGCACAAGCCGGAGGCCTGATGAGTTGCAGTACCATGCTGATGGCCAGCTGTTTTTCGGCGAGTGGCCAACCTACAAAGAGTTGGTGGTGGAGTTCATGGCGTCACTTGACGTCTGCGTCGTGCCCAACGACGTCGTAGCCACCGATCGTGAGTGGATCAAGGGCCGGGTGTCTTTCCGACTGTTCAACATCGACTACAACATCACTCTCTGGCAGTTCAACACAATATACAACTGGCACCATTCTCAGTACGACCATCGACGACCGGACAACCGCACCGATTACGACAAAATCTTCGTCGAGCTGGTGACGGTGCCGGTGGGCAAGTCAGTGAGCTACCACAATGCTGCGGTAGAGGATTTCGAGCACCCATTCGTCCGGATACTACACCGGATGTTGAGTTCTACACTTTTTGCTCGTGGCGATCTAGCGCTGAGCAAATTTCAAGAGACGGATCTTTTCTTCTTATATCAGCTCCTGAAGCGTCAAGAATGCAACTGGGGCACCTTCTTCCTGCAACGGGTTCTGGTGGTGAAGAGGAGTACGAGGAAGGCCCAAATTCATTTCGGCGGGCTCATCACCAAGTTGGCACATTACCTCGGGCTCAACTTCTCTACTATGACCCCACTTTCCACAAAGAGCAAGGTGAACGTGCAACATCTGCACCGTTCTAACCTTATTCTTCTACGGGATGGTTTGGCGTATGCACACTGCCATGTCAACCACACCTACTAGGAGTGCGCACTGCCCGATCCGGTCTTCAACATCGAGGGGGCACAACACTTTCGATGGCCAATCATAGCCATCACTGACTCCGATGAAGAAGGCGGCAACGACGACGGCGACGACGGACATGACGACGAGGCTGAGGAGGAAGAGGAGGCCTTTACACCTCTTCGAGCACGAGTGGCACCCCGGAAGCGTCCTCGGATGCATCCGGGTGCATCTTCATCATCACAACCTACACCGCCTCCACCACAGCCCTCGCAGCCAAGCGAGGATGCCTATTCCATGCAAGGCATGTACACTATGCTGCAAGACATCCACAGACACAGCAGCAGCATATGGCAATGTATGCCGGTATTCAAGACACTACGAACCAGATAGTGGACAACCAAAGGGCGATGTTCGAGAACGAGCGTCTTCTCCTCGACAACCAACAACAGATACATGATCGGTTGCAATGGATGGAGATGCAGCAGGAGCCCTTCTACGACCACTATTGGAGCCAGAGTTACTTTGGAGGCTATCCACAACCTCCACCAAGGGCCCAGTTTGATCCAAGCTTCCAGGGGGAGTATCCTTCTTGGGACCCTACGGCTCCGCAGTACCCGCCCCCACCACCACAGGAGTGATCCGGTATCATTGTTCCAATCTTTAAGTTTGTTTTTGACTATGAGGCCATAGTCGAATTCAAGCTTAGGGATGTAGTTGGAACAACTTTATCTTTTAGTGTTTTTAGTTTTCAACTTTATTGTTTTTGTTCTTGTTATTTATTTCTTGCAATTTTAGTTTTTGTAGGATCCACATACTATCTAGTGTAATCGTGGATGTCATAGAGTTTGTGTCATCTCATTAATAGTGCATGGGAAAATCAAAGGAAATTTGAAATTTTTGTGTGTTTGGAAAGCTTGTCTTGTTTAACCTTGGGCACATATCCTACGAAAATGATTGGTTTTGTCAACTTTAAAACAAAATTTCACAACTGTACTCCTAATGATTCATGAAAGTGGACGGAAATGGTTGTTTGAGCCTAAACTGACCAAATGGTAATGAGACTCTAATTGGATATAAGAGAGAGAAACCTCTTAACTACTACACAGGTCAGTAAGGAGGGACACATAATATCTTTCTAAGGTTCAGTCATCTAATCTTGTGATCTTTCCACCTCATTAATGTTCACAATCCACCAAGAATTGGAAGTAAAGTACAGTTTTAACTCTTTTTGATTGCATAGCATCTAGATAGGACTTGCATTGAATTTATTTCCATATGTTCTGCATAAAAAGAAAAAAAAATTAGAATAGTGATACATGCACATTACCCTTAGGTGCATGCCATGTAGTTTCATTCATAATTTCCATACATAAAGCATATCATGTATCTCAATTTTTCTCCAATGGCGAATTAAATTGTTCCATACCTTCTAAATAGTACAAATTTCTGAGTATGCAGAAATAAGCCCAACAAAATATTCATTATCAATTATGGATATGAGGGTTTGAAAAATAAAAAAAAAGAAAAAGAATTTTTTTTTTGAAAAATCTGCATAATGAAAAAAAAGAGTTATTTAGAAGAAAGTAGAATAAGAAGGAGAAAGGAACATAATATCACCTGCATTTCAAGATAATTGAGTACATGATGTAGCTTAATTAGATGTCTGTCTCGTTTTGAGATGGATGGTTAGTACATGCATCATTCCACCCAATTTTAGGCATTAGGGCATTTCTCAAGTGCATTTGCATCATGTAGGACATTTTTGTATTATGCATGTTGAAACTGTACAAAACTTCCACTTTCTTCCATGAGCCACCCATTTTCATCCACCCTTTGCTCGGATTGGTAGGCCACTGTGAATTTCTCCTCACTAATGAATATCAGGAGAACTACTTCCATGTAGATGGTAGTTAGGGCGAGCAACGTAATATAGGCGATCACAAGATGCACCAAGTCTGAACCGACGAGTTTTATTATGTTAACTACCTTATGTGATAGTGTTCATCAGTTTTGAGGTCAATTTCTTTTATGGATGATTACTGTCGCCTTCAGGGTAATTACCATTCTGTGGTTAGAGAGGGCCGGTATGTGAATGTCCGGTGGGAGTCATATGGGATGTTGGTTGTGGTGTGTTGTTTTTCAGTTGACATTAGCAATTCTATTCTAAGGATTAGTTGCTCGAGGGCGAGTAACGTTCAAGCTTAGGGGAGTTTGATGCGATGATTTTGAGTCGCATTTATAGACCTGTTTGATATGTGTTTTATGCTTTCATTAGTCATTTTTATGGTTAATGTTGCATAATTCATCCACTTTGTTCTTTGCTACTACTTTATGTCAAATTCCCTTTATTTCATCGTTTTGAGCATTAATTGTCAAAATATTATTATTTGTGTGAATTTATGTGATCTTGTGTTTGAATTTCAGGACAAACGAGTATTTGCTTCCGTCGATACCATCGACGGAAGTCGATACCATCGACATGATCACATGTTGCCAGCCAAAAGGAGCAGCAAAGTGTCGATACTATCGACAGGGATGTCGATGGTATCGAGCCACCTTCAGGTTGCTGGCAAAGAAGCAGTCGATAGTATCGACTCCAAGTCGATACCATCGACGCACGGAGGCTACATCGACACAAAACGACAAAGCTGTCGATACAGGGTAGTCGATACCATCGACCCGCATCGATGGTATCGAGACTACATCAGGCACTTGGACGAAAGGAAAGAAGGGCTGCCGCTACCACACTGGGTCGATACCATCGACCCGCGTCGATGGTATCGACACCGTTAGATATGCGTTTAATTCAGATTGATCCCAATCGGACGACCGTGGTTAATTAGCAACCTAATGAGGGTGATATACCTAATGACGGCCGCCCGGACGAGAGGAGTATCTCATTAGCCATTGCTTGAGTACCGAGGAGCAGGAGAGAGGAGAACAGAGGCCAGAAGCTCATACCAGTTGATTCGGGCGCCGCAGAAGACGGATTTCACCACCGAAAGGTGGGAGAGCACGTGTTCTACGCAAAGGATCAACCAGTTCTTCTCCGTTCAGGGGTTTCACCTCTCAATTCACGTTTTTCACATGATTTCCCCTATCTCTACCTTGTACTTGTTTGAGATGAACATGCGGGGCTAATCCTCTTCGTCTTTAGGACCGGGAGTAGCCCGGGAATTCATTGTATGACAATTTTATAATAGTAATTCATATTTTATCTCCTAAATCCGTGGTATGATGTCATTTTCTCAATATATTGTTATGCTTGATCACCATAATAATAACCTAATGCCCTAAATCACTTTGAAAGAAGGATTAACGGCTGAAAAGAGACGGAATTCACATTAATCGACAAATCCCTTGACCAAGGTGGTGTAAAACTAATGGTGGATACTGAGAGATCGTTCATAATGCACCTAGTTTAGGGTATAGGTTACTACGACGGTGGAACCGACCTAAATCTAGGTAGTGAATTGCACCACGACAGTGGGTAATTCTGTCTTCAGGCCACTACCCAGATAGAGAGATAAAATTGAGGCATTATATAAAATCTAATACAATGAAAACCCGCGGTGAAACCGCAATCCTAAAGATACCTCTTTGAATTGATTAAATTAACATTTAATCGATCGTTTGATTTGTTTTGTTTTTATTTTCTTTCAATTTTAACAACAACCCTCAATTTGTTATTCGGCTTAGCTGATCACAAATAGTTAGTAGGAGTCTCCAACAATTCCCAGTATCCCTGTGTTCGACTCGGGCCTCACAAAGGCCTGTACTACTCGACGCGTTCACTTGCGTTTTAGCACACAGTAAAATTGCGTCAGTCCTCCGAGCGGCAGAAATCTCCCGCCTCTGAAGTAGTCCACACGGACCACCTAAAACTCCAATCTCCTTGTCTCATAAGGAATTGGAAGGAGTCGCACCCTCCTGTCAGCGTACTATTCACTGATACACTCTCCTGCCACCAGTCGCTTTTTGCAGTTGTCTTTCTCTTGTTGTGCCTCCTTTATCGGGTAGCACTTGCTCGGGCTCTCTCGGTTACCAAAACCAGAGAGAACGACAACTTTACAGAGCAACTGGTTGCACTGTGTTGTTGTTTGAGAAGCCCCCAATACCCCTATATATAGGAGGATCATGGGACAGGGTTCTCTATCCCGGGCAATGCGAGACTAAAGCAGGAGTAGAAGGGTTTGAGATTTTACACAAAAACAACCAACTACGCAACCTGAACTGATCGTTTCATTTATGAAACGGTCGGTTGGGGATCTGAGCCGGTCGGTTGACACCTCAACCGATCGGTTGGGACCCATGAAACGGTCGGTTCACTTCTGAACCGGTCGGTTCGTGGTCCTGGTAAGTTCCGATTGACTTTTCCCCTTTTGTTTCTAATTGGTATCAAATACCAATCCTTGTTCCAATCAAATTGGGCAAGTGAAATGAAAGGAAATTTCTCACCAATACTACTTTCCCAACTTGCTCGGTCACAACAATTGAACCGATCATTTCAACACTTGAAGCGATTGTTTCACCCTATCCTTGAGCCAATCGACTCACCATCTGAGCCGATCGGTTCACCAAGCTCAGCCGATCGGTTCATCACATGAGCCGATCGATTGGGAGTGCAGATTGTGTAGAATCAGTCAATTGCAGTTTCAATCAATCTGATACTCCAATCAATGTGTCCAACACCTTGAACATTATGATATTGAGCTATCAATTAATTGAGTGTTTAATTGAACTACTAAACTCCTTTAGTAATCAATCTAAACATTGTTTGTGAACAAAACTCTTCTTCCAGGTTAAATCCTATGTGTGTGACCCTGCAGGTCCTTTTCACGTTGGCAGTGAAAATCCATAACACTTATGACTTCACAAGAAAAGAGCAGTGCCTAGTCACACATCAATGCTACCCAAGTGAAATAGAAAGTTGGAGAACAACTTTCAATCCTACAATCCGTGAATGGTGTTACAGTGAAGGAGTAAAAACCAAAATAGCACAGTTTAATATAAATATTTACCCTAATAGCATGAAATCAATCTTATTCCCGAAAATAGCACACTTTCCTTAGAAAGCGCCAACTTCCTGGCATTTTTAGTGCGTGTTTGGCGTTTTTACCCGAAAGCGCCTATTTTCTGGCGTTTTCACCCAAAATCGCCTATTTTCTGGCGTTTTCACCCAAAAGCGTTTATTTTCTGGCATTTTCACCCAAAAGCTTCGGGCGTTTTTACCATTTATGGCATTTTCCCTCCTGGAGTCCACTGTCCTTGTTCCTCCTGAAGACTCTCCATCATCATGATCGCCATCGTCACTACCACAACCCACTACTCCGTCATAGCTAAGGACAGGCTCACAGGACGTCGGTGACACACCGAGCGGCGGATGGAATTCCGACGGCGAAGAGCTAGAAGAAAGGGGACGGTGAACACTAGGTATAGCCAGCATGCTATGATGGGTAGGAACAGAGAATTCTGGTGTTGACATTTCCTTAAACACGCTGGCCTGCGCGTTTGGGTTCCTCTCCCCGAAGAATGAGCAGAGACTTGTACTCCGGAGCATTTGCAATATGAAGTTGAAGTCTGTGAGCTGGAATGCGGCATTTATCCAGCTCTGGTGACAGATGCGTTCATGTGGATCAGGTTGAGAGGCAACAAGTTTATATAAAAAAATTGGCTTTGGTGGTGTGTTTGAAAGGGAAGCTTTGTTGACAGTTTTAAAACATGTTTAGGGTGTGAACGGAATAACTCCCATGCAAAACAGAAATAACGGTGATGCGAGGAAGAAAGAAATGAAACTGGGGGGTCATGTCCATTTAAATAATCTGTAGCTGCTTTCCAAGCCAAGCCATGCGACATAGTATTAGAAATTAGATATATTTTGAAGTCAGCTTTAGCGCAGGGGCCTGAACGGATCAGAGCTTTTTTCTGCATAAATTTCCATATGGACGCTGCTTATCAATCTTGAAAGGAAGACGAGGACAATTATGTGTTGCTCAACACGGGGGTGTTGGCCTGGGTATCTGCTGAAGCACGTTGTTGATTGAGTGGCCTGAGGCTCCGTAGCCACGGGAAACCTGACAGCGATGGGGAAACCTGTTAAGAAGGAAAGTCAGCGGTGTGACGAGGAGGGAAACCGGAGGAGGGAAAGTGGAGGATGAGGGAAAACGGAGGAAGAGGAAACTGGAGGAAGAAGAACACAGCCACGGGTCTGTGTTGTTTGTCCTCAACCTTGGCGGCCTGAGGCTGCGTCGCCACGGCCACAGGTCTGTGTTGCAGGGGGCGATGGGGACGGGGGTGTGAACGGAGGAAGGGGGCGATGGGGACGGGGGTGTGAACGGAGGAAGAGGAAGCTGGAGGAAGAAGTACACCGCACCTGTGAAGAAGGAGAGTCAGGGGTGTGAACGGAGGAAGAGGAAGCTGGAGGAAGGAGAACACCACAAAGCAGCCGATGGAGGAAAGGATTGGGTTGGAGGAAAGGATGGGGTGGGGTTTAAGGAAGAAAAGATGGGGTAAGGTTTAAGGCTAGCCACCGATCCAACCACCGCGTTAAAGGCGAGGTAGCGTGAAGGGACGACGGCACGGCTGCCCAGGATGCGTAGCAGGGGAGAGAAAAAATGCCAAAAAGATGGCGCTTTCGGGTGAAAACGCCAGAAAGTTGGCGCCTTGGACAAAACGCGGGTGAAAACGCCATAAAATTGGCGCTTTTGGGTGAAAATGCCAGAACATTGGCGCTTTTGTGTGAAAACGCCAAAAAATAGGCGCTTTTGGGTCCACAACACTAAAAATGCCAGGAAGTTGGCGCTTTCCAAGGAAAGTGTGCTATTATTGGGAATAAGATTGGTTTCATGCTATTAGGGTAAATATTTATATTAAACTGTGCTATTTTGGTTTTTACTCCTACAGTGAATGTATAATCCCTTTGTCACTGATATCCCAAATGAACTCGAGGCATGGAACATTCATCCTGTCAACGTTCATTCACTTTCTTGATCTCAGAGTAGATTGGAAGAGATATGTATGACATCGATATCACATATTGATTCACACATGCACGCATGCCTTTCTCAATCCTACTCATCAAGTGGCCATGGATATCAAACTCCCTCAGGAGGGACAATTCCCATATCTATCACTCACCCCTCCAATGCCCCATGTGTCAAAGCCACCCAATCATCACCTTTATAACAACCCATGTTTCAGGACTGTGTTTGATGATGTCAAAGTGTGCCCAATGACATGTGTTGAGTGCAGTGATTTCAGGTGAAAGAATCACACTCACCACCATCACTGTGAGTACTGACTGTGACTACCATGTCATGGTTCCATGTGTCAAACTCACGGTGGGTCTGTCTGGTACACTTGTTCTCTAACAAGTACATATGTGTTTGGTTTGATATCTCTATATCATGACTAATGAGATTCTGTCATCAACCAACACCACAATCTAGTCTTGTGTGTCATTGCTGTCTATCTACCTTCCACAATGACATCTGACTAGGGACATAACAAGAATGTACAAACTCTTAGCATCTGTATGATCTCATCGTTCATGTCCTCAACCTAAAAGCATACGTCATTGAGTACTGTCATTCTCTAGACATTCAGTCTGTTCTATCACTATCTCATAGACCTGTCAAACTGGGTCAAAATCCACGGATGCCCACGGGTCGACCCATTTAAGTTGGGTGTGGGTGGTGAAATTTTCCACCCGCTAGAAATCACCCAAACCCATACCCACCCATTTATTTAGTGGGTTTCACGGGTGATCCGCGGACACCCGCGGGTGCCCATTTAATTAAATAATATATTAATATAAATATATTATCTATATGACTCTTAAGACATGCAACACTTGTACATTTATCAATCAACTAAATTGATGACGTGTAATGTATACAATATAAAGAGTTAAAGTCTAACTTTCTTTATTGATATCCTTTGTTAATTGTTTACACTAGTGGAAACAAATTCATTAACTTCTATATTATTTGTATGTTAATGAATATATAGTGTAATGCATGTTTTATATTCAATCACAACAATTATATTCTCTTTCTGTTCACTTTATGTATTGGACAATCATAACATGAAACATCAAGAACTTATAACGACAAAATATAGTGTTGTTATGGTAATATGTTATGCTATTTGTAACATCTATATCATTTAGTTTTTTTTATTGTACATTGCAGAAATGGTTGTTTTTTTATTTTCTCTTACATTTTATTTCAAAACATCAAATATTACATTGTGTTTGACACAAAAAGTAGTGGAAGGTTGCCCTCATTTTATGTTTACACTGAAAATTATTAATGAATTATTCGACTCTTTATCGTAGTGCAGAAACTAGCAATATCTTTTCACTGTGCACATATTAAATGGGCACCCACGGGCGACCCACAACCCGTTGGGTCGGGTTTGGGTGTGCTACTTCTCCACCCGTTTAACATTGGGTCTTTTTGACCCGCACCCGTGAGACCCAAACCCGCAATGACCCAACCCAAACCCAACCCACCCACCCGTTTGACAGGTCTACTATCTCATATGACTGAACCAGAAAGAATTGGAAGCTTGCCTTTGATGTTTATCAAATCAATCTTAATGTATCCCACCAATCATCCCATGATTGGCTCTCAAGGCATACATACCAACAGTAACACCATGCAACAATGTGATAGGATCTATGTCTCGCCCACTTGGTCACTAAGGAAGGTCAAGGTCGACACACCCATCCATCCCCTTCACAAACCGATAGGGATGGAACCCTAGGTCACAAACCGATATGACACTCCTCTAGAGTCACCAAAACCTGATATGGTGATCCTCAAGATGCCGCCAAACTGATAGGATGTCCCTCAAGACATCCTCAACTGATAGTAAGCCTCCTCAAGGCAACCATAAATCAATACAGGGTCTCACCAAGGATCTCAAGCCCAAGACAACACTCTTAAGAGCAAAGCACACCTCAAACATGTGCCCAAAACATCACCAAGGATGTCACCACTCAACCAAGGACAAAACAAGGCACCCAACACTTCCTCTGTCCTCTAGATGATGCCAAGAGAGAGAAGGAACACTCTAGAGGTGGAAAAGTTGCACATCAACCCCTACTCTAGGTAAATTGCAAGTTGCACTAAAACCTCTCAACAAAATACAAACATCAACCAAACAAGCTCAAACAAGGAGCACAAACCTCCAACATGCCCTAATTACATGTTAGATGATTAGAGAAAGGAGATAAGCAACTCACTTAAGCAAAATAAATAGGGTTAGCCCAAAACATGGTCCAGTGTCCTTACATTAGCTTTACGCTTTATACATTTTATATCTTTTGAAGTTGCAACATACCTTATCTTCTATATAATTCTTATAGGGCTTGCTTGTAACTTGATTGATACAATAAAAGGCACTCAATTAGCTTTAAATAATTAAGTGGAACCCTAATCATGTAGTTCCCCTGGTCATAGATCCATCCTAGTGTCAAGACTTACTGGATGGTGAAATGATTATTCCTAAGGGAAACTCAGAGCACGTATTGTTGAGTATGTGGGGTGCTTGGAGAGTACATCCATGTCATCCAGATGCCAAGGTGTTTTGAGAGTGGTTGCAATTGTGTCTTGGTGTATATATGTGATATGTGAATTTAGTAGTGAGAACATCTACAGTTGTGCCTCAGATGATATAGGTGTGTATAGCATGGTTTCTAATGTCGTGACCTATACTAAGGTGGACTAGGTGTTTTCATCTTACCTATATGTCATTGATGATAGTTGACTAATATGTCATTGTAGTGTAGACTTGAACTGACCGAGTAGTGTAGAGAAGATCTTAGAATCTGGCTCTTCCTAGATCTTGTATGGAACTGGTTTCGACCAAGTGATGGTCAGTTGGAATTTGGGTGGTACGACTCGAATTCCCTAGGGCATAATAAAAGACATAATACAACTGTGTAGCATATCTGTCTAGGGTTAAACACACTTCACATTGGATGTTTACTCTTGCCTTACTTTTATTACTTCTTATTTATTATATAATGTAGTAAGAGAAATCAACTATTATACATGTTTTTCATATTCCTTCTTATCATTTTTGCCATGTTTATCAGATATATCTATTCAATCTTCCTAACCTCTGTGTAATTAGTTTAAGTAATTCATTTAGGTAAATCTGCTCAGCCTGCTTAATAAAGTTATATCCTGCTATGTTTCAATAATCATTGATTGAGAGTTATATCTATCACTGGGACATGGGTTTCACCCTTGTGGTTTGCCACTTCCTTTTAGGCGGTCGTTAACTATGTGGGAAGGATCACGCTGTTAAGGAAGAGCAACTTGGACACTAGTATCCGGAGAAGGTTGGATAGCAGCTAGTGTTGTGTAGTAGAGTCCTATTTTTTGTCTATACTCTCATGTCTGGGAGGGTTGTGTTTTGTAGATGATATGTACATCAATACATGTTTTTGGTAGGATCCTTTGTTGTATATAAGTGGGTTGTACATGTGATCAAGATCTTTTGTAACATGTGTGTGGTAGATGGCTACCATACATATGTTAATACCTGGTATGGTATGTGATATGTTATAAGTTTTGGACCTTGTTGTAATATGTTTTTTGTGACGAACGATTCACAAAAACAAGATTAACTAATGCGGAAGCAATCACTAACATCGGATTATTGAAAATCACTAAAAATTTAAAACTTTTTGCAACGAGATCCATTCTCAAGAAAACTCTTTCAACAAGAACCATCATATTACATTCATATCCTGGTTCACATAGTACATTCTTTGTACCATTACTTCTCACGGAATATATACATCATATGCTTTATTAAAAGCTCAAGTAACAAAATTCTCAAGGCATCATGCAAAAATCTCAGATCGATTATAATACACTATATCCTAGGACTTGAGAGTACAGAGACGACACATATGACTCTATTTACACATATACAAGACTTGACAGTGTTTCCACCTTAAATCTACTGATGTCCTTGTTGTTGTTGCTATCCTTCCCTTATGATGAGGTTTCTGTCTCTACCTCGTCCGCGTCCACCTAAAAATATTGGATTCCACGGGGGTGAGACAATTATAAAATTGCCCCAGCGAGAGATATAACTCTCTGCCAAAAACATTATAATTGCAATGGTAATAGAAATGAACTAAATAGTAGAATCATATATTCAACAACATATAGTGTAATATCTATGCAGATTAGAACAACATTTCTATTTAAGCATTTAAGCTAAGACTTATTAAAGAAGCATGTTTGTTATTCAGTAAGAACTTGAAGAGCATATATAACCTTTATGCATCTGGAACATGCTAAGCAGAATAACATCAACCAGTGATTCTCGTATTTCAATCTTATGCAATTACGCTACACGGCTGATTACATTTTACAAACATTCTTAAGCATATGCCCTGAGGAGATGAGATATACCACTCATACTCCAACCGACCACAATTACGTAAAGCATCGGTACCACACAAGGTCAATGGGAGAGCCGGATTCAATGACCTCATCTGTCTCGGTCAGTACGAGACTACTTTAGCAAAGACATCATGTGTCAGACTGGAATTAGCTTTCCAGGGTATATTGGCATCTACGCTATAGAGTTATAGCCCATAGCATATACTCTCTTTAGGGTTATGGCCCGTAGCCAATGCCTGATATTATATTGAGGAGTTATGGCCCATAGCCATACTCTTATTTGGGGTATAGTCCAAAACAAATCCCGTACACAGGACATAGCATGTAGCCATTCCTATGGGCATAAGGATGTATTTTCCCAATTACCCCCACATATTAAAAAATATGTGTTCCACGTAAAACTCGTTTCACCATTCAGCTAATTCTGACGCTGATGGATCTGTGGTCAGGGCAACTACATGATATAGTATCACTTGATTAATTAAGTACATTATCATATTCTTTTAGCATCAGCCAAGTTTCCAAACATAACTTATTAGAGCAAGTGCTACAAAGAAACATGTACTGTTTTCATCAATTACTTCTCAGTCTTTATAAGACATTAGGATCTCGGTCCCTCATTTCAATATTGGGAATTATCATCCCTTCGCAATCTCAATACCATAATTATATGGATCTGGGTATTCAAACCCTTAGCTCATCACTGAGCACAGTTACCACTTTTTCAGGTAATTATCACCTTTAAGTCATTTGACCAAGGTAAATATGATGCTTGTTACATAAGCATATCTCATGGCACTTAAGTCCCATTACTTCTCTTATTACCTCTTACTAGGCAACAAGGTATAACATGGCACATAAGGCCCAATAAATAATTTCAATACATAAAATGTCATAGCTCATACCTGGCTATGTTCATCATCTCATGATACCTGCATGGTTAGTACAGATGATAACATATACATCAATTTCATATCAACACCATGCAAAACAATATATAACATCATTATTCAAGGGTAACACCACTATTCCCTTACCAGGGTTAGGGTTTCCCATTTCTTGTCAATCAGGGTTACTCATTCCCTATGTTCAATCAGGACCAATGACTTATCATTTCATTGCCCAAGATTAGAGTTTCATGTTATATGGTATAACCTGGAATTAGGGTTTCACATACATTCACCCTATTTTAGAATTAGGGCTTACTGTTCACATCACATCACCCTAGACTAGGATTTATATTCAATAACCCACAATTAGGGTTTATTATTCATCCTAAATAGGATTTATCATCAAAATACCATGAATTAGGGTTAATCATGTCATCACCCTAAATTCATATCACATCATCCTCCTAGTTTGGGGTTTTACTCAAACTTGCCCTAAATTAGGGTTTGAGTTCATTAATCAATTCAATTAGGGTTTCATGATCTCTTATTCAAGGATCATACCCTAATTGTATATCACATCATTTTGAATGTTTTAGGCTTAATTGCTACATGATTATTATTCATGTATGAATCTCTCTCTCATCCTATTCAGGATGTTCACACTCAATTCTTGATTAGATTGAGCCTACTCTTCATTCAAATACATGCATTTAGGGTTAACATGATGTATTGAATTATTATATCTTTATGCATCTATGATTAATCCCACTAAGGGTATCAATCATCTAAGTACACCATGTCTCCATATGGTTTAATCAATTGAACCTTCAATTATATGAGGTATTCAAATGGATTGACCAATTGAGTCTTCAATCACATTAAGTGATCATTGGATTAACCCATTGAATCTTTAATTGCATTAGGTATCCAATTAGATTGACCCTATTGGGCCTTCAATTACATGAGGTGTCCTAATGGATCAACCATGTTGAACCTCAAAAAGATCTGGTTACATAGGCCCTAAACAATCTCAGTTCTTAGAATTCAATTGGTAGAAAACTATTTGAGCAAATTGTTCTTGAAATCGATTAGTCAAAATAGGTGTTGAAACCGTTTGCACTTTGAGTCTCCAAACGGTTTGAGACTGTTTGGTCCCAAATGGTCTTGAGACCATTTGGACTCAAACGGTATTGAGACCATTTGGGCTCAAACGGTCTTAAGACCGTTTGGTCCAAACCATCTCAAAACCAAATGGACCAAAAAATCCTTTCAACACTTGCACGATTCATGATTTCAATGGATGAACCAATATCAATTGAATCCCTGATTTCTCTATCACTTGAACAATTGAATCAACCTTCAATTATACCATCAAATAGGGTTTTGAACCCAATTGATCTAGGGTTTCTACTCAAGAACCTTCAATTAGGGTTTTGAAATCGAGTAGCCATCAGTGTTCAACATTGTGGAACTGATTCAATTGCAACTAGTGAATTATCATCAAATTTTTGATATCAACTAACCCCAAACGGTCTTGAGGTCGTTTGGATGACCTCCAAATGGTCCTGAGACCGTTTGCCCCATCCTATCCTTGGATTTTGTGAAATTCCATTAGGGTTTAGATCATTAGATTGATCATCAAATCAACACTCAATTGCATTTCAATTTGGTATCTTTAGACCTTCAATTACTCAACCATACTTAACCATACCTCCAAACGGTCTTGGGTGACCCCCAAACGGTCTTGAGACAGATTGGGTGACCTCCAAACGGTCTTGAGACCGTTTGGGCTCAATCACCCAAAAATCTAAGTTAACCAAATTAAATTTCAACACTTAACCCAATTAGGGTTTGCTAATTGATTAACCTTCAACTGATGGCCCCTTTGGAATTAATCAATCAAATTTGGTGAGTCATTAACCATCATCATTAGCATCAACTTTCCGAAATGGTCAACCTTGGTCAACCCTCCCAAACGGTTTGAAACTATTTAGTTTCAAACGGTTTGATGAAACTGTTTGCTTTCAAACGGTTTTGTTGAAACCGAATGAGCAACTTTGTTGAAACCGAATGGATTGCAATTTCTTTTGGAAAAGTGTCCAAGATGATGTCATCATCATCTAACTTCGTCCCTGTAGATCTTAGTACTTTTGATTTTGTGGAATTATCAAATTCAACCAACAATTAATCAAGAAGATGAAGGAATCAACGAAATTGCAAGATTGATAATTGAATAACAATGTAGAAGGGTTCAAGTTATATAACCCGCCTTTAAATCTGATTCCAAGCTTCAAACTCCATGCCTATAATGGTGGATGAAGCTTTGAAAACTGCCCAAGGTCCGTTTGCAAGCTTTTGGATGAAAGAGTTGGCTAGAGTTGGAAATCGAGTGGAGAAAACAAGAAATCAAGCATTGATTTTCGGTTTTCACCATGAAATCAAGGTGAAAGGAGGTCAAGAACTTACCAACAGGTTGGGGGGTCGTATTTCTCCTGCTCCTAAGCTATCTTGAGGTCGGCCAAAGCAAGAGGAGAAAATAAATCCGAAAAAGAGTCCATGTATGGGTGGAAAATGGGATATGTATAAGGAAATCCAAGGAGAGAGAAAATAGAATTAATTCCTTTAATTTCCAAAACTATTGCCACATTTCCCCCCTCAACTCCTTGGACACGAATCTATCTTCTTTTGCTTGCAAAACTACATCTTTATCCAAGAATTAAGTGAAAATAAATTAAGCACCTTAACCCTTATAATAGTATTATCCATATCTGAGTGGAAATCTTTTTCTCATAATAAGGTGAGTTGAGTTTTCACCTCCTTAGGATATTTCGTGGTCCTTGCAAGGCTCAAGGACGTCCAAACACATATGAATCCAACCATTTTAATTTTTGTTGAAGGCCCCTATAATTATCTTATTTATTTTTGTATTAAATAAGATTAAAGTTCCGTTTATGCTTAAATCTTGATTATTTTAATATCAAGATTCTCTTTCCTTCAACATAATTCAAATGAGGAGCCCCTCTCATTTTATTTACTATACATGTTGCCAAGAAACATGGGGGACCCTCTAGAAGTGCTATTTTGCATATTGAACCCTAAGTTTTGGGTAAATTGCACATTACCCCAAAACTAGGTTTTAATGCACAAACATAGCTTTATCAACTCTTTCTTGGTGTACAGGCTATCACAAGCCATACCTCTGCATCATCTTCACTCTCATGATTCTTCAACACATGAGGAACATATTATCATGCACAATTTGCATATAAACCCCTCAACTTGGGTAATTTGCACTTTAGTCCAAAACAAGCAAAATATCATTTCAACATTATTCAAAAAGGACTAAAATTGAAATATAAGTTCCTCTTGAGCCTTAATTATCTTTCAAAAGATAAGAGCAAACATGTAATTACTTCTATTAAGCAAAACACCTAGGGTTAAAGCATAACCCAGGTCAAGTATGTTACAAGTTATCCACCCCTTACAAGGATTTCGTCCCCGAAATCATCAACAAAAACATTAAGAGAAAAGAGTAGGGTATTTCCTCCTCATCTCTTCCTCTAGTTCCCATGTGACTTCTTCAATGCCACAGTGATTCTAGAGAACTTTTACAAGACTAATGTCTTTCTTTTTCAGCTTCTTGATTCTTCTATCAAGAATCAACACAGGTCCTTCCACATAAGATATATCATCATTTAGTTCTACCTCCATAGGTTGCAGAACTAATTCTGTGTCAGGATGACACTTCCTTAGCATAGATATATGGAGCACTGGGTGCAATCTATGCAACTCAGGTGGTAACTCCAGCTTATAGGTTACCCCATCCTCTCAATGATTGGACAAGGCCCCATAAATCTAGGAGCTAACTTCCCCTTCTTTCCAAATCTGAGGATACCTTTCCAAGGTGAGACCTTGAGATATACTCTATCCCCGACTTGAAATTCTAAAGGTCTACGATACTTATCAGCATAAGATTTCTATCTATCTTGAGCGGCTTTCAACCGTTGTTATATTACTTTAATCTTCTCAGTCGTCTGCTGAACTAGCTCAGGACCCAAAAGTTGGTACTCTCCAGTTTTATACCAACATAGAGGAGATCTACAACATCTACCATATAAAGCTTCATATGGTGCCATGTCAATACTGCGCCGATAGCTATTATTATAGGCAGATTCTATCAGGCTCAGGTTTAGATCCCAGCTTCCTACAAATTGAAGGACACATGCCCTAAGCAAGTCCTCCAAAGTTTGTATGGTCCTTTCAGATTGTCCATCTGTCTGAGGGTGAAAGGCCGTACTAAACCTTAATTGCGTACCCAAAGATTTATGAAGTCATTCCCAAAAATGACTCATAAACTGGGGACCTCTATCAAAAATGATAGTAGCTGGAACTCCGTGCAAACACACTATCTCATCTATGCATATCTGTGCAAGTTTCTCAACATTGTAGGTTGTTTTGATAGGAATGAAATGTGATGTCTTAGTCAACCTATCAACTATCACCCAAATGGAATCATGACTTTTGGCTGTTCTTGGTAAACCAACCACAAAGTCCATGGTTACATGATCACATTTCCACTGTGGTATAGGTAGAGGTTGCATTGTTCCT
This sequence comes from Alisma plantago-aquatica, assembly GCA_963693085.1. Classification (NCBI taxonomy): domain Eukaryota; kingdom Viridiplantae; phylum Streptophyta; class Magnoliopsida; order Alismatales; family Alismataceae; genus Alisma; species Alisma plantago-aquatica. Next base: position 907,944,860 of record OY856409.1, read on the forward strand.
GTGGGCTTCTGATGTTCAGCTTTAACCTACTGACACACCGCATCGGACACCGCATAACAAACTCAGCAACATCCTTCTTCAAACCAGGCCACCAATACATAACTTTCAAGTTATGATACATCTTGGTGCTTCCTAGATGCATAGCATACATCGAAGAATGAACTTCTTCCAAGACTAACTTTCTTAAGTTATTAACATTGGGTACTATCATCCTACCATGATAACAGGCTACCTAATCATCTGAATCATGTAAACAATCTCGTTCTCACTACCATACTCTGACCTGATCTGTTGGACTACAACATCAACATGTTGTGCTTCTTTAATCTGTTGTCTCAGAGTAGGTTTCACTTGCATCTCAGCTAACAACTCGGATAACAATGATATCTTAAGCTGTACATTATGTTGCCTTAACGAGATAAGCATATCTCTCTTAGAGCACACTATAGAGTTTAACTATGCTTTATCTAAGGCTGGTGTTGCTGATTTTCTACTTTGCATCAGCAACCACATTGGCTTTCCCTGGATGATAATCAATTATACAATCGTAGTCCTTGATTCACTCCATCCACCGGCGTTGCCTCATGTTCAACTCATGTTGTGAGAAGATGTATTTTAGGTTCTTATGGTCTGTGAAAATCTGGAATGTCTCTTCATAAAGATAATGTCTCCAGATCTTCAAAGCATGGACTACAACAGCTAGTTTTAGATCATGTGTTGGATAATTCTCCTCGTGTTTCTTAAGCTTTCGAGAAGCAAAAGAAATCACTTGCTTATCCTGCATCAACACACATCCTAATCCGTTCTTAGATGCATCACATAAAATTATATACCCCTTTCCCTGCTCAGGTAACACCAACACAGGTGCACTTGTCAACCTTTCTTTCAACAACTGGAATGATTGTTGACACTTGTCATTCCAGACAAAAGGAACCTCTTTCCTGGTCAACTTGGTTAGGGGTAAAGCTATAGAACTGAAGTTCTTAATGAACCTCATGTAATAGCCTGCCAAACCTAGGAAACTGCATATCTCTGTCGGTGTCTTTGGTTGTTCCCATTACAGAACAAATTCTACCTTCTTAGGATCAATGCGAATACCTGAGGTAGATATTACGTGTCCAAGAAAAGAAACTTCTGGTAGCCAAAATTCACATTTGCTAAACTTAGCATACAACTTATGCTCTCTTAGCAAAGTCAAAGCATGACGGAGGTGCTGCTCATGCTGTTGAGCATCTCTACTGTAGATCAAGATGTCATCTATAAAGACGAATACACACTGATCAAGAAAAGGTCGAAAGATTCTATTCATGAGTTCCATGAATGCAGCTGGTGCATTAGTTAGTTCAAACGACATAACTATGAACTCATAGTGACCATACCTTGTCCTAAAGGCAGACTTAGGTATGTCACTCTCCTTAATACGCAACTGATGGTATCCTGACCTCAGATCTATTTTAGAAAAGATAGTTGCACCACGCAACTGATCAAACAGGTCATCTGTCCTTGGCAAAAGATACTTATTCTTTATAGTTACTTTATTCAACTGCCTATAGTCAATGCATAATCGCATAGACCCATCCTTCTTCTTAACAAAGAGGACCGGAGCACCCCATGGTGAAGTACTCGATCAGATAAAACCCTTTTCAAGCAACTCCTGCAGTTGTTTCTTGAGCTCTGCCATCTCAACAAGTGCCATCCTATACGGTGTTTGTGCTATAGATTGCATGCCTGGAACTAGATTAATCTCAAAATCAATCTCTCGGGGCGGAGGTACACCTGGAAGTTCCTCAGGGAATACATCTTCAAATTCCCTAACAACCAGAACTTCAGAAGGATTAGAGATCTCCATTGTGGTATCTACCACATGAGCCAAGAATGCAAAGCATCAATGTCTCATCAAGTTCTCAGCTACCATAGCTGACACTAAACAGGCTGGAAGAATCTTTCTGTCTCCCTGAAAGATCCATGTGTCACCGTTGTCTGTGAACATAGCCTGCTTGGAATCACAATCCAAGACCACCTTATACTTTTCTAAGGTGTCCATCCCAAGGATTATATCAAATTCGTGCATCTCAATTGGTATAAGATCCACCTGAATGCGATGATTAGAAAAAGAAAGAATGTAGGAAGAACACACCTCCCACAACACTGTAGACCCCAACAAAGGTGTTTCTAGCAACAAGCTATATACTCTATGACTGACAATCATGTTACAGTCATAAATCACTTCTCGAGTGATAAAGGAATGTGTAGCACCAGAATTAATTAACACATATATAAAATAGGATGAAGACATATCAGAATGAAATAGTTCCATCTGACCTGTCACAACTCGTGGATTAACCACTGCCTTGGGATGATTCATTGCATAGAATCTTGTCGTTGCCTGCTATTGACCCTGTGCTCTATTATTAGATGCTGAAGATCCGGCCTGGGACGCTTGTCCACATCCTCGGGTACCACTAGAAAAATACTTTCTCTGAGAACCTTGCTAACTTTGTCTCAGGGGTTGATTCACCACTGCATTCCCTGTTGGGCAATCCCTTGCCAGATGTCCTACTAGTCCACATCGATGACAAGTTCTATTCTCTTGATGTGGTCTAGGGGGTCCAGTTATTGATGTTGATGCTGTGCTAGGAGCTCTACTCGGAGGAAAACTACGCCCTCTACCCTTACTTGACGTCTACTGCATCTGGGTGTTGAACCTCTGTGGTGTTGTCGGTACGGAAAACCTTGGTTTCTTGAAACCCTCAGACCTTTGTCCATGAAACCGAGGATACACTTTCTTGTTACTGGTCTGTTGCTTCTTGATCACATAACTCTCTATCCATCTTACAGACTCCACGAAGGTGGCAAACCTCTCTCGGTTCTCCAAAGCAGACACCGGAGTGGTCAATTCAGCGTTCAACCCTTTCTCAAAATGCCAAATTCTCTCCTCATCAGTAGATGCCATATGCAGACAAAACCACAAAAGTTCCATGAACTTAGCCTCATACTCGATAATGTTCATTTGTCCCCGCCTAATCCGTTCAAGCTGAGTAATTTTCTCGTCTAGAAAAGTCTTACGAAAGTATCTACCGACGAATTCGCGTCGGAACTCTTCCCATCCAATCTCAGCACCTGGCCTCTTGCCCTCCTCAATGGTCCACCAGTGACCAGCACTCCCTTTAAGGAGGTATACATCATGCCTCACCTTCTCATTCTCATGGATATTCAGGATCCTAAAGGCTTTTTCCAGCTCAGTCAGCCATAAGTCTGCATCAGCTGGATCAGTTGTACCAGCATAATCTATGTCCCCAACCCGGTGAAGTCGTTCAAATGTCTTGCCGACTCCCTATCCTTCATGGTGGGTAGGTGCCCTTGGTGGAGGTAATGGCATCCTATCTGTCATGTGATTCATGGCTGCTATAAACTGTCCAAATATGGCTTGGAAGGCTGGGTTCCCCATATCAACTTGATTGAACTGGGGTTGTTCCGGTATAGGCTCTACCCTATCATGGTCTCTTGCACCTCCTCCTGGTGCGACAACGCTGCTCTCAGTAGCATGTTCATCGTGTGATCCAGACATCTTTAGTTCTTCTTCTCCTCCTATATAAACAGAAGCCACTATTAGATAACTGGAAGACACTAGAACAGACTCAACAACCTTAATCCTATGTCTCTGTAGACTCAGCGAACCTAGGGCTCTGATACCACTAAATTGTGACGAACGATTCAAAAAAACAAGATTAACTAATACGGAAGCAGTCACTAACATCAGATTACTGAAAATCACTAAAAATTGAAAACTTTTTGCAACGAGATCCATTCTCAGGAAAACTCTTTCAACAAGAACCAACATATTACATTCATATCCTGGTTCACATAGTACATTCTATGTACCATTACTTCTTAAAGAATATATACATCATATGCTTTATCAAAAGCTCAAGTAACAAATTTCTCGAGGCATCATGCCAAAATCTCAGATCGATTATAATACACTATCTCCTAGGACCTGAGAGTACAGAGACGACACATAGGACTCTATTTACACATATACAAGACTTGACAGTGTTTCCACCTTAAATCTACTGCTATCCTTGTTGCTGCTGCTGTCCTTCCCTTATGATGAGGTTTCTGTCTCTACCTCATCCGCGTCCACCTAAAAATAATTAGATTCCAGGGGGGTGAAATAATTATAAAATTTCCCCAGTGAGAGATATAACTCTCTGCCGAAAACATTATTATTGCAATGGTAATAGAAATGAACTAAACAATAGAATCATATATTCAATAATAGATAGTATAATATCTATGCAGATTAGAACAACATTTCTATTTAAGCATTTAAGCTGAGACTTATTAAAGAAGCATGTCTCTTATTCAGTAAGAACTTGAAGAGCATATATAACCTATATGAATGTGGAACATGCTAAGCAGAATAACATCAACCAGTGATTCTCGTATTTCAATCTTATGCAATTACGCTACACGGCTGATTACATTTTACAAACATTCTTAAGCATATGCCCTGAGGAGATGAGATATACCGCTCATACTCCAACCGACCACGATTACGTAAAGCATCGGTACCACACAAGGTCAATGGGAGAGCCGGATTCCATGACCTCATCTGTCTCGGTCAGTACGAGACTACTTTAGCAAAGACATCATGTTTCATACTGCAATTAGCTTACCAGGGTATATTGGCATCTACGCTATAGAGTTATAGCCCGTAGCATATACTCTCTTCAGGGTTATGGCCCGTAGCCAATGCCTGATATTATATTGAGGAGTTATGGCCCGTAGCCATACTCTTATTGGGCTATAGTCCAAAACTAATCCCGTACATAGGACATAGCCTGTAGCCATTCCTATGGGCATAAGGATATATTTGCCCAATTACCCCCACATATTCAAAAATATGTGTTTTGTGTAAAACTCATTTCACCATTCAGCTAATTCTGACGCTGATGGATCTGTGATTAGGGCAACTCCATTATATAGTATCACTTGATTAATTAAGTACATTATCATATTATTTTAGCATCAACCAAGTTTCCAAACATAACTTATTAGAGCAAGTGCTACAAAGAAACATGTACTTTTTTCATCAATTACTTCTCAGTCTTTATAAGACATTAGGATCTCAGTCCCTCATTTCAATATTGGGAATTATCATCCCTTCACAATCTCAATACCATAATTATATGGTTCTGGGTATTCAAACCCTTAGCTCATCACTGAGCACAGTTACCACTTTTTCAGGTAATTATCACCTTTAAGTCATTTGACCAAGGTAAATATGATGCTTGTTACATAAGCATCTCTCATGGCACTTAAGGCCCATTACTTCTCTTATTACCTCTTACTAGGCAACAAGGTATAGCATGGCACATAAGGCCCAATAAATAATTTCAATACATAAAGTGTCATAGCTCATACCTGGCTATGTTCATCATCTCATGATACCTACATGGTTAGTACAGATGATAACAGATACATCAATTTCATATCAACACCATGCAAAACAATATATAACACCATTATTCAAGGGTAACACCACTATTCCCTTACCAGGGTTAGGGTTTCCCATTTCTTGTCAATCAGGGTTACTCATTCCCTATGTTCAATTAGGACCAATGACTTATAATTTCATTGCCCAAGATTAGAGTTTCATGTTATATGGTATAACCCGAAATTAGGGTTTCACATACCTTCACCCTATTTTTGAATTTAGGCTTACTGTTCACATCACATCACCCTATATTAGGGTTTATATTCAATAACCCACAATTAGGGTTCACTATTCATCCTAAATAGGATTTATCATCAAAATACCCTGAATTAGGGTTACTCATGTCATCACCCTAAATTCATATCACATCATCCTCCTAGTTTGGGGTTTTACTCAAACTTGCCCTAAATTAGGGTTTGAGTTCATTAATCAACTCAATTAGGGTTTCATGATCTCTTATTCAAGGATCATACCCTAATTGTATATCACATCATTTTGAATGTTTTAGGCTTAATTGCTACATGATTATTATTCATGTATGAATCTCTCTCTCATCCTATTCAGGATGTTCACACTCAATTCTTGATTAGATTGAGCCTACTCTTCATTCAAATACATGCATTTAGGGTTAACATGATGTATTGAATTATTATATCTTTATGCATCAATGATTAATCCCACTAAGGGTATCAATCATCTAAGTAGACCATGTCTCCATATGGTTTAATCAATTGAACCTTCAATTATATGAGGTATTCAAATGGATTGACCAATTGAGTCTTCAATCACATTAAGTGATCAATTGGATTAACCCATTGAATCTTTAATTGCATTAGGTATCCAAGTGGATTGACCCTATTGGGCCTTCAATTACATGAGGTGTCCTAATGGATCAACCATGTTGAACCTCAAAAATATCTGGTTACATAGGCCCTAAACAATCTTAGTTCTTAGAATTCAATTGGTAGAAAACTATTTGAGCAAATTGTTCTTGAAACCGATTAGACAAATTAGGTGTTGAAACCGTTTGCACTTTGAGTTTCCAAACGGTTTGAGACCGTTTGGTCCCAAATGGTCTTGAGACCATTTGTACTCAAACGTTCTTGAGACTTTTTGGGCTCAAACGGTCTTAAGACCGTTTGGTCCAAACCATCTCAAAACCGAATGGACCAAAAAGTCTTTTCAACACTTGCATGATTCATGATTTCAATGGATGAACCATTATCAATTGAATCCCTGATTTCTATATCACTTGAAAAATTGAATCAACCTTAAATTAGACCATAAAATAGGGTTTTGAACCCGATTGATCTAGGGTTTCTACTCAAGAACCTTCAATTAGGGTTTTGAAATCGAGTAGCCATCAATGTTCAACATTGTGGAACTGATTCAATTGCAACTAGTGAATTATCATCAAATTTTTGATATGAACTGACCCCAAACGGTCTTGAGGTCGTTTGGATGACCTCGAAATGGTCTTGAGACCGTTTGCCCCATCCTATCCTTGGATTTTGTGAAATTCCATTAGGGTTTAGATCATTAGATTGATCATCAAATCCGCACTCAATTGCATTTCAATTTGGTATCTTTAGACCTTCAATTACTCAACCATACTTAACCCTAGACCTCAAAACGGTCTTGGGTGACCCCCAAACGGTATTGAGACCGTTTGGGTGACCTCCAAACGTTCTTGAGACCGTTTGGGCTCAATCACCCAAAAATCTAAGTTAACCAAATTGAATTTCAGCACATAACCCAATTAGGGTTTGCTAATTGATTAACCTTCAACTGATGGCCCCTTTGGAATTAATCAATAAAATTTGGTGAGTCATTAACCATCATCATTATCATCAAATTTCCCAAATGGTCAACCCTGGTCAATCCTCCCAAATGGTTTGAAACCGTTTAGTTTCAAACGGTTTGATGAAACCGTTTGCTTTCAAACGGTTTTGTTGAAACCGAATGAGCAACTTTGTTGAAACCGAATGGATTGCAATTTCTTTGGGAAAAGTGTCCAAGATGATGTCATAATCATCTACCTTCGTCCCTGTAGATCTTAGTACTTCTGATTTCATGGAATTATCAAATTCAACCAACAATTAATCAAGAAGATGAAGGAATCAACAAAATTGCAAGATTGATAATGGAATAACAATGTAGAAGGGTTCAAGTTATATAACCCGCATTTAAATCTGATTCCAAGCATCAAACGCCACAACTCTAATGGTGGATGAAGCTTTGACAACTGCCCAAGGTCCGTTTGCAAGCTTTTGGATGAAAGAGTTGGCTAGAGTTGGAAATCGAGTGGGGAAAACAAGAAATCAAGCATTGATTTTCGATTTTCACCATGAAATCAAGGTGAAAGGAGGTCAAGAACTTAGCAACAGGTTGGGGGTCGTCTTTCTCCTGCTACTAAGCTCTCTTGAGGTCGGCCAAAGAAAGAGGAGAAAAGAAATCCGAAAAAGAGTCCATGTATGGGTGGAAAATGGGATATGTATAAGGAAATCCAAGGAGAGAGAAAATAGAATTAATTCCTTTAATTTCCAAAACTATTGCCACATTTTCTCCCTCAACTCCTTGGCCACGAATCTATCTTATTTTGCTTGCAAAACTTCATCTTTATCCAAGAATTAAGGGAAAAGAAATTAAGCACCTTAACCCTTATAATAGTAATATCCATATTTGAGTGGAAATTCTTTTTCTTATAATAAGGTGAGTGGAGCTTTCACCTCCTTAGGATATTTCGTGGTCCTTGAAAGGATCAAGGACGTCCACACACATATGAATCCAACCATTTTAATTTTGGTTGAAGGCCCCTATAATTATCTTATTTATTTTTGTATTAAATAAGATTAAAGTTCCATTTATGCTTAAATTTTGATTATTTTAATATCAAGATTCTCTCTCCTTCAACATAATTCAAATGAGGCGCCCCTCTCATTTTATTTACTATAAATGATTCCAAGAAACATGGGGGACCCTTTAGAAGTGCTATTTTGCATATTGAACCCTAGGTTTTGGGTAAATTGCACATTACCCCCAAACTAGGTTTTAATGCACAAACATAGCTTTATCAACTCTTTCTTGGTGTTCAGGCTATCACAAGCCATACCTCTACATCATCTTATAAAACCCTCAACTTGGGTAATTTGCACTTTAGTCCAAAACAAGCAAAATATCATTTCAACATTATTAAAAAAGGACTAAAATTGAAATATAAGTTCCTCTTGAGCCTTAATTATCTTTCAAAAGATAAGAGCAAGCATGTAATTACTTTTATTAAGCAAAACATATAGGGTTAAAGAATAACCCAAGTTAGGGATGTTATAAGTTATCCACCCCTTACAAGGATTTCGTCCCCAAAATCATCAACAAAAACATTAAGAGAAAAGAGTAGGGTATTTCCTCCTCATCTCTTCCTCTAGTTCCCATGTGGCTTCTTCAATGCCACAGTGATTCCAGAGAACTTTTACAAGACTAATGTCTTTCTTTTTCAGCTTCTTGATTCTTCTATCAAGAATCAACACGGGTCCTTCCACATAAGATAGATCATCATTTAGTTCTACCTCCATAGGTTGCAGAACTAATTCTGTGTCAGGATGACACTTCCTTAGCATAGATATATGAAACACTGGGTGCAATCTATGCAACTCAGGTGGTAACTCCAGCTTATAGGCTACCTTTCCCATCCTCTCAATGATTGGATAAGGCCCCATAAATCTAGGATCTAACTTCCCCTTCTTTCCAAATCTGAGGATACCTTTCCAAGGTGAGACCTTGAGGTATACTCTATCTCCGACTTGAAATTCTAAAGGTCTACGACGCTTATCAGCGTAAAATTTCTGTCTATCTTGAGCGGCTTTCAACTGTTTTTGTATTACTTTAATCTTCTCAGTCGTCTGCTGAACTAGCTCAGGACCCACAAGTTGGTAGTCTCCAGTTTCATACCAACATAGAGGAGATCTACAACGTCTACCATATAAAGCTTCATACGGTGCCATGTCCATACTGTGCTGATAGCTATTATTATAGGCAAATTCTATCAGGCTCAGGTGTAGATCCCAGCTTCCTACAAATTGAAGGACACATGCCCTAAGCAAGTCCTCCAAAGTTTGTATGGTCCTTTAAAATTTGTCCATCTGTCTGAGGGTGAAAGGCCGTACTAAACCTTAATTGCGCACCCAAAGCTTTATGAAGTCGTTCCCAAAAATGACTCGTAAACTGGGGACCTCTATCAGAAATGATAGTAGCTGGAACTCCATGCAAACACACTATCTCATCTATGTATATCTGTGCAAGCTTCTCAGCAGTGTAGGTTGTTTTGACAGGAATGAAATGTGCTGTCTTAGTCAACCTATCAACTATCACCCAAATGGAATCATGACTTTTGGTTGTTCTTGGTAAACCAACCACAAAGTCCATGGTTACATGATCCCATTTCCACTGTGGTATAGGTAGAGGTTGCATTGTTCCTGCGGGCTTCTTATGTTCAGCTTTAACCTGCTGACACACCAGATACTGCATAACAAACTCAGCAACATCCTTCTTCAAACCAGGCCACAAATACATAACTTTCAAGTTATGATACATCTTGGTGCTTCCTAGATGCATAGCATATATCGAAGAATGAGCTTCATCAAAGACTAACTTTCTTAAGTTATCAACATCAGGTACTATCATCCTACCATGATAACATGCTACCTGATCATTTGAATCATGGAAACCATCCCATTTCTCACTACCATACTCTGACCTGATCTATTGGACTACATCATCAGCTTGCTGTGCTTCTTTAATCTGCTGTCTCAGAGTAGGTTTCACTTGCATCTCAGCTAACAACCTGGATAACAATGATATATTAAGATGTACATTATCTTGCCTTAAAGAGATAAGCATATCTCTCTTAGAGCACACTACGGAGTTTAACTGTGCTTTATCTAAGGCTGGTGTTGCTGATTTTCTACTTAGTGCATCAGCAACCACATTGTCTTTCCTTAGATGATAATCAATTATACAATCATAGTCTTTGATTAACTCCATCCAATGGCGTTGCCTCATGTTCAGCTCATGTTGTGAGAAGATGTATTTTAGGTTCTTATGGTCTGTGAAAATCTAGAATGTCTCTCCATAAAGATAATGTCTCCAGATCTTCAAAGCATGTACTACAACAGCTAGTTCTAGATCATGTGTTGGATAATTCTCCTCGTGTTTCTTAAGCTGTCGAGAAGTAAAAGAAATCACTTGCTTATCCTGCATCAACACACATCCTAATCCGTTCTTTGATACATCATAGAAAACTATGTACCCCTTTCCCTGCTCAGGTAACACCAACACAGGTGCACTTGTCAACCTTTCTTTCAACAACTGGAATGATTGTTGACACTTATCATTCCAGACAAAAGGAACCTCTTTCTGGTCAACTTGGTTAGGGGTAATGCTATAGAACTGATGTTCTTAACGAACCTCATGTAATAGCCTGCCAAACCCAGGAAACTGCGTATCTCTGTCAGTGTCTTTGGCTGTTCCCATTGCAGAACAGATTCTACCTTCTTAGGATCAACACGAATACCTAAGGCAGATATTACGTGTCTAAGAAAAGAAACTTCTGGTAGCCAAAATTCACATTTTCTAAACTTAGCATACAACTTATGCTCTCTTAGCAAAGTCAAAGCCTGACGGAGGTGCTGCTCATGCTGTTGAGCATCTCTACTGTAGATCAAGATGTCATCTATAAAGACGACTACACACTGATCAAGAAATGGTCGAAAGATTCTATTCATGAGTTCCGTGAATGTAGCTAGTGCATTAGTTAGTCCAAACGACATAACTATGAACTCATAGTGACCATACCTTGTCCTAAAGGCAGACTTAGGTATGTCACTCTCCTTAATACGCAACTGATGGTATCCCGACCTCAGATCTATTTTAGAAAAGACAGTTGCACCACACAACTGATCAAACAGGTCATCTATCCTTGGCAAAGGATACTTATTCTTTATAGTTACTGTATTCAACTGCCTATAGTCAATGCATAATCGCACAGACCCATCCTTCATCTTAACAAAGAGGACCGGAGCACCCCATGGTGAAGTACTCGGTCGGATAAAACCCTTTTCAAGCAACTCATGCAGTTGTTTCTTGAGCTCTACCATCTCAGCAGGTGCCATCTTATACGATGTTTGTGCTATAGATTGCGTGCCTAGAACTAGATTAATCTCAAAATCAATCTCTCGGGGCGGAGGTACACCTGGAAGTTCATTAGGGAATACATCTTCAAATTCCCTAACAATCGGAACTTCAGAAGGATTAGAACTCTCAATTGTGGTATCTACCACATGAGCCAAGAATGAAAAGCATCCATGTCTCATCAACTTCTCAGCTACCATAGCTGACACTAAACAGGCTGGAAGAATCTTTCTATCTCCCTGAAAGATCCATGTGTCATTGTTGTCTGTGAACACAGCCTGCTTGGAATCATAATCCAAGACCACCTTATACTTTTTTAAGGTGTCCATCCCAAGGATTATATCAAATCCATGCATCTCAAGTGGTATAAGATCCACCTGAATGCGATGATTAGAAAAAGAAAGAATGCAGGAAGAACACACCTCCTGCAACACTGCAGACCCCAACAAAGGTGTTTCTAGCAACAATCTATCTACTCTATGACTGACAATCATGTTGCAGTCATAAATTACTTCTCGAGTGATAAAGGAATGTGTAGAACCCGGATCAATTAACACAGATATAAAATAGGATGAAGACATATCAAAATGAAATAGTTCCATCTGACCTGTCACAACTCGTGGATTAACCACTACCTCGGGCTGATTCATTGCATAGAATCTCGTCGTTGCCTGCTATTGACCATGTGCTCTATTATTGGATGCTGAAGATCCTGCCTGGGACGCTTGTCCACGTCCTCAGGTACCACTAGAAAACTACTTTCTCTGAGAACCTTGCTGACTTTATCTCGGGGGTTGATTCACCAATGCATTCCCCGTTGGGCAATCCCTTGCCAGATGTCCTACTAGTCCACATCGATGACAAGTTCTATTCTCTTGATGTGGTCTAGGGGGACCAGTTACTGATGTTGATGCTGTTCTAGGAGCTCTACTCGGAGGAAAACTACACCCTCTACCCTTACTTGACGTCCACTACGTCTTGGTATTGAACCTATGTGGTGCTGCCGGTGTGGAAAACCTTGGTTTCTTGAAACCCTCGGACCTTTGTCCATGAAACTGAGGATACACTTTCTTGTTACTGGTCTGTTGCTTCTCGATCACAGATCTCTCTATATGTCTTACAGACTCCATGAAGGTGGCAAACCTCTCTCGATTCTCCAAATCAGACACCGAAGTGGTCAATTCAGCGTTCAACCCTTTCTCAAAATGCCGAATTCTCTCCTCATCAGTAGATGCCATATGCAGAAAAAACTACAAAAGTTCCATGAATTTAGCCTCATAATCGCTAATGTTCATTTGTCCCTGCCTAATCCGTTCAAACTGAGTGATTTTCTCGTCTAGAAAAGTCTTGGGAAAGTATCTACTGACGAATTCTCATCAAAACTCTTCCCATCCAATCTCAGCACATGGCCTTTTGCCCTCCTCAATGGTCCACCAGTGACCAACACTCCCTTTAAGGAGGTATACATCATGCCTCACCTTCTCATTCTCAGGGATATTAAGGATCCTAAAGGCTTTTTCCAACTCAGTCAGCCATAAGTCTGCATCAGCTGGATCAGCTGTACCAGCTTAATCTATGGTCCCAACCCGGCGAAGTCATTCAAATGTCTTGCCGGCTCCTTGTCCTTCATGGTGGGTAGGTGCCCTAGGTGGAGGTAATGGCATCCTATATGTCATGTGAGTCATGGCTGCTATAAACTATCCAAACATGGCTTGGAAGGCTGGGTTCCCCATATCACCTTGATTGAACTGAGGTTGTTCTGGTATAGGCTCCTCCCTATCATGGTCTCTTGCACCTCCTCCTGGTGTGGCAACGCTTCTCTCAGCAACATGTTCATCGTGTGATCCAAACATTTTTAGTTCTTCTTCTCCTCCTATATGAGCAGAAGACACTATCAGATAACTAGAAGACACTAAAACAGACTCAACAACCTTAATCCTATGTCTCTGTAGACTCAGCGAACCTAGGGCTCTGATACCACTAAATTGTGACGAACGATTCACAAAAACAAGATTAACTAATGTAGAAGCAATCACTAACACCAGATTACTAAAAATCACTAAAAATTTAAAACTTTTTGCAACAAGATCCATTCTCAAGAAAACTCTTTCAACAAGAACCATCATATTACATTCATATCTGGGTTCACATAGTACATTCTCTGTACCATTACTTCTCAAGGAATATATACATCATATGCTTTATCAAAAGCTCAAGCAACAAAATTCTTGAGGAATCATGCCAAAATCTCAGATCAATTATAGTACACTATCTCCTAGGACCTGAGAGTATAGAGACGACACATAGGACTCTATTTACACATATACAAGACTTGACAATGTTTCCACCTTAAATCTACTGTTGTCCTTGTTGCTACTTCTGTCCTTCCCTTATGATGAGGTTTTTGTCTCTACCTCGTCCGTGTCCACCTAAAAATATTGGATTCTACGAGGGTGAGACAATTATAAAATTGCCCCAATGAGAGATATAACTCTCCGCTGAAAACATTATTATTGCAATGGTAATAGAAATGAACTAAACAGTAGAATCATATATTCAACAACAGATAGTGTAATATCTATGCAGATTAGAACAACATTTCTATTTAAGCATTTAAGCAAAGACTTATTAAAGAAGCATGTCTCTTATTCAATAAGAACTTGAAGAGCATATATAACCTTTATGCATCTGGAACATGCTAAGCAGAATAACATCAACCAGTGATTCTCGTATTTCAATCTTATGCAATTACGCTACACGACTGATTACATTTTACAAACATTCTTAAGCATATGCCCCGGGGAGATGAGATATACCACTCATACTCCAACCGACCACGATTACGTAAAGCATTGGTACCACACAATGTCAATGGGAGAGCCAGATTCCATGACCTCATCTGTCTCAGTCAGTACAAGACTACTTTAGTAGAGACATCATGTGTCAGACTACAATTAGCTTGCCAGGGTATATTGGCATCTACGCTATAGAGTTATAGCCTGTAGCATATACTCTCTTAAGGGTTATGGCCCGTAGCCAATGCCTGGTATTATATTGAGGAGTTATGGCCCGTAGCCATACTCTTATTGGGGTATAGTCCAAAACCAATCCCGTACATTAGACATAGCCCGTAGCCATTCCTATGGGGCATAAGGATATATTTGCCTAATTACCCCCACATATTAAAAAATATGTGTTTTGAGTAATACTTGTTTCACCATTCAACTAATTCTGACGTTGATGGATCTGTGGTCAGGGAAACTACATTATATAGTATCACTTGATTAATTAAGTACATTATCATATTCTTTTAGCATCAGTCAACTTTCCAAACATAACTTATTAGAGCAAGTGCCACAAAGAAACATGTACTGTTTTCATCAATTACTTCTCAGTATTTATAAGACATTAGGATCTCAGTCCCTCATTTCAATATTGGGAATAACCATCCCTTCACAATCTCAATACCATAGTTATATGGATCTGGGTATTCAAACCCTTAGCTCATCACTGAGCATAGTTACCACTTTTTCAGGTAATTATCACCTTTAAGTCATTTGACCAAGGTAAATATGATGCTTGTTACATAAGCATCTCTCATGGCACTTAAGGCCCATTACTTCTCTTATTACCTCTTACTAGGCAACAAGGTATAACATGGCACATAAGGCCCAATAAATAATTTCAATACATAAAATGTCATAGCTCATACCTGGCTATGTTCATCATCTCATGATACCTGCATGGTTAGTACAGATGATAACATATACATCAATTTCATATCAACACCATGCAAAACAATATATAACATCATTATTCAAGGGTAACACCACTATTCCCTTACCAGGGTTAGGGTTTCCCATTTCTTGTCAATCAGGGTTACTCATTCCCTATGTTCAATCATGACCAATGACTTATCATTTCATTGCCCAAGATTAGAGTTTCATGTTATATGGTATAACCCGAAATTAGGGTTTCACATACCTTCACCCTATTTTAGAATTAGGGTTTACTGTTCACATCACATCACCCTAGATTAGGGTTTATATTCAATAACCCACAATTAGGGTTTACTATTCATCCTAAATAGGATTTATCATCAAAATACCCTGAATTAAGGTTACTCATGTCATCACCCTAAATTCATATCACATCATCCTCCTAGTTTGGGGTTTTACTCAAACTTGCCCTAAATTAGGGTTTGAGTTCATTAATCAACTCAATTAGGGTTTCATGATCTCTTATTCAAGGATCATACCCTAATTTTATATCACATCATTTTGAATGTTTTAGGCTTAATTGCTACATTATTATTGTTCATGTATGAATCTCTCTCTCTCATCCTATTCAGGATGTCAACTAGTCAATTCTTGATTAGATTGACCCTACTCTTCATTCAAATACATGCATTTAGGGTTAACATGATGTATTGAATTATTATATCTTTATGCATCAATGATTAATCCCACTAAGGGTATCAATCATCTAAGTAAACCATGTCTCCATATGGTTTAATCAATTGAACCTTCAATTATATGAGGTATTCAAATGGATTGACCAATTGAGTCTTCAATCACATTATGTGATCAATTGGATTAACCCATTGAATCTTTAATTGCATTAGGTATCCAATTGGATTGACCCTATTGGTCCTTCAATTACATGAGGTGTTCTAATGGATCAACCATGTTGAACCTCAAAAAGATCTGGTTACATAGGCCCTAAACAATCTTAGTTCTTAGAATTCAATTGGTAGAAAACTATTTGAGCAAATTGTTCTTGAAACCGATTAGACAAAATAGGCGTTGAAACCGTTTGCACTTTGAGTCTCCAACCGGTTTGAGACCGTTTGGACTCATACGGTCTTGAGACCATTTGGGCTTAAACGGTCTTAAGACCGTTTGGTCCAAACCATCTCAAAACCAAATGGACCAAAAAGTCCTTTCAACACTTGCACGATTCATGATTTCAATGGATGAACCAATATCAATTGAATCCCTGATTTCTCTATCACTTGAACAATTGAATCAACCTTCAATTAGACCATCAAATAGGGTTTTTAACCCAATTGATCTAGGGTTTCTACTCAAGAACCTTCAATTAGGGTTTTGAAATCGAGTAGCCATCAATTTTCAACATTGTGGAACTGATTCAATTGCAACTAGGAATTATCATCAAAATTTTGATATGAACTGACCCCAAACGGTCTTGAGGTCATTTGGATGACCTCCAAAAGGTCTTGAGACCATTTGCCCCATCCTATACTTGGATTTTGTGAAATTCCATTAGGGTTTAGATCATTAGATTGATCATCAAATCAACACTCAATTGCATTTCTATTTGGTATCTTTAGACCTTCAATTACTCAACCATACTTAATCAATTAGCAAACCCTAATTGGGTTAAGTGCTGAAATTCAATTTTTGGTTAACTTAGATTTTTGGGTGATTGAGACCAAAATGTCTTGAGACCATTTGGGTGACCTCCAAACGGTCTTGAAACCATTTGGGCTCAATCACCCAAAAATCTAAGTTAACCAAATTGAATTTCAGCACTTAACCCAATTAGGGTTTGCTAATTGATTAACCTTCAACTAATGGCCCCTTTGGAATTAATCAATCAAATTTGGTGAGTAATTAACCATCATAATTAGCATCAACTTTCCCAAATGGTCAAACCTGGTCAACCCTCCCAAATGGTTTGAAACCATTTAGTTTCAAACGGTTTGATGAAACTGTTTGCTTTCAAACAGTTTTGTTGAAACTGAATGAGCAACTTTGTTGAAATCGAATGGATTGCAATTTCTTTGGGAAAAGTGTCCAAGATGATGTCATCATCATCTACCTTCGTCCCTGTAGATCTTAGTACTTCTGATTTCATGGAATTTTCAAATTCAACCAACAATTAATCAAGAAGATGAAGGAATCAACGGAATTGCAAGATTGATAATTGAATAACAATGTAGAAGGGTTCAAGTTATATAACCCGCCTTTAAATATGATTCCAAGCTTCAAAATCCACGCCTCTAATGGCGGATGAAGCTTTGACAAATTCCCAAGGTCCGTTTGCAAGCTTTTGGATGAAAGAGTTGGCTAGAGTTGGAAATCGAGTGGAGAAAACAAGAAATCAAGCATTGATTTTCGGTTTTCACCATGAAATCAAGGTGAAAGGTGGTCAAGAACTTACCAACAGGTTGGGGGGTCATATTTCGCCTTCTCCTAAGCTCTCTTGAGGTCGGCCAAATCAAGAGGAGAAAAGAAATCTGACAAAGAGTCCATGTATGGGTGGAAAATGGGATATGTATAAGGAAATTCAAGGAGACAGAAAATAGAGTTAATTCCTTTAATTTCCAAAACTATTGCCACATTTCCCCCCTCAACTCCTTTTCCACGAATCTATATTATTTTTCTTGCAAAACTTCATCTTTATCCAAGAATTAATGGAAAAGAAATTAAGCACCTTAACCCTTATAATAGTAATATCCATATTTGAGTGGGAATTCTTTTTATTATAATAAGGTGAGTGGAGTTTTCACCTCCTTAGGATATTTCGTGGTCCTTACAAGGCTCAAGGACTTACAAAAACATCTGAATCCAACCATTTTAATTTTGTTTGAAGGACCCTATAATTATCTTATTTATTTTTGTATTAAATAAGATTAAAGTTCCATTTATGCTTAAATCTTGATTATTTTAATATCAAGATTCTCTCTCCTTCAACATAATTCAAATGAGGCACCCCTCTAATTTTATTTACTATACATGATGCCAAGAAACATGGGGGACCCTATAGAAGTGCTATTTTGCATATTGAACCCTAGGTTTTGGGTAAATTGCACATTACCCCAAAACTAGGTTTTAATGCACAAACATAGCTTTATCAGCTCTTTCTTGGTGTTCAGGCTATCACAATCCATACCTCTACATCATATTAACTCTCATGATGTTTCAACACATGAGGAACATATTATCATGCACAATTTGCAAATAAACCCCTCAACTTAGGTAATTTGCACTTTAGTCCAAAAGAAGCAAAATATCATTTCAACATTATTCAAAAAGGACTAAAATTGAAATATAAGTTCCTCTTGAGCCTTAATTATCTTTCAAAAGATAAGAGCAAGCATGTAATTACTTTTATTAAGCAAAACATCTAGGGTTAAAACATAACCCAGGTCAGGGATGTTACATTTTTGTTCAGTGATGGTAATATAAGATCGGTTTTAATTTACCCGTTCTTTTGGTACTATGGTTGTTTAGTGTTGATCACGTGATTTGTTTTGAGTAATCTCAGTAGCTTGGTGTCAGTTCACCTTATTTTGGTTGGTATCAGATCTCTAGTTTTTCCGAGTCTACAAAGACATAGGACTAGGGTTTGTGTCTATTCTTGTGTTGTCTAACATATCTGATCATAGCTTCTGCTTATGCAGATGTGTCTAGAGAGCACAAAGAACATGCTGAGAGTAGTGTTGTTGCACCAGGAGGTGGTGCCAGGAGGCAGACCAGGGTAGATGGAGTGTCTGAAGAGCCTCAGTTCAACCCAACAACTATGGTCAATCCCGCTTTTTAGTCCATGTTTGCACAGTTATTGGCGACATTTTGCATATGGCAGATAGAGCGCATGTATCTCAGCCTTGGGCTGATGTTCTTGATGCAGAATCCCAGGGTTTCAGAAAGACCTTTGAGAGGTTGCGATGTGTTGGATCATTGGAGTATGCGGGTATGGCAGACCCAAAGGATGCTGACATGTGGATAACGGAGTTGGAGAAGGCGTTTAAGATCCTCAATGTCCCATAAGAGGACAAGATGAAGCATGTGGTGTACCTGATGAAGGGCAATGTTGTCCATTAGTGGGCCATAGAGGAGGGGAACATACCTAGAGTGGCGATCAATTGGGAAGAGTTTGGGCAAGAGTTTGTGAGCTGATACTTCCTAGAGACATATCTTGATGAGAAGATCACAGTTTGAGAAGATCTGGCAGGGATCAATGACAATCAATGAGTATGAGGCCAAGTTCATCGAGTTGTTGAGGTTCTGTCCTCATATGGTTGTGATGTATAAGGAGAGGATATGACGATTTGAGAAGGGCTTGAGTATAGAGTTGATAAAGAAAGTGTCAACTTTAGGGAATTGGGAGAGGTTTTCCATGTTTATGGAGTCTGTGAGGCAGATAGACCGATATGCTATAGAGAAGCATGAAGTCAACACTAAGAAGACGCCACCTCAGTTTCAGGGGTAGTCTTCTAGAGGCTTCAGTAAGTCAAGGTTTTTGTCACCTCATACACATTAGATATTAGTGGTACAGTCACAGTGGTCACCAAGCAAGGGCAGAGGCTATAGTTTCCTATCAGTAGGAGCTCACATCACAACATCGATATCACTTACAGGGCCATCTGGGCCATGGTATGAGAGCAAGAATTGTTACAAGTGGGTCAGACTAGTCATACAAAGTGGTTTTTCCCTATGAAAGATGAGGAAGTGATGCAGTAACTGAGGCAGAGTCAAGAGGGTTCCCAGCAGTAACCATTCAGTAGTGTTGGGGGCAGAGGACACAGTTAGGTGTCACAAGAAGGTTCTTCTAGATAGGCTGGTAGAGGACATGGGAAACAACATGCAATGACTGTATTCTACGTTATGAGTCAGTCGGAGGGAGTGGTCAATCCACAGGTCATGACAAGTCAGATGGAACTTTTTTATTCTGATTTTCCTGCATCTTCTTTTGTATCTATTTTGGTTGACTCAGGTGTGAAGCACTCTTTTATCACCAGAGAGGTGATATGTAGTTTTTCTTTGCCTATTAGTCATAGATCTGATAGTCTTTGGTTAGAAAATCCTCTTGTTGGTTCTTCCGAGTTGTGGGAGGTGTGTCCATCATGCATTTTTTTATTTCTCTAGATGGAACATTTAAGTGGATCTTATACCACTTGACGTGCATGGGTTCAATGTGATCCTTGGAATGGATACCTTGGATAAGTACAAGGCAGTCTTAGACTGTAGTTCCAAGGTGGTAACATTCTTTGACAGTGATGTTTTGTGGATCTTCCAAGGAGATAGTAAGATTATTCTGAAGTGCTCGGTGTCAGTTATGCCTGTAGAAAGGCTGATGAGGTAGGGTGTGAGGCCTTCTAGGAACATGTAGTGGATACCAATGTAAGGAGTCCTAGAATCAAGGAGGTGCCTATTTTTCAAGAGTTTGAGGATATGTTTTCTGAAGAGTTTCTCGGTGTTCCCTTTCCTAGAGAGATCGAATTTGAGATCAATTTGGTTCCTGATATGCAGTTGATAGCAAAGTCACCGTATAGGATGGCCCTTACGGAGATGCATGAGTTAAAGAAGCACTTGTAGGATTTGTTAGAGAAGGGCTTTATCAGACCAAGCACTTCCCCTTGGGGTACTCCTATTTTGTTTGTCAAGAAGAAAGACGGTTCTATGAGGTTGTGCATCGACTATTGACAATTGAACAAGGTCACGATCAAGAACAAGTACCCTTTGCCGATGATAGATGGTCTGTTCGATCAGTTGAGAGGTGTTTCAGTGTTCTCAAAGATAGACCTGAGGTTAAGATAACATCAGTTGTAGATCAAGGTAGATGGCATACCCAAGTCAGCTTTTAGGACTAGGTATGGGCACTATAGGTCTGTGGTTATGTCGTTCGAGCTAACCAACACACCAATAATGTTCATGGATCTAATGGACAAAGTATTCAGACCATATCTTAACTAGTTCATGGTGGTGTTCATCGAAGACATCCTAATATACTCCAGAGATAGGAAGCAACATGAGAAACATCTATGACAAGCATTGACATTGTTGAGGTAGCACAAGTTATACGCCAAGTTCAGCAAGTGCAAGTTGTGGCTGAAGGAGGTGTCCTTCCCTAGGCATGTGATATATGCTAGAGCCATTTGTGTGGACTCAAATATGGTGGAGTCCATTCTAGAGTGGGAGCAACCTAAGACAACAATGGAGGTTTGCAGTTTCCTAGGACTGGTAGGCTACTACATGAGGTTTATCAAGAACTTCAGTGTTGTGGCATTACCCCTAACCAAGTTGATGATGAAAGGTGCACATTTTGTATGGGATGAGAAGTGTCAATGGTCCTTTCAAATTTTGAAGGAGAAGTTGACCAGTGCACCAATGTTAGTTCTGCCAGAGCAAGGGAAAGATTATGTCATCTTCTATGACGCATAAAAGAATGGATTAGGATGCATGATGATGCAGGAAAATAACGTGATTTCTTTTGCTTTGCGAAAAGTTAAGAAACACGAGGATAGATACCCAACACATGATCTAGAGCCTTCAACTATGGTCCATGCCTTGAAAATATAAATACACTACCTTTATGGTGAGAAGTGTCAGATCTTCACCGAACACAAGAACCTTCAGTATATATTCTCAAAGTAAGAGTTGAACATGTGGCAGAGGAGATGGATGAAGTTCATCAAGGACTATGATGGCACGATAGACTACCATCCAAGGGAGGTGAACTTGGTAGCCGATATGTTGAGCAGGAAGTCTTCTACATCATCATCTGCTGATAAGGCACAATTATGTTCCTTGGTATGTTATAAGCGACACATGTTGGTGTCGTTGCTCCAGATGAATGTCAAGTTGGAAGTTTCCTTGTTGACATGCTTGATATCCCATTTAAAGGTGAATCCTACCTTGATACAACATATTAGAGATGCATAGTGTGATGATGCGGTGATACATCTGATTCGATTAGAGTTTGGCAGCAAGAAGCATGAGGGATTCCATGAGACAGATGATGGCACAGTTTGCTTCCATAGGAGGACAGTGAGGCCAGATGTTGAAGGGTTGAGGAAGTTGGTTCTCGAGGAGGCTCACTCTTTGATGTATGCGATGCATCTAGGTAGTACCAATATGTACCACAACTTGAAAATCTATATTGGTGTCCTGGGTTGAAGTGTGACGTAGCTGAGTTCATGGAAAGATGTCTAGTGTGCCAACAGGTCAAGGTTGAGCATCAAAAACCTGCAAGAACATTACAACCGTTGCCTATACCGCAGTGGAAATGGGATCATATCATTGTGAACTTTGTGGCTGGTCTTCCTATGATAGTTAAAGGTCATGATTCCATCTAGGTGATAGTTGATAGGTTGACCAAGTCAGCGCACTTCCTTCCAGTAAAGTTATATAATAGAGAAGTTGACATAGGTGTATGTGGATGAGATAGTTTGCTTGCATGGTATCCCGATGATGATAGTGTCTGACAAAGGTCCTCAATTTACCAGTCTTTTTTGGGAGCATCTGCACACAACTATGGGTACACAGTTGAGGTTCAGTACAACATTTCACCCGCAGACAAATGGTCAGCCAGAGAAAACCATTCAGATCTTGGAGGATCTATTGAGAGCTTGTGTTCTGCAGTTTTTGGGTAGTTGGGATGTGCATTTGAGTTTGATAGAGTTTGCCTACAACAACAATTATCAGAGAAGTATAGACATGGCAGCGTATGTGTAACATACCAAACTCTAGAGCCTTATCCTATTGCAAGGTTAAGAGGTTAGAGACCTTAGTCTTTGGGGTTAGCCAAACAAGGATGAGGATATACCTGATAGTAGTCATTTGTAATCCTGATATGATAATGCATGATTAAGGTATGATGTTAAGAAGATCCATGATGACCGTTGATCGGGTTACTTGGTTTCTCTTGATTGGAACAAATCAGTGGCCCAAGTCTCCCTCTCTCACACAAATCTTTTCTGCATGTGGATTTTTGGAATTTTGTGATTGGTTTATTTTATAAAAATTGTATATTTTAATCCACTTGTTCAAAAATTAAGAAAAAAATGTTTTGGAATCAGAAAAATGTGATATTTCTAATAAAAATAGTTTAAGAGTTTGATTTCTATATTTTCAATGGTTAACTTTTAAGAATCTAATGAATAATATAAAAACCCTAAAAATTTGTAATTTAATCGTACATAAAAGAACTAGGTGTCCATAATTGAGAATGTTCGTACATAATTCAAATAAATATGGAATTAATAAAATTAATGAGTTAAATTATAAACATAAAGAAGTTCATGCCCAATAATAATATGTAATCCTTTTGGTTGTAATATGAAGATATGGGACACAATTGGGAGAATGATGATAATAATGTTGAAATGATATATTAACTAAAATAATAATGGGCCAAAAATATTAAATAATCATAACTCACAAAAGGAAGACTAATTTTTTAAGAAAAACTTATAGATTTGAATTCTTTGGATATGATGTGGCTTGGAGGTCAAGTTTCACAAATTTGGGATAATAATAATTATGTCAATTTTATATAGAAAAGAAAAGAAGAAGTTTCCTCCAAAATATGAAGAAAAATACTTAATGAATCCAAAAGAGATATCTCAAATTCGTCATCTACATGTTAAAATAAGCTTATGTGTGAATTTTCAACTAAATTGAATAATCTTTAATGTTCATGTGTAGATTAGGAGAGAGAAAGTGTAAATAAAGTCCAAAATATTAAACAATGTGTTAAATAATACCAATGGATAAAATTGATGGTAAATTCATGTTCCACATGCTTAAATTTGCTTGAGGCCGAAGTTTCACATTATTTGGGTAATTCTAGAAGTCTCAAATGTGAAAAGAAAGAGAAAATATGATTTACTTTAAAAGAATTAAATAAAATACTTTGAGTCTTCAAAAGTGAAAACTAATGCCATATCCAAATTATATATGTTCAAATTAGGTTAGGTGTAAAATTTTATTTAATTTGGGATTCGTTTGCACCTTCAAATAAAGAGAGAGAAAAAGATAAATAATCTAATATTTCACTTTATTTGGATTCCAATTTGGATATAGTTTGATTTAAATATGTGTCACACACCATTTTGGATTTTATTTTTTCTTTTTCACATTGATGAATGGCTGAGATTAACCTACCCCCTGGATCGACGGTGCTAAGATTGTCTCCCATGTCGCAGTCAAATAGGAAAGCTGTGTATGAATCTGACTCTGTAAATCGAGTATATCTTCCTCATCTTTTGCTCTTTTTGCTCGATTATTTCTCCATTGGTTTCCTAGTTGAATTTTACATAAATCTATACCAAATTCAAAACCTATCAACAAAGATTTTATAAATGCCTAAAACGTGGACACCAAGCTTCTCGGCCGATTGGCACATATGCCCTAAATCAAATTCCCACCTATAAATATGAGTACTCTGGTGTTTGTCTCTCGTCACCAAGTCTTTCCTCCCTCTCAATTTTGTTGCACATTGTTGTTTAGACCACAAAAGGTCAAGTTTCCCTTTTGACCTTGTTGGTGCCGTTCTTTGAGCCTTGGTGGTACCAACATCTCAAATTGAGGGCCGATGTGAGTTCGTCTGACCTTGTCATTCTGTTTGATGTCGTTGTTTCGGCCGATGATCACCATATGTAGATTCACCCAATTCCTCCTGAGCAACAACCTAATGCTTTAAGAAGCAATGGCACTACAGGTGAGTAGGAGAGAATCCCTCATGTGTTTTTACTTCCCAACCCCCTCTCTTTCTCTCTTTCGTTATGTTTTTTGCTTAGGGGAAAAGAAGTCTTTTGACATCCTTTTCCTTTGCTTTGAGCAAGGTCCAGTTGGACTCTAACCAGGTGACTTGGCTGCTCATGATTGGGCCAAGTCACTGGGTCGGCTCCTCTCCCCCTCTCTTTCTCACGAGCCTTTTTCTCTACTTGGCCATTTGGAATTTTCTTATTAGTTCGATTTTCTAAAAATAATAACTAATTCTCTAATTAACCAACAATTACAAACAAATAGTCGTTGGATTCAGAAAAATATTTTATGTCTATTAGTATCAATTTTATCGCCTGATTCAAAACTATTTGATATATGAATTTTAATGGATTTTCCTAATTGGTCATAACTTGCAAAATTCATAACTAACAATCTATAAGTCAAATAAATAAATAAAATATGTTATGAACTCAGAAAAATATAATCTAAAATATGGCATGGTTTTGATAACCTAATTCACTAATATCAAATAGGTGATTTTTAGGCTTTGAGTATTAATGTGAAATCAACCCTAATTCTACATACATGCTTAATAGGTGCTTGAAGACCTATGCTTGGACCTAGATTTGACTTTGGACTTGTTTATACTCTGAAGTGAGGTATGTTTACATCTCCTATTATTCACATTGGGAAACTAACCTACTTTTATCTTTCTCTTAGTGCTATTGACAATAGCCTACACAATATCTCTTTCTCTTTTGAAAATATATTTCAAGTGAAATACTTTATTTGATTATGATCTTGTGATCATTCTACTCTTATTTGACATTCTTTTGAATTTATCTTATACTTTGATCATGATGGAACTCTACTTGGTAATATGTGATACTTTTGCCCACTTATGTGGTGGAAGTTTATATTGTCCATTTATGTGATGGCACTCTTATTGAATTTCACTACACTTTATACTTGCCTCTACATTAAGCATGTTATGTGATTCATTAACCCTAAAGTAGTGTAATTGCATTAGTTTTTGGGTTTTGCTCCCTTATTATATTAATGGGATGGAGGTTATGTGCCCCATACCCAGGTTTCAAGCTTATGAGGCTTGGCCAACATTTTATATATTGGGGAGTTTGGTTATGTGCTATTCTCTATCAGGTTTCAAATTTATGAGGCTTGGCCCACATTTTATATATTGGGGAGTTTGGTTATGTGCCATATCTATTAGGTTTCAAGTTTATGAGGCTTTTCCACCATTGTCTGTATAATGTTCTAGTTCTATGCTTATCTCACATGCATGCATGTTGATATTGTTGTTACGGGGTTTGTGCCCTAATCCTTTATATGTGGCTGTGTGGCATAACTTTATGGTTTTATTGATGGCAAGTAATCTCTTCATTATCAATTTTGAAATCCATATTCTTTTATGCCCTATTGGGTACTCCTTTTCTTTTTCTATGAGAAGCCTTTTATTTGACACCTATATTTCTTAATATTAATCAAAAATCCATATTTAATATGCACATAGCAGCCTTTTGTTGACGTATCTACTTTTCTCCTTTTTGCTAGGGTATGCTTCCAACCCCATGTATAGCTCAATGAGGTGACAACCAAGTTGGACCAGAACCTCATCAAGTTTAAACTAAAACTTTATGGGAGACTTTCTTAAAGTTGTTAGGTGATCCTCAGCTAGTCCTATGTTTAGTTAGTTTTTGTTTTGTCTCACTTTGCGTGGTGAAGGATAGTGATGATAACATGTTTTGTAATGTTTAGATACATCTTTAAATTTTGTTGCTACCTTTGGTGTTATGATACATACATGTTGAATGAATTGGTAATCATCCCTTTTGTGAAAATTTATGTTGGTGTTTGGTTATATGGGATGATGCCTTTTTATTTTAATAGGGAGTGGATCCCCTCTGGGATCCCACTCCTTATAGTATGAAGCCTTGTATGGGAGGCATTGTCGCTCACTGCTTTGTTGGTATGAGACCAACAAGTACCAACTTTTGGGTCCTGAGCGTATACAACAAACTACAGAGAAGATCAAAGTGATACAACAATAGCTGAAGGTAGCCTAGGATAGACATAAGTCTTATGTTGATAATGATCATAGGCCTTTGGAGTTCCAAGTGGGAGACAAGGTGTATGTCAAGGTCTCTCCTTGGAAATGTGTGCTGAGGTTTGGGAGGAAGGGTAAGTTGACTCCCAAGTATATGGGACCTTACCCTATCATGGCATGTGTTGGGAAAGTGGCTTATAGGTTGGAGTTACTACTAGAGTTGCACATGACACATCCTATCTTCCATGTTTCTATGTTGAAGAAGTGCCATCCTAATAAAGAGCAAGTGCTGTAGTCATTTAAGGTTGAGTTGGAGGATGTGCCGTATGTTGAGGGTACTGTGTTGATCATGGATACGAGGGTGAAGAAGTTGAAGAAGAAGGATATAGTGTTGGTTAAGGTTTTGTGGCATCGTCATGGTGTGGAGGAAGCCACATGGGGGTTAGAGGATTAGACGCGTAGGAAGTACCCATCTCTCTTTGCATAGGATTTCGGGGGCGAAACCCTTGTTTGGGGTTGTAACACCCTGATTTTTATAACACATGAGAGGAAGCATTTTTTTTACCGGGGGGGTGTCAAAAACATGATTATCATTACAATTAAAGTAAATGAAACACCTTTGCATATATTTGAAAATGATTCATATATAGTTCTTGTCAACAGAAAACTACATCATGTTCATCCATAAGATTATAATAAAGATATGTCAGTACTCTGGATCGTCTAGGTAAATGGCACCCCACTAGGATGAGCTTGAGATCTCCTAGTCCTTTTCTTGTCCTTTTATTCTACAATTGCTCCAAAACCTGTGGACATCGCGTCCCCAGCCATGCATTGGGAAAATAACATGCGTTAGAGTAAGTGGCATGAGTATTCTAAAATATACATTACTAAATAACTAAAATTGGACATTATAAACATGAAACTAACATCAAGCTATGAAAAAAATCTAAAACATAAAGTCTCTTATTTCTTAATCTAAATTCTTATCTTTCTACCTCATCTTATTCTAGAGTCATGTACTCTGGTACATGGATCTCATGACCTACACCAAAGTGCCCGGGTCATACTTATCTTTTCTAGTCCCCTCTCATCATACTCATGGATGAGATTATGGACATCTCTAATCTAAGGCATCTTTTACTTACGATTTTTATCTAACTGTGACCACCATTATACAATAAGTCCTCCTATATTGACACTGAAGTATCCTCTATGGTGCAATGCACCCTCTGTTGGCACAACGTACCCTCTGTTGACACTGAAGTGTCCACTATGGTGCAACACACCCTCTGTTGGCACAATGTGCCCTTTGTTGACACCAAAGTGTCCTCTATGGTGCAACACACCCTCTATTGGCATAAATGCCCTCTGTGACACCCGCAGTGTTCGGAACAGTGCACCCTCTGAATCGTCCCGGGACTCTCTGGTGAGGACTTATTATATAATGTATTATGTGAAGGTTTTCAATTAATTATCTTAAGTCTAGTCTTACTAAACTCTGAATCTGAAATTATCTAAAACCGAGTACTGAACATGTACTGAATTCTGAATTTGAATCTCTTCTCTTAAATTCTGAACTGAATCTATTACTGAATTTGGATATGTATCTCAAATTACAACATAATAGAGTTTAGGTTTATAACCCTTATCATGTATCTTTATTCAAAAACTGGCTACTCGCGCAATGAGTAGTTTAAGTCTCAATCTATATCTCATATTCTCATTATCTGGGTAAACCTTATTTTGAATCTCTAATTTGATAGTATGAATTCATCGGTACTAAATATAACAAATGGGTCTCAAGGCTTGGGAAGGAGCATATGATCTGAATATATAAATACTAAGGATACAAAGAGTAACTTAATAAAGCATGTGAGAGTAATTTAAGAATAGAATATCTATAAACATACCATCTGACATGATGATTCAATCTCTACAAAAACTCATTATAATAGATCATGCCTTCAATCTTAATGTCTTCATATGAACTTATGTATTAAACATTAAGTCTTACAATAGGAATCTTATGCCATTGTACCTTAAAACTTAAAAAATAACTTAATGCATCATAATCTTAAATCTGTCATCATAAACTCAAATTACAATACACTCTAATAGGGGCCTTATACAGAAAATAGATCATGTCTTAATTCATATCCCACCTTGTACTTTGCTTCTAGATGTTACTCATTCTATGAAATCTGATTAACTCCTTAGTTCTTAGATTTTTATATGTATAAGAAATCTTGATAACGTATCTCTCTTTGAAACCGTAATACTCAATTATTTGTATAAAAGTGAGGAACCCTATAGTATGTTCATAAAAATCTTAACACATGGTTATATCCCATTACTACATATGTATGTCAGTCTTAACTTGTATTTCTTGGCTTGTGGTCTTAAACATTCATATAGAAAAACATTAAGAAACATGAGAGTAATTTAACCTTCTAACCTCATTAATTCATTAGCATCTCATGACACATCTCTAATTAACACATTGAGCCTATGAAATATCACCATAAAGTATATAAAATCTTGCCTACATATCTGATTAGAACATCAGATATTAAGTTCTCATTTAAGATGCATGTAAATGTACTAGATTTGATAAATTGAAATACTCATGGGCATGAACCACTTACCTGTTATACTGAGGGTATCTATAAGGAAGTCTTGATTCCAAGTTCCATAACTTTAATAACCTGGATATCATCATAGTTATATCAGTCCAAGTGTATGTTCCCTCTTTCTATTTCTAAATCCCAAACTCTATCATCCTTAACTCCTTAACCCAAATTAAGGTTTTTGTTTAGGCTAAACATAACGATGATCTAAAACCACCATAAAATCTTGGCATTGAACATATATCAAAAATCACATTGTATAATCACTATAGGCTTCATACTTAAATAAGTCACAATAATCACAAAATGTCCTAATACGAGCATATACATCATATTTAAAGAGGAAACCTCAAACATACTCACATATATTTCTATTACTATTTTAGTTATGAAATCAACTAAAAATATATTTAGAAACATTACCATTACTAAATAGGCACATAAAATATATGTTGTCTCACAAATAGTCATAAATCATCTTACATAATGGCCACTCAGGTCCAAAACTACACACTAATATAATAACAAAATAAACTCCATCAAATCTCCAGAAAAAAGAGTAATCATATAATGTAGTAAGGTCTTGTATAAAATATTAGGTTGTCTCATAATCAAATCATGGGTGAAATACCCAAAATGCCCTTATTAGGGTTTCCATAAAAAATACTAGTAAAATATTGAATCTAAAAGATCAGTCTTTAGAATCATGTTTACCATATCAAAATATACTTACTATAATTATTTTGTAAATGAATGAAGTCATTTGATATTTTTAATGCACAACACATTGAAATCTCATAATTATTAGTAATCTAATTATAATAATGATTAGACATCCAAAACACTATCTAAATATTGTTGTATAAGATAATAGACATCATATGCTTTCTATAGACACCATATTGGTTAATAACGGAGCTCGCTATCCAAATGTATGAATTTTTGAAAGTACCTCAGTTTGAATAAATCTCAGCCATCAATAATGGATCCAATGGTCGTAATCGAGTCATGTTGTGTGACCAGTAGCACACAGCCTGGGTCCCTCGCGGATCCTTGTGTGGATCCGATTTGATTTAGAACCCGTCAATCCATTTGGTTTGTCTTCTTGTTCACGTACAGACTCTATTTTACAGAGTTCCGTCTCCACCGCCACCTGGGTGGACTCCGATGACTCCAAACACGGCGCCGATGGCACTTCAACATCATATGCGGACTTCCCCACCCTGGACGGACCTTCATGCCATGGGAGGTAGATTCTTCATGCCTTGGGTAGTCAGGATTTGAAACCCCCAAACCATAGACCTCGCAATGGCCGCCCCTATTCTTCTTCTCCATTCTTCTTCTTCCCTCTGGTTTTCTTATCAAAACCCTAGATTCAACTTTGGACCACCCCGAAGTTTAAAGATCAAGGGCTTTTATAGTCTCTCCCTTATGCGATCTTGGGTAAGATCCCTTAACCCTGGGACTTTGTTCGCATCTCGAAATAGGGGTGTCGTTTCCATAGTCCACGTTGGATTGGGTCTCAGCCACTTGTTGCTTTTTTGTGTTTTTTTTGGGATCGAAGTCTAGTTTAAAAAAGTATTTATATAGCACAATTTAGTACCTCTTTTGATCTTAAATTTGGGAAATATGCTATATTGCCATTATCCCTTCATATGAAATATATCAGGTTATAACTAATATGGTAGACATTCTAAAAATATCTTTTGAGTAATTATTGGGAAATTAAAAATTTAATTACCAAGGGCACTAGATAAATAAAAACAATATACAATTTCTTCTATAATCTTAAATTTAAGTTATCCATCTACTAAAAATATTTCAAGCATGCAACATTAGTATGATATAGTAAATTTCCAATTTATATGCTAAGGACCCATGTGTAAACCTTAATTGGCCCAATTGGGATAGATTTGGATTCTAGGACACGTGGTCCATTACTTGGTCTTCTAAAGGATTCATAAGCTTAATCATATCCTCGGTCACAAAATTTAATACTTATACTGACATAATTCCTCAATTGGAGCTTCCTATGATACATTTGATTACCATTACTTTATTTAATATGAAAGTTTAAACTATGTTTAAAGCTCAAACCATTAATTGTCGTATCTACTTCATTATTATACTTTAGTGATCACATCATATCATCAAATTAAACATCAAATTCCCAAGCTTTGAGGATAATCCCAATTACACAAAAGACCCTCTGTATGTTCTTTTTACCTTAATTCTAAATACTATAAAATTGGATGGGACCATAGTGTAACAATTAATCTATCCTGTATGGATTGCATCAATAACTTAATCAGGTAATTCTTAGGAACTAAAATTAGGGTGTGACGATACTAGCCACCTTTTTGGGAATTTCATCCTCAAAATTTGGCTAAACTATAGAAGGATACCCACCTTAGGGTTATTCTTACCTCTTCATCCACTAATAGTCAACATATTATGGTATACTTATATAAAAAAATTGTATGAAAAGAGGTATGTAATTAATTTTATAAAATATTTATGCGAGCATTAATCTTTATCTTGGTTTACTGATCAACTCATCGTTAGGGTTTGTAAAACCAAACCTGGCATTATACTTAGGGTATGTACCTCAACCTTGTCATGACTTTCTAACATTAGGTGTAGTTGACTGTCTAATCTTAGGTCTTCTAGGTACCTCCTACATTTCTAGATATGTGGTGATCAAGCACATACCCAGAGATGTGAGATCTGGACAAGCCATCTCCCACTAACCTACTAATACATGTGTCCCATACCACACAGACTAGAAAGAAATGAGGGATACATCAAAGTCTAGTGCATATGACATTCCTCTTCAATTCTCAATTGGCTGGCCATAACCATTGAGAATGGAGAAGCAACGTCATTGGCTAGGGTTAGGTTGAAACTTGAGACCTAGAATAGATAAACATATATATCTGACATCTCTATTTCTTCTAAGGTGGAAACTCTTAGTCATTCTTGGTCATTGTGTCTTTCTTTGGGAATCTACCCCTAAACCCTAATCCCTTATCTTCATCCTAGGGAAACCACGTGAATCATATTTTCCTAGTGGCCATTTACCAAATTGCTCTGATACCATATTGTAACACCCTGATTTTTATATCACATGAGCGGAAGCATTTTTTTACTGGGGGTGTCACAAACATGATTATCATTGCAATTAAAGTAAATGAAACACATTTGCATATATTTGAAAATGATTCATACATAGTTCTTGCCAGTAGAAAACTACATCATATTCATCCATAAGATTATAATAAAGATATGTTAGTACTCTGGATCGTCTAGGTAAATGGCACCCCACTAGGCTGAGCTTGAAATCTCCTAGTCCTTTGCTTGTCCTTTTGTTCTACAATTGCTCCAAAACCTGCGAACATCACGTCCCCATCCATGCATTGGGAAAATAACATGCGTTAAAGTTAGTGACATGAGTATTCTAAAATATACATTGCTAAAGAACTGAAATTGGACATTATAAACATGAAACTAACATCAAGGTATGAATAAAATCTGAAACATAAAGTCTCTAACTTCTTAATCTGAATTCTTATCTTTCTACCTCATCTTATTTTGGAGTCATGTACTCTGGTACATGGATCTCATGACCTACACCAAAGTGCCTGGGTCATACTTATCTTATCTAGTTCCCTCTCATCATACTCATGGATGAGATTATGGGAATCTCTAATCTAAGGTATCTTTTACTTATGATTTTTATCTGATTGTGGCCACCATTATACAATAAGTCTTCCTTTGTTGACACCGAAGTGTCCTCTATGGTGCAATGCACCCTCTGTTGGCACAACGTGCCCTCTGTTGACACCGAAGTGTCCTCTATGGTGCAACACACCCTCTGTTGGCACTATGTGCCCTCTGTTGACACTGAAGTGTCCTCTATGGTGAAACACACCCTCTGTTGGCATAAATGCTCTTTGTGACACTTGCAGTGTCTGGTGTAGTGCACCCTCTGAATCGTCTCGGGACTCTCTAGTGAGGACTTATTATATAATGCATTATGTGAAGGTTTTGAATTAATTATCTTAAGTCTAGTCTTACTAAACTCTGAATCTGAACTTATCTGAAACTGAGTGCTGAATATGTATTGAATTCTGAATCTAAATATTTGCTCTTAAATTCTGAACTGAAACTATTACTGAATTTGAATATGTATCTCAAATTACAACATAATAAATTTTGGGTCTATAACCCTTATCATGTATCTTTATTCAAAAACTGGCTACTCACACAATGAGTAGTCTAAGTCTCCATCTATATCTCATATTATCATTATCTGGGTAAACCTTATTTTGAATCTCTGATTTGATAGTATGACTTCATCGGTACTAAATATAACAAATGGGTCTCAAGGCTTGGGAAGGAGAATATGATCTAAATATATAAATACTAAGGATACAAAGAGTAACTTAATAAAGCATGTGAGAGTAATTTAAGAATAGAATATCTATAAACATACCATCTAACAAGATGATTAAATATCTACAAAAATGCATTATAATAGATCATGCCTTGAATCTTAATGTCTTCATATGAACTTATGTATTAAACCTTAAGTCTTACAATAGGAATCTTATGCCATTGTTCCTTGAAACTTAAAAATAACTTAATGCATCATAATCTTAAATCTGTCATCATAAGCTCAAATTATAATACACTCTAATAGGGCCCTTATACTAAAAATATATCATGTCTTAATTCAAATCCCACTTTGTACTTTGCTTCTAGATATTCTTTATTCTATGAAATTTGATTAACTCCTTAGTTCTTAAATCTTTGTATATATAAGAAATGTTGATAACGTGTCTCTCTTTGAAATCGTAATACTCAATTATATGTATAAAAGTGAGGAACCCTATAGTATGTTCATACTTAAAAATCTTAACACATGGTTATATCTCATTACTATGGATGTATGTCAGTCTTAACTTGTATTTCTTGGCTTGTGGTCTTGAACATTCATATAGAACAACATTAAGAAACATGAGAGTAATTTAACCTTCTATCCTTGTTAATTCATTACCATCTCATGACACATCTATAATTAACACATTGAGCCTATGAAATATCACCATCATAAAGTACAGAAAGTCTTGCCACATATCTGATTAGAACATCAGATATTAAGTTCTCATTTAAGATGCATGTAAATGTACTAGATTTGATAAATTGAAATACTCACGGGCATGAACCACTTACCTCTTGTACTGAGGGTATCTATAAGGAGGTCCTGATTCTAAGTTCCATAACTTTAATAACCTCGATATCATCATAGTTTTATCAGTCCAAGTGTAAGTTCCCTCTTTCTATTTCTAAATACCAAACTCTATCATCCTTAACTCCTTAACCCAAATTAAGGTTCTTGTTTAGGCTAAACATAACTATGATCTAAAACCACCATAAAATCTTGGCATTGAACATATATAAAAAATCACATTGTATAATCACTACAAGCTTCATACTTAAATAAGTCATAATAATCACATAATGTCCTAATACGAGCATATACATCATATTTTAAGAGGAAACCTCAAACATACTCACATATATTTCTATTACTATTTTAGATATGAATTCAGCTAAAAATATATTTAGAATCATTGACATTACTAAATAGGCACATAAAATATATGTTGTCTCACAAATAGTCATAAATCATCTTACATAATGGCCACTCAGGTCCAAAACTACATACTAATATAATAACACAATAAACTCCATCAAATCTCCTAAAAAAGTAATCATATAATGTGATAAGGTCTTGTATAAAATATTAGGTTGTCTCATAATCAAATCATGGGTGAAATACCCAAAATGCCCTTATTAGGGTTTACATAAAAAATACTAGTAAAATATCGAATCTGAAAGATCAAGCTTTAGAATCATGTTTACCATATCAAAATATGCGTACTATAATTTTTTTGTAAATTAATGAAGTCATTTGATATTTTTAATGCACAATACATTGAAATCTCATAACTATTAGTAATCCAATTATAATAATGACTAGACATCCAAAACACTATCTAAATATTTTTGAATAAGATACTAGACATCATATGCTTTCTATAGACACCTTATTTGCTAATAACCGAGCTCCCTATCCAAAGGTATGCATTTTTTAAAGTACCTCAGTTTGAATAAATCTCAGCCGTCGGTAATGGATCCAATGGTCGTGATCGAGTCATGTTATGCAACCAGCCGCACACAGCCTGGGTCCCTCACAGAACCTTGCATGGACCCGGTTTGATTTAGAACCCATCGATCCATCTCAATTGTCTTCTTGTCTGCACACAGACTCTGTTTTATCGAATTCCGCCACCGCCGCCACCTGGGTGGACTCTGACTGCTCCAAACACAGGGTCGATGGCACTTCAACATCATCTGCAGACTTCCCCACCCTAGACGTACCTTCATACCATGGGAGTCAGATTCTTCATGCCTTGGGTAGTCACAGTTTGAAACCCCCAAACCATATACCTCGCAATGGCCGCCCCTATTCTTCTTCTCCGTTCTTCTTCTTCCCTTTGGTTTTCTTGTCTAAACCCTAGATTCAACTTCGGACCACCCGAAGTTTAAAGATCTAGGGCTTTTATATCCTCTCCC
Organism: Alisma plantago-aquatica; assembly: GCA_963693085.1. Lineage (NCBI taxonomy): Eukaryota > Viridiplantae > Streptophyta > Magnoliopsida > Alismatales > Alismataceae > Alisma > Alisma plantago-aquatica. The sequence continues at coordinate 907,981,361 of OY856409.1, forward strand.
TTATGCGAACATGGGTGAGATCCCTTGACTCTAGGACTCTATTCGTGTCTCAAAATAGGGGTGTCGTTTCCCTGGTCCGCGTTGGACTGGGTTGCGGCCACTCGTCCTGTTTTGTGTTTTTTTGGATCAAAACCTAGTTTAAAGAAGTATTTGTATAGCACAATTTAGTACCTCTTTTGATCTCAAATTTTTAGGAAATATGCTATATTTCCATTATCCCTTCATATGAAAGATATCAGGTTATAACTAATAGGGAAGACATTCAAAAAATATCTTTTGAGTAATTATTAGGAAATAAAAAATTTAATTACCAAGGGCACTAGATAAATAAAAACAATATAGAATTTCTTATATAATCTTAAATTTAAGTTACCCATCTACTAAAAATATTTCAAGCATGCAACATTAGTATGATATAGTAAATTTCCAATTTATACGCTAAGGACCAATGTGTAAACCTTAATTGGCCCAATTGGGATAGATTTGGATTCTAGGACACGTGGTCCATTCCTTGGTCTTCTAAAGGATTCATAAGCTTAATCATATCCTCGATCACAAAATTTAATACTTATACTGACATAATTCTTCAATTGGAGCTTCCTATGATACATTTGATTACCATTACTTTATTTAATATGAAGGTTTAAACTATGTTTAAAGCTCAAACCATTAATTGTCATATCTACTTCATTATTATACTTTAGTGATCAACTCATATCATCAAATTAAACATCAAATTCTCAAGGTTTGAGGATAGTCCCAATTACACAAAAGACCCTCTGTACGTTCTTTTTACCTTAAATCTAAATACCATAAAATTGGATGGGACCTTAGTGAAACAATTAATCTATCCTATATTGATTTCATCAATAACTTAATTAGGTAATTATTAGGAACTAAAATTAGGGTGTGACAATACTATCCACCTTTTTGGGAATTTTGACCTCAAAATTTTGCTAAACTATAGAAGGCTACCCACCTTAGGGTTCTTCTTACCTCTTCATCCACTAATAGTCAACATATTATGGTATATTTATAAAAAAAATTGCATGAATAGATGTATGTAATTAATTTTATAAAATATTTGTGTGAGCATTAATATTTATCTTCGTCTACAGATCAACTCATCGTTAGGGTTTGTAAAACCAAACTTGGCATTATACATAGGGTATCTACCTCAACCTTGTCATGACTTTCTAACATTAGGTGTAGTTAACTGTCTAATCTTAGGTCTTCTAGGTACCTCCTACATTTATAGATATGTGGTGATCAAGCACATACCCAGAGATGTGAGATCCGAACAAGCTATCTCTCACTAACCTACTAATACATGTGTCCTATACCACAAAGACCAGAAAGAAATGAGAGATGCATCAAAGTCTAGTGCTATGACATTCCTCTTCAATTCTCAATAGGCTGGTCATGACCATTGAGAATGGAGAAGCAACGTCATTGGCTAGGGTTAGGTTGAAACTTGAGACCTAGAATAGGTAAACATCTATCTCTGACATCTCAATTTCTTCTAAGGTGAAAACTCTTAGTCATTCTTGGTCATTATGTCTTTCTTTGGGAATCTATCCCTAAACCCTAATCCCTTATCTTCATCCTAGGGAGATTATGAGAATCATATTTTCCTAGTGTCCATTTACCAAATTGCTTTAATACCATATTGTAACACCCTAATTTTTATATCTCATGAGTGGAAACCTTTTTTTTACTGGGGGTGTCACAAACATAATTATCATTTCAATTAAAGTAAATGAAACACCTTTGCATATATTTGTAAATGATTCATACATAGTTCTTGTCAATAGTAAACTACATCATGTTCATCCATAATATTATAATAAAGATATGTCAGTACTCTGGATCGTCTAGGTAAATGGCACCCCACTAGGTTGAGCTTGAAATCTCCTAGTCCTTTGCCTGTCCTTTTGTTCTACAATTGCTCCAAAACATGCATGCATCTCATCCCCAACCATGCATTGCAAAAATAATATGCGTTAGAGTAAGTGGCATGAGTATTCTAAAATATACATTGCTAAAGAATTGAAATTGGACATTATAAACATGAAACTAACATCAAGGTATGAATAAAACATGAAACATAAAGTCTCTTATTTCTTAATCTGAATTCTTATCTTTCTACCTCATTTTATTCTGGAGTCATGTACTCTGGTACATGGATCTCATGACCTACACCAAAGTCCATGGGTCATACTTATCTTATCTAGTTCCCTCTCATCATACTCATGGATGAGATCATGGGAATATCTAATCTAAGGTATCTTTTACTTACGATTTTTATCTGATTGTGGCCACCATTATACAATAAGTCCTCCTCTGTTGACACTGAAGTGTCCTCTATGGTGCAATGCACCCTCTATTGGCACATCATGCCCTCTGTTGACACCGAAGTTTCCTCTATGGTGAAACACACCCTCTGTTGGCACAATGTGCCCTCTGTTGACATCGAAGTGTCCTCTATGGTGCAACACACCCTATGTTGGCATAAATCCCCTCTGTGACACCCACAATATCTAGCGCAGTGCGCCCTCTGAATCGTACCGGGACTCTCTGGTGAGGACTTATTATATAATGTATTATGTGAAGGTTTTGAATTAATTATCTTAAGTCTAGTCGTACTAAACTCCAAATCTGAACTAATCTGAAACTGAGTACTGAACATGTACTGAATTCTGAATATGAATCTCTGCTCTTAAATTCTGAACTGAATCTATTACTGAATTTGAATATGTATCTCAAATTACAACATAATAGAGTTTGGGTCTATAACCCTTATCATGTATCTCTATTCAAAAACTGGCTACTCGCACAATGAGTAGTCTTAGTCTCAATCTATATCTCATATTCTCATTATCTAGGTAAACCTTATTTTGAAGCTCTGATTTGATAGTATGACTTCATAGGTACTAAATATAACAAATGGGTCTCAAGGCTTGGGAAGGACCATATGATCTGAATATATAAATACTAAGGATACACAGAGTAACTTAATAAAGCATGTGAGAGTAATTTAAGCATAGAATATCTATAAACATACCATCTGACAGGATGATTCAATCTCTACAAAAACTCATTATAATAGATCATGCCTTAAATCTAAATGTCTTCATATGAACTTATGTATTAAACCTTAAGTCTTACAATAGGAATCTTATTCCATTGTACCTTGAAACTTAAAAATAACTTAATGCATCATAATCTTAAATCTGTCATCATAAACTCAAATTACAATACACTCTAATAGGGCCCTTATACTGAAAATAGATCGTCTTAATTCAAATCCCACTTTGTACTTTGCTTCTAGATGTTGCTCATTCTATGAAATTTGATTAACTCCTTAGTTCTTAGATCTTTATATATATAAGAAATCTTGATAACGTGTTTCTCTTTGAAATCGTAATACTCAATTATTTGTATAAAAGTGAGGAACCCTATAATATGTTCATACTTAAAAATCTTAACACATGGTTATATCTCATTACTATGGATGTATGTCAGTCTTAACTTGTATTTCTTGGCTTGTGGTCTTGAACATTCATATAGAACAACATTATGAAACATGAGAGTAATTTAACCTTCTATCCTTGTTAATTCATTACCATCTCATGACACATCTCTAATTAACACATTGAGCCTATGAAATATCACCATCATAAAGTATAGAAAATCTTGCCTACATATCTGATTAGAACATCAGATATTAAGTTCTCATTTAAGATGCATGTAAATGTACTAGATTTGATAAATTGAAATACTCATGGACATGAACCACTTACCTCTTGTACTTAGGGTATCTATAAGGAAGTCCTGATTCCAAGTTCCATAACTTTAATAACCTAGATATCATCATAGTTTTACCAGTCCAAGTGTATGTTCCCTCTTTCTCTTTCTAAATCTCAAACTCTATCATCCTATACTCCTTAACCCAAATTTAGTTTCTTGTTTAGGCTAAACATAACTATGATCTAAAACCACCATAAAATCTTGGCATTGAACATATATCAAAAATCGCATTGTATAATCACTATAGGCTTCATACTTAAATAAGTCATAATAATCACATAATGTCCTAATACGAGCATATACATCATATTTTAAGAGGAAACCTCAAACATACTCACATATATTTCTATCACCATTTTAGTTATGAAATCAACTGAAAATATATTTAGAATCATTGCCATTACTAAATAGGCACATAAAATATATGTTGTCTCACGAATAGTCATAAATCATCTTACATAATGGCCACTGAGGTCCAAAACTACATACTAATATAATAACACAATAAACTCCATCTAATATCTAGAAAAAAGTAATCATATAATGTAGTGAGGTCTTGTATAAAATATTAGGTTGTCTCATAATCAAATCATGGGTGAAATACCCAAAATGCCCTGATTAGGGTTTACATCAAAAATATTAATAAAATATCAAACCTAAAAGACCAGGCTTTAGAATCATGTTTACCATATCAAAATATACTTACTATAAACCTTTTGTAAATTAATGAAGTCGTTTGATATTTTTAATGCACAACACATTGAAATCTCATAACTATTAGTAATCCAATTATAATAATGATTATACATCCAAAACACTATCTAAATATTTTTATATAAGATACTAGACATCATATGCTTTCTATAGACACCTTATTTGCTAATAACCAAGATCCCTATCCAAAGGTATAAATTTTTGAAAGTACCTTAGTTTGAATAAATCGCAGCCGTCGATAATGGATCCAATGGTCATGATCGAGTCATGTTGTGCGACCAGCAGCACACATCTTGGGTCCCTCGTGGATCCTTGTATGGATCCAGTTTTATTTATAACCCGTTGATCTGTCTGGGTTGTCTTCTTGTCCGCACACAAACTCTATTTTATAGAGTTCCGCCGCCGCCGTGGACATTGATGGCTCAAAACACGACACCGATGGCACTTCAACATCATCTGCGGACTTCCCCACCCTGGACGGACCTTCATGCCCTAGGATGTAGATTCTTCATGCCTTGGGTAGTCAAGATTTGAAACCCCCAAATCATACACGTCGCAATGGCCACCCCTATTCTTCTTCTCTGTTCTTCTTCTTCCCTCTAGTTTTCTTGTCAAAACCCTAGATTCAACTTCAGACCACCCCAAAGTATAAAGATCTAGGACTTTTATAGCCTCTCCTTTATGCAATCTTGGGCAAGATCCCTTGACCCTGGGACTCTGTTTGCATCTCAAAATAGGGGTGTCGTTTCCCTGGTCCGCGTTGGACTAGGTCTCGGCCACTCGTCCTTTTTTGTGTTTTTTTTATAAAGTCTAGTTTATAAAGTATTTATATAGAACAATTTAGTACCTCTTTTGATCTCAAATTTTTGGGAAATATGCTATATTGCCATTATCCCTTCATATGAAAGATATCATGTTATCACTTACAGGGTAGACATTCTGAAATATCTTTTGAGTAATTATTGGGAAATTAAAAATTTAATTACCAAGGGCACTAGATAAATAAAAACAATATAGAATTTCTTCTATAATCTTAAATTTAAGTTATCCATCTACTAAAAATATTTCCAGCATGCAACATTAGTATGATATAGTAAATTGCCAATTTATATGCTAAGGACCCATGTGTAAACCTTAATTGGCCCAATTGCGATAGATTTGGATTCTAGGACACATGGTCCATTACTTGGTCTTCTAAAGGATTCATAAGCTTAATCATATCCTCGGTCACAAAATTTAATACTTATACTGACATAATTCATCAATTTGAGCTTCCTATGATACATTTGATTACCATTACTTTATTTAATATGAAGGTTTAAACTATGTTTAAAGCTCAAACCATTAACTGTTGTATCTACTTCATTATTATACTTTAGTGATCACATCATATCATCAAATTCCCAAGCTTTGAGGATAGTCCCAATTACACAAAAGACCCTATGTACGCTCTTTTTAGCATAAATCTAAATACCATAAAATTGAATGGGACCTTAGTGTAACAATTAATCTGTCCTATATTGATTTCATCAATAACTTAATCAGGTAATTCTTAGGAACTAAAATTAGGGTGTGACAATACTAGCCACATTTTTGGGAATTTCATCCGCAAAATTCAGATAAACTATATAAGGCTACCCACCTTAGCGTTCTTCTTACCTCTTCATCCACTAATAGTCAACATATTATGGGATATTTATAAAAAAATTGCATGAAAAGAGGTATGTAATTAATTTTATAAAATATTTGTGTGAGCATTAATCTTTATCTTGGTCTACTGATCAACTCATCATTAGGGTTTTTAAAACCAAACCTGGCATTATACTTAGGGTATCTACCTCAACCTTGTCATGACTTTCTAACATTAGGTGTAGTTGATTGTCTAATCTTAGGTCTTCCAGGTACCTCCTACATTTCTAGATATGTGGTGATCAAGCACATACCCAGAGATGTGAGATCCGGACAAGATATCTCCCACTAACCTACTAATACATGTATCCCATACCACACAGACTAGAAAGAAATGAGAGATGCATCAAAGTCTAGTGCTTATGACATTCCTCTTCAATTCTCAATTGGCTGGCCATAACCATTGAGAATGGAGAAGAAACATCATTGGCTAGGGTTAGGTTGAAACTTGAGACCTAGAATAGGTAAACATCTATCTCTGACATCTCTATTTCTTCTAAGGTGAAAACTCTTAGTCATTCTAGGTCATTGTGTCTTTCTTTGGGAATCTATCCCTAAACCCTAATCCCTTATCTTCGTCCTAGGGAGACTACACGAATTATATTTTCCTAGTGGCCATTTACCAAATTGCTCTGATACCATATTGTAACACCCTGATATTTACATCACATGAGAGAAAGCATTTTTTTTACTGGGGGTGTCACAAACATGATTATCATTGCAATTAAAGTAACACCTTTGCATATATTTGAAAATGATTCATACATAGTTCTTGTCAACAGAAAACTACATCATATTCATCCATAAGATTGTAATAAAGATATGTCAGTACTCTGGATCGTCTAGGTAAATGGCACCCACTAGGCTGAGCTTGAAATCTCCTAGTCCTTTGCTTGTCCTTTTGTTCTACAACTGCTCCAAAACCTACAGACATCGCGTCCCCAGCCATGCATTGGGAAAATTATAGGCATTAGAGTAAGTGGCATGAGTATTCTAAAATATACATTTCTATATAATTAAAATTGGGCATTATAAACCTAAAACTAACATCAAGCTATGAATAAATTCTGAAACATAAAGTCTCTTATTTCTTAATCTGAATTCTTATCTTTCTACCTCATCTTATTTTGGAGTCATGTACTCTGGTACATGGATCTCATGACCTACACCAAAGTGCCTGGGTCATACTTATCTTATCTAGTTCCCTCTCATCATACTCATGGATGAGATTATGGGCATCTATAATCTAAGGTATCTTTTACTTATGATTTTTATCTGACTGTGGCCACCATTATACAATAAGTCCTCCTCTATTGACACTAAAGTGTCCTCTATGATGCAATGCACCCTCTGTTGGCACAACACGCCCTTTGTTGACACTGAAGTGTCCTCTATGGTGCAACACACCATATGTTGGCACAATGTGCCCTCTGTTGACATAGAAGTGTTCTCTATGGTGCAACACACCCTCTGTTGGCATAAATGCCCTCTGTAACACCCGAAGTGTCTGGCACAATGCGCCATCTGAATTGTCTCAGGACTCTCTGGTGAGGACTTATTATATAATGTATTCTGTGAAGGTTTTGAATTAATAATCTTAAGTCTAGTCTTACTAAACTCCGAATATGAACTTATCTAAAACTAAGTGCTGAAAATGTATTGAAATCTGAATCTGAATCTCTGCTCTTAAATTCTAAACTGAATCTTTTACTGAATTTGAATATGTATATCAAATTACAACATAATAGAGTTTGGCTCTATAACCCTTATCATGTATCTTTATTCATAAACTGGCTACTCGCACAATGAGTAGTCTAAGTATCAATCTATATCTCATATTCTCAGTATATGGGCAAACCTTATTTTGAATCTCGGATTTGATAGTATGACTTCATAGGTACTAAATATAACAAATGGGTCTCAAGGCTTGGGAAGGAGCATATGATCTGAATATATAAATACTAAGGATACAAAGAGTAACTTAATAAAGCATGTGAGAGTAATTTAAGCATAGATTATCTATAAACATACCATCTGACAGGATGATTAAATCTCTACAAAAACTCATTATAATAGATCATGCCTTGAATCTTAATGTCTTCATATGAACTTATGTATTAAACCTTAAGTCTTACAATAGGAATCTTATGCCATTGTACCTTGAAACTTAAAAATAACTTAATGCATCATAATATTAAATCTGTCATCATAAACTCAAATTACAATACACTCTAATTGGGCCCTTATACGGAAAATAGATCATGTCTTAATTCAAATCCCACTTTGTACTTTGCTTCTAGATGTTGTTCATTATGTGAAATCTAATTAACTCCTTAGTTCTTAGATCTATATATATATATAATAAATCTTGATAATGTGTCTCTCTTTGAAATCGTAATACTCAATTATATGTATAAAAGTGAGGAACCCTATAGTATGTTCATACTTAAAAATATTAACACATGGTTATATCTCATTACTACAGATGTATGTCAGTCTTAACTTGTATTTCTTGTCTTGTGGTCTTGAACATTCATATAGAACAACATTAAGAAACATGAGAGTAATTTAACCTTCTATCCTTGTTAATTCATTACCATCTCATGACACATCTCTAATTAACACATTGAGCCTATGAAATATGACCATCATAAAGTATAGAAAATCTTGCCTACATATCTGATTAGAACATCATATATTAAGTTCTCATTTAAGATGCATGTAAATGTACTAGATTTGATAAATTGAAATACTCATGGGCATGAATCACTTACCTCTTGTACTGAGGGTATCTATAAGGAAGTCCAAATTCCAAGTTCCATAACTTTAATAACCTAGATATCATCATAGTTTTATCAGTCCAAGTGTATGTTCCCTCTTTCTATTTCTAAATCTCAAACTCTATAATCCTTAACTCCTTAACCCAAATTAAAGTTCTTGTTTAGGCTAAACATAACTATGATCTAAAACCACCATAAAATCTTGGCATTGAACATATATCAAAAATCACATTGTATAATCACTATAAGCTTCATAATTAAATAAGTCATAATAATCACATAATGTCCTAATACGAGCATATACATCATATTTTAATACGAAACCTCAAACACACTCACATATATTTCTACTACTATTTTAGTTATGAAATTAACTGAAAATATATTTAGAATCATTGCCATTACTAAATAGGCACATAAAATATATGTTGTCTGACAAATAGTCATAAATCATCTTACATAATGGCCACTCAGGTCCAAAACTACATACTAACATAATAAGACAATAAACTCCATCATATCTTTAGAAAAAAGTAATCATATAATGTAGTAAGGTCTTGTATAAAATATTAGGTTGTCTCATAATCAAATCATGGGTGAAATACCCAAAATGCCCTTATTAGGGTTTACATAAAAAATACTAGTAAAATATTGAATCTGAAAGATCAGGCTTTAGAATCATGTTTACCATATCAAAAAAATACTTACTATAATTTTTTTGTAAATGAATGAAGTCGTTTGATATTTTTAATGCACAATACATTGAAATCTCATAACTACTAGTAATCCGATTATAATAATGGTTAGACATCCAAAACACTATCTAAATATTTTTGTATAAGATACTTGACATCATATGCTTTCTATAGACACCTTATTTGCTAATAAACGAAGTCCCTATCCAAAGGTATGAATTTTTAAAAGTACCTCAGTTTGAATAAATCTCAGCCGTCGATAATGGATCCAATGGTCATGATCGAGTCATGTTGTGCGACCAGCAACACACAGCCTGGGTCCCCTACAGATCCTTGTGTGGATCCAGTTTGATTTATAACCCATCGATCTGTCTCGGTTGTCTTCTTGTTTGTGCACAGACTCTGTTTTACAGAGTTCCGCCGCCGCCACCGCCAGGGTGGACTCCGACGGCTCCAAACACAGCTTCGATGGCACTTCAACATCATCTGTGGACTTCCCCACCCTAGACAGACCTTCATGCCATGGGAGGCAGATTCTTCATGCCTTGGGTAGTTAGGATTTGAAACCCCCAAACCATAGACCTCGCAATGGCCGCCTCTATTCTTCTTCTATGTTCTTCTTCTTCCCTCTAGTTTTCTTGTCGAAACCCTAGATTCAACTTCGGACCACCCTGAAGTTTAAAGATCTAGGGCTTTTATAGTCTCTCCCTTATGCAATCTTGGGTGAGATTCCTTGACCCTGGGACTTTGTTAGCGTCTCTAAACAAGGGTGTCGTTTCCCTGGTCCGCGCTGGACTGGGTCTCGACCACTCATCCTTTTTTGTGTTTTTTTTTATCAAAGTCTAGTTTAAAGAAGTATTTATATAGCACAATTTAGTACCTCTTTTGATCTCAATTTTTTGGGAAATATGCTATATTGTCCCTTCATATGAAAGATATCAGGTTATAACTAATATGGTAGACATTCTAAAAATATCTTTTGAGTAGTTATTGGGAAATGAAAAATTTAATTACCAAGGGCACTAGATAAATAAAAACAATATAGAATTTCTTCTATAATCTTAAATTTATGTTATCCATCTACTAAAAATATTTCAAGCATGCAACATTAGTATGCTATAGTAAATTTCCAATTTATACGCTAAGGACCCATGTGTAAACCTTAATTGGCTCAATTGGGATAAATTTGGATTCTAGGACATGTGGTCCATTCCTTGGTCTTCTAAAGGATTCATAAGCTTAATGATATCCTCAGTCACAAAATTTAATACTTATACTGACATAATTCCTCAATTGAAGCTTCCTATGATACATTTGATTACCATTACTTTATTTAATATGAAGGTTTAAACTATGTTTAAAGCTCAAACCATTAATTGTCGTATCTACTTCATTATTATACTTTAGTGATCACCTCATATCATCAAATTAAACATCAAATTCCCAATATTTGAGGATAGTCCCAATTACACAAAAGACCCTCTGTACGTTCTTTTTACCTTAAACCGAAATACCATAAAATTGGATGGGATCTTAGTGTAAAGATTAATCTATCCTATATTGATTACATCAATAACTTAATCAGGTAATTCTTAGGAACTAAAATTAGGGTGTGACAATACTAGCCACTTTTTTGCGAATTTTGTCCTCGAAATTCGGCTAAACTATAGAAGGCTACCCACCTTAGGGTTCTTCTTACCTCTTCATCCACTAATAGTCAACATACTATGGTATATTTATAAAACAAATTGCATGAAAAGAGGTATGCAATTAATTTTATAAAATATTTATGTGAGAATTAATATTTATCTTGGTCTACTGATCAACTCATCGTTAGGGTTTGTAAAACCAAACTTGGCATTATACTTGGGGTATCTACCTCAACCTTGTCATGAATTTCTAACATTAGGTGTAGTTGATTGTCTAATCTTAGGTCTTCCAGGTACCTCCTACATTTCTAGATATGTGGTGATCAAGCACATACCCAGAGATGTGAGATCCGGACAAGCTATCTCTCACTAATCTACTAATACATGTGTCCCATACCACACAGACCAGAAAGAAATGAGAGATGCATCAAAGTCTAGTGCTTATGACATTCCTCTTCAATTCTCAATTGGCTGGCCATAACCATTGAGAATGGAGAAGCAACATCATTGGCTGGGGTTAGGTTGAAACTTGAGACCTAGAGTATGTAAACATCTATCTCTGACATCTCTATTTCTTCGAAGGTAAAAACTCTTAGTCATTCTAGGTCATTGTGTCTTTCTTTGGGAATCTATCCCTAAACCCTAATCCCTTATCTTCATCCTAGGGAGACTATGAGAATCATATTTTCCTAGTGGCCATTTACCAAATTGCTCTGATACCATATTGTAACACCCTGATTTTTATATCATATGAGCGGAAGCATTTTTTTATTGGGGGTGTCACAAACATGATTATCATTGCAATTAAAGTAAATGAAACACCTTTTCATGTATTTGAAAATGATCCATACATAGTTCTTTTCAACAGAAAACTACATCATGTTCATCCATAAGATTATAATAAAGATATGTCAGTACTCTGGATCGTCTAGAAAGGGCACCCCACTAGGCTGAGCTTGAAATCTCCTAGTCCTTTGCTTGTACTTTTGTTCTACAATTGCTCCAAAACCTGCATACATTGTGTCCCCAACGATGCATTGGGAAAATAACAGGCATTAGAGTAAGTGGCATGAGTATTCAAAAATATACATTTCCAAAGAACTGAAATTGGACATTATAAACATGAAACTAATATCAAGCTATGAATAAAATCTGAAACATAAAGTCTCTTATTTCTTACTATGAATTCTTATCTTTCTACCTCATCTTATTCTGAAGTCATGTACTTTGGTACATGGATCTCATGACCTACACCAAAGTGCCTGGGTCATACTTATCTTATCTAGTTCCCTCTCATCATACTCATGGATGAGATTATGGGCATCTCTAATCTAAGGTATCTTTTACTTACGATTTTTATCTGACTGTGGCCACCATTATACAATAAGTCCTCCTCTATTGACACCTAAGTGTCCTCTATGGTGCAATGCACCGTCTGTTGGCACAGCGTGCCCTCTGTTGACACCGAAGTATCCTCTATGGTGTAACACACCCTATGTTGGCACAATGTGCCCTCTGTTGACACCAAAGTGTCCTCTATGGTGTAATACACCCTCTATTGGCATAAATGCCCTCTGTGACACCCGTAATTTCTGGCGCAGTGCACCCTATGAATCGTCTCTGGACTCTCTGGTGAGGACTTATTATATAATGTATTATGTGAATGTTTTGAATTAATTATCTTAAGTCTAGTCTTACTAAACTCTGAATCTGAACTTATCTGAAACTGAGTACTGAACACGTACTTAATTCTAAATTTGAATTTCTGCTCTTAAATTCTAAACTGAATCTATTATTGAATTTGAGCATGTATCTCAAATTACAACATAATACAGTTTGGGTCTATAACCCTTATCATGTATCTTTATTCAAAAATTGGCTACTCGCACAATGATTAGTCTAAGTCTCAATCTATATCTCATATTCTCATTATTTCGGAAATATTATTTTGAATCTCTGATTTGATAGTATGACTTCATAGGTACTAAATATAACAAATGGGTCTTAAGGCTTGGGAAGGAGCATATGATCTGAATATATAAATACTAAGTTTACAAAGCGTAACTTAATAAAACATGTGAGAGTAATTTAAGCATAGAATATCTATAAACATACCATCTGACAGGATGATTCAATCTCTACAAAAACTCATTATAATAGATCATGCCTTGAATCTTAATATCTTCATATGAACTTATGTATTAAACCTTAAGCCTTACAATAGGAATCTTATGCCATTGTACCTTGAAACTTAAAAATAACTTAATGCATCATAATCTTATATCTGTCATCATAAACTCAAATTACAATACACTCTAATAGGGCCCTTATATTGAAAATAGATCATGTCTTAATTCAAATCCCACTTTGTACTTTGCTTCTAGATGTTGCTCATTCTATGAAATCTGATTAACTCCTTCGTTCTTAGATCTTTATATATATAAGAAATCTTGATAACGTGTTTCTCTTTGAAATCGTAATACTCAATTATATGTATAAAAGTGAGGAACCCTATAGTATGTTCATACTTAAAAATCTTAACACATGGTTATATCTCATTACTACGGATGTATATCAGTCTTAACTTGTATTTCTTGGCTTGTGATCTTGAACATTCATACAGAACAACATTAAGAAACATGAGAGTAATTTAACCTTCTATCCTCATTAATTCATTACCATCTCATGACACATCTCTAATTAACACATTGAGTCTATGAAATATCACCATCATAAAGTATAGAAAATCTTGCCTACATATTTGATTAGAACATCATATATTAAGTTCTCGTTTAAGATGCATGCAAATGTACTAGATTTGATAAATTGAAATACTCATGGGCATGAACCACTTACCTCTTGTACTGAGGGTATCTATAAGGAAGTCCTGATTCCAAGTTCCATAACTTTAATAACCTGGATATCATCATAGTTTTATCAGTCCAAGTGTATGTTCCCTCTTTCTATTTTTAAATCTCAAACTCTATGATCCTTATCTCCTTAACCCAAATTAAGGTTCTTGTTTAGGCTAAACATAACTATGATCTAAAACCACCATAAAATATTGGCATTGAACATATATCAAAAATCACATTGTATAATCACTATGGGCTTCATACTTAAACAAGTCATAATAATCACATAATGTCCTAATACGAGCATATACATCATATTTTAAGAGGAAACCTCAAACATACTCACATATATTTCTATTACTATTTTAGTTATGAAATCAATTGAAAATATATTTAGAATCATTGCCATTACTAAATAGGCACATAAAATATATGTTGTCTCACAAATAGTCATAAATCATCTTACATAATGGTCCCTCAGGTCCAAAACTACATACTAATATAATAACACAATAAACTCCATCAAATATCCTAAAAAAAGTAATCATATAATGTAGTAAGGTCTTGTATAAGATATTAGGTTGTCTCATAATCAAATCATGGGCGAATTACCCAAAATGCCCTTATTAGGGTTTACACCAAAAATACTAGTAAAATATCAAATCTGAAAGATTAGGCTTAAGAATCATGTTTATCAAATCAAAATATACTTACTATTAAATTTTTGTAAATTAATGAAGTCGTTTGATATTTTTAATGCACAACACATTAAAATCTCATAACTATTAATAATCCAATTATAATAATGATTATACATCCAAAACACTATCTAAATACTTTTGTATAAGATACTAGACATCATATGCTTTCTATAGACACCTTATTTGCTAATAACCGAGCTCCATATCCAAAGGTATGAAATTTTGAAAGTACCTCAGTTTGAATAAATCTCAGCCGTCGATAATGGATCCAATGGTCATGATCGAGTCATGTTGTGCGACCAGCAACACACAGCCTGGGTCCCTCGTGGATCCTTTTGTGGATCTGGTTCGATTTAGAACATGTCAATCCAACTGGGTTGTCTTCTTGTCCGCGCACAGACTCTGTTTTACATAGTTCTGCCTCCGCTGCCACTGGGTGGACTCCGACGGCTCCAAACACGGCACCGATGGCACTTCAGCATCATTTGCGGACTTCCCCACCCTAGACAAACCTTAATTCTATGGGAGGAAGATTCTTCATGCCTTGGGTAGTCAAGATTTGAAACGCCCAAACCATAGACCTCACAATGGCCGCCCCTATTCTTCTTCGTTCTTCTTCTTCCTCTGGTTTTCTTGTGAAAACCCTAGATTCAACTTCGGACCACCCCAAAGTTTAAAGATCTAGGGCTTTTATACCCTCGCCCTTATGTGATCTTGGGCAAGATCCCTTAACCCTGGGACTCTGTTCGCATCTCAGAACAGGGGTGTCGTTTCCCTGGTCCGCGTTGGACTAGGTCTCGACCACTCATCCTTGTTTTGTGTTTTTTTTTGGATTAAAGTCCAGTTTATGGAAGTATTTATATAGCACAATTTAGTACCTCTTTTGATGTCAAATTTTTGGGAAATATGCTATATTGCCATTATCCCTTCATTTGAAAGATATCAGGCTATAACTAATAGGGTAGACATTCTAAAAATATCTTTTGAGTAATTATTGGGAAATTAAAAATTTAATTACCAAGGGCACTAGATAAATAAAAACAATATAGAATTTCTTCTATAATCTTAAATTTAAGTTATCCATCTACTAAAAATATTTCAAGAATGCAACATTAGTATGATATAGTAAATTTCCAATTTATACGCTAAGGACCCATGTGTAAACCTTAATTGGCCCATTTGGGATAGATTTTGATTCTAGGACACGTGGTCCATTCCTTGGTCTAAAGGATTCATAAGCTTAATCATATCCTCAGTCAAAAATTTAATACTTATACTGTCATAATTCCTCAATTAGAGCTTCCTATGATACATTTCATTACCATTATTTATTTAATATGAAGGTTTAAACTATGTTTAAAGCTCAAACCATTAATTGTCGTATCTACTTCATTATTATACTTTAGTGATCACCTCATATCATCAAATTAAACAATTCCCAAGCTTTGAGGATTGTCCCAATTATACGAAAGACCCTCTCTACGTTCTTTTTACCTTAAATCTAAATACCATAAAATTGGATGGGACCTTAGTGTAACAATTAATCTATCCTATATTGATTTCATCAATAACTTAATCAAGTAATTCTTAGGAACTAAAATTAGGGTGTGATAGGGGTTTGTGGTTGTAAGACCCATGACCTAGCGTTATGCTTGATCTTTCTTTCTTAGCATAATAAGATGCTTAAAACCTTAATCTAATCATGTGATGTGCTTTACTAACATGTGACATGCTTATGTGTTTAGTTTGGTCTAGTTTGGTTGATGTTTGAGCTAGTTACACATATATGTGTTTGTTTTGTAACTAGTTGCAATTTACCCATATTATGGTTTATCTTGCAATTTATCACATTCTTGATGTGCCTCACATCTTTTGGCATCATGTTGGTGAGAGAGTGGTGCCCTTAACCCTTGTGTTACCTTTATTTGTTGAGGAGAGATGTGGTGTCACCTTGTGTTGTTTCTAGGGTATGCTTGGATTCCCTAGTTTGTGTTGACCATATATGTTGAACGTTGAGTTTTTGGTTTTCAAGGAACGCCTTGGTTTTCCTTTGACCTTGTTCTCTACGGTCAAAGAAGGGTTGGGGTGTGTCTTGTGTTCTCTTTGATTGGTGATCTCTTGACCCCTTTCTTTGGCCGCTAAGGACCAGGGTTTTACTCTATGTGACTGATGGGTTTTGTTGTGTTTTAGTCGCATAGAATTCTCTTTGACCTATGGTCTTTAGACCAAGTTAAGTTGATGGTTTTCCTAAGTTTCAATGAGCCTTGTTGCATGCATGGTGTTAGTGCTTACATGGCTGAGTTTTGAGGGACATATGGCATGTGTATGCACAACACCTAACATTCCCTCCCTCTCTCCTACGTTTGGGTATATATACCCCTCTCATAGCATGCACGTGATCTTTTTGTACCCTCTTCCTTCTCTCTTATTTTTGGATCTCGTCCTTAGTGTTCTTGGCAGAGAAGGAGAGCTCAACCTTGGAGCAAGGTGGTCGAGCCCTTGCATCTGTGAACCTAGGGTTGTAGCAACTCATCTTTGGTGATCCTTTGGTGCTCCTTGATCTTGGTAAGTGATATATACTTCTTGGTTTCATTTCCTTGCAAACCTACCATTTCTTCTTCCTCTTGGATGAATCCATGGGTTTCCATGGCGGTGCTTCTTGAGGAACTATACTCTCCTTTGGCCGAATTCATGGTTCTCCATGATAGTGCCTAAGTGGAGTTGAAGATCTCCTCTCTCCTTTCTCTTTTTCAACCTAGGGTTTCCTTCTTCCTTGTGCATCTTTATCATAGGGTTGTTATTCTTCCTTTTAGGCGGTGATAGATTGGACATGATGTGGTTATCAAGCTTTGGTTTTCTTATCTTTCCTTGGAGCATCTTGCTTTTGGAGTTGTTCTTCACAATCAAAGTGAGTTATATAACTTTATCCTCAATTTTTTTTGCATTTAATCTTGCATACAAGTAATCTACCTCTAGAATGTGGCTCCTGATAGTATGGTGAGGATGTATTGAACTAGGGTTTGTGACCTTGTGGTGATCTTTAGTAGATGAACCCCTTTTCTAAACCCTAATCTAGTGCACGTTTGTTTAGTTAAGGATGGAGGTGTTGGTTCTTACATGCACATGCTAAATGTTGGTTTTCTTCTCATGATCATGGTTTTTCTCTCTACTTTTTAAGATGAAGGTTTTGGATACATGTGGAATGGTTAAACAATTGGTTTTCTCTCTTGTTTCATAGTTTGGTTTTCCCTCTCATAACATGGTTTGATTTGACTTGATGATGACAGAATTAGGGTTTTGGATGGTTTGCTTTGACTTGATGATGATGGAATTAGGGTTTTGGTGTCGTTTACCTTCATGTGGTTACTCCTATTAGCTTTGGTTTCATGATGATGAACAACTTGTGGATCTTTTGGCTGATGTGCTCTTCTCTCTCTTGATGATTTCAAGTTGCAACTTATGCAGTCATTGAGTTTTGATGACTTTGGGTCGCTAAGGATGGATTCCTTGAGTGGTTGCAAAGATGACCAATGTTTTTCGGTAGATGAGATTCCTCCTTGCTTCTTTGGTGACCAAGTTTTTAAGTCATTATGACAGTTCTCACTATGTATCTTATCTTTGGTCACCAAGGGTTTCAAGTCCCTTCGGTTGATGAAGAGGTATGCTTTCTTCTTCTTCTGTCGCTTAGAGATGTGCTTTTGCTTATCTTTTTTCAATGGTGTGCTGACTTTGATGGTCGTTGAGGTAGTTCCACTTCTTGGACCGATGAAGATGGTGTGACATATTCCACTTCGGTCGATGAGATTTCCTAGACATATGTTTCCTTGTGTGGTTGACTTTGTGATGATGGCAATTAACTCTCTTACTTCTAGGAATGTGGGATATGGTGATAATTTGCATTTAATGTTAGTTGCCGATTGAAAACCCTAACTTGGTTAACTAAGATGAAACCTAACCCTAATTGCAAGTATATAATGATGTTGCCTAGTGTAAAGAAGTGAAATCAATCAACCTCTCTACTAATAACAATGGTAAACAAAATCCAATTTGGATAGCAGTGGAAGATAAAATTTCTGGCTATATTCAATTTAAAAAAAGTGTACATAAAAATTCTCCCAATATGGGTGTACATGCTTTATAAAAAAAGAGGATCTAAGTAGAGGGAAGTCTAGACTACTCCACTTTTGTCTCCAAGTAACAATCCATCAGCTAGTCCATGTCAACGCTAAGATCATCATGCCTTATCCATCAGCTTGCTCCACATCTGGGTGGTTGGGAAAGCACCCAGCAAGAGGGAAGGAAAATAAAAGCATGTGTCACTAAAATATACTAAAGGTGACAAGATAAATATAACCAGTAAATCAGGCTAGGGATTCATCAAAATATGAGACATCAAGAGAATGAGGCTTTAATTAAGGAAACTTGCTAATAACAAAAGTAAATAAGGGTTTTGCATGTAAATTAATATGTCTACCTAACTAAGTAGGGTTGAGGCACCTACCAGACCTCTAACCTTAGGTGAGGGGAGAATAAGACATTCCCAGTCACCTATAATATTATAGGGAGAATTATAAACATTCCCCTAGGGCGATTATATACATGCCCTCTGTGGGTGGTTGTACATACATACCACTACTTTACAATTAAATAGAACATTTAATTACATGCTAGCAAAGAGTTATGGAAAGATTAATCAAAAGATTTAAATAACATGGCAGTGGGGTATGAAAAACCCAAACAAGATAACACTACAACTAATTTTGAGGCAATAAACAATTTAGGTTTCAAGAATCAAGAATTAGTCCAGATTAAGCCTCATTAGGGAATATGGGTATTGGTATAAAATTTTCACAACTGAAGGGGGCAGATGCACATACATAGAACATACCTTATTCTTTAGAATCCTAAAATCACTTTTCATAACTTTTACACGGGATCAGATCCACTTGCCCTAATATGATCATCATATTTATGTATTAGATATATGTATATTAATTAAAGGCTTAAAACCTAAAAACCATCAAATTTTTCAAAAAATAATCGAATTAGACTCTGAAAACCTCACTAATGTCTTAGTTACGTTCTTCTGATCAAAATAACATATATATTTGTATATTTGCGAGTTACTGACTTTTTAGAGTATTTTTCATATTTATTAGTTAATTAAATCAAATCGAAAAATACATATTACAAAAACTCAAAATCAGACAACAAAAGTATTTTTATTAGATAGACCTAATTCTCCCAATTCCAAAACATATTTTAGATTTATTTTTGGATAAACGAGCAAAAAGATATCAATTTTGCAATATCAGCCAATCGGGAAGTGCCACGTAGGCAAAAGCGTTTGAAACAATAGCAAACCAAAAGACCAGAGTGCCCCCGCATGAGCACAGCAAGAGAAGAGAGGAAAGTGTGGGGTTAGAAATGTAAAAAACCAAGGGTTGTCTTCCCCAACCCAGCCCACGCCATGGCTGCGAGCAAGCAGTAGCTTGCTTGGGGAAAGATTGTGCGTTTGCGCTATACTCAACCAAATTTGAAGTTCAAGTATGCGATGGAAAGCTCAGAGCAAGATGAACTCGATGGTACCTTTTATCGTGCTGATGATGGAGAGAGCAGGGAGAGAAGAGCACCGCAAGGTTAGCATCCTCGGTGGTTCGTAGTAGGGTCAAACGTCAACGAAACACAAAATTTAAGGCACGGGCGAGTTGCTAAGGCGATGGCGGTCCTTGGGGTATGTATATATATAGGCAAGGTAACCTAGACTAGGGTTTAGGTAGGGGAAGGTAGAGAGTAGCGGCACCCATATTGGGCGTTTCTCAAATCTTCGCCAAAACCCAAAATGTTTGGGATAAAACGGAGCGTAATCCAACGAAGAATCCAACAAACCAAAAATTAGCAAAATCCATCGAGTATATATCCAGATATATTGATTTGAAAATTAGAGAAGCAATGAACCTGTTGCCAAAATGGAACGAGGAAGAAGAAAGCCCGCAAACCGACAGATCGCGATCCAACAACCGAGATCTAGTGCCAAAATCACATCTGTATATTTGACTCCTATTCGAAATCAACTAAAAGGGCATATTCATTTAAATATTTTTCTCTCACCTCGTTTGGAGGCTCAAACGTTATCCAAAAATTACCAAATTTTATATTATGACTTATTTTGACGCGTAGAATCCATATATGAAATTATTTTTTCCTTTTAAGAATTGTTAATGTTTTAAATAATTCAAAACATATTTTCTCTTTCCTCATTTATTTATGACTCTATGATTATCCAAAAATTACAAAACTTGACCCACAAGTCATATAAACTATGTTGGACACGAATTTGCTATTATTTTTATTTGTTGAAATTGTTTATTATTTTAAATAATGATTTGAAAGTTTTGTATACTTTATCTCTCCTTAATTTATCTTCTCATCAAAAAATTTCCAAATTGATTCAAAATTTATACAAAGGTCTATTTTAACATGTAGAACACGAATTTGGCATTATTATATTTTTTGAAGACTTTTATTATTTTATTTAATTCATTTAAAGTTTATCACTTAGTTTATCCTTTTAATTTATTAGAGACATCTAGAAACCTTCTAAAAATATGAAACTTGGTATACAAGTAATAATAAATGTTAGGAACACGTTTTTGTGAATAATTAATTTTATCAACATATATTTAATATTTTTGGTCTTTAAATCATTTTCTCTCTCGAATAAAATAAAATATTAAACATTGACTAAATTTAATGCAAATTTGCCCAAAGGATTATTTTTGTGTTTAGAATACAAATTTGGAGTTATTTTTCTATTTTGAGTGCATTAAGTATTTTATTTCACTTTATTGGCATATTTCCTATTTTCTTGTATTAAAGGCATTATATATTTATTTATTATCCAAATTAGATGATACTTGGCCATTAAGCAACTTTTAAGTCAAGAAAACGAAATTGATATATTTATTATCCAAATTATCTTCTTGGGTTTCTATTTAGGATTTTTGGAACAATATATTCCTCATTATCTTCTTTTATCCAAAATATTCCATATTATCCCCAATTATTGCATTTATCATCTCCTTTGTTTATATTTTGGGATTTTCTTTCTTTTTCATATTCTAAAAAGCACTAGAAAGTTCTAGGACGAATTTCTTTATTATTTTTATCACTCAAGTGGACATTTTACATATTAAGCCTATTCTTAAACTTTTATTGAGGTATTTGTGCATAAACCCAAATATTGGAATAAAAAGTGAACAAATGTTCATTAAACCATCATATTGTCCACAAATTAACTAGAAAGGCTAAAGAGGATAGAAATGAAAGGAAAAGATGAAAAAGAGGACCAAAAAGGCAAAATGCCCAAAATTTAGTATGTTACAGCACTCCACCCCTTAAAGAGGATTTCGTCCCCGAAATCACAAGCAAGAAGGGAAGGGTGAGTGTGCAACCTCTCATCACTAAACATCAGGTTGTTCCTCCAACCATAAGACTTCCACCAAAACTTATACTTCAATTACACCTAAGGGATCAGAACTTCACATACACCAACTAATCATAGGTCAGGTTCTCAAGGATAACCTATGGTTCCACTGTTAAGATGAGATCTAACATGATTTACATTTTTGGCTCATTAACATTATATTCATTATGATAACACATTAGCATCATTATATTAATCATATCATGTTATATTCACTTTATTGTCAAAAGGGTTATATTTCATTATCATCCATGAAGCATTATATATGTATTCCATTTTTCTTACTATGGATTTTAGCAGAATTAGGGGTTACTCAATTATCTCAACATTCATTATTATATTTGATCATTTTCCTTAATGATTCGGATTTATACTTCATTATCCTCATATTATCACTTTATTAAGTTATAACAAAGTATTTTACATGAATATAAGACATTCTATCCAATTTGTCGTTAAGCATACAATTATTTCAATTAATGTCACATTAGTTACTTATATTCATATTAACGTTGTCACAATGCCACATTATCTTTATTGCTCACATTAATGGCATCATTAATCATTATTCATATTTATTCATTTATATTATTGATTTTGCACATTAATGTGAATTCCAATCATCTCATATTTATATTGAATCCATTATATGTATTTTAATGATCAAGGTGGAACATATGTCATATTAATGATTTGATTCACATTAAGTGACTAATAACATGTGTATTAGATAACAAGGTAACTTGCATTTTATATAGATGACTTGATTAATATGTGATTAGATGATTATATATATATCATTTATGTATACCAAGGTATGTTAACTAATTATGACACTTAACATCATTAATGTACCATGAAAGGCATAAGGGTGTATATGTTAAGGTTAGATGATTACAACTTTAAGGTTTAGGTCAACATTACCATTATATTTCACTTATTCATCCTTAGCATGCATTAATTACGAATTATAACCTTACTCATCATATCATTAGGGTTTATTGGTTCATGACATTATTAACATCTTATTGATAACTAGCATTGATATTCATATTATGTGCATTGGATGTACATTAGGGTTCAAGAACATGCATTATTCCTTAGGTGATAATTATATGTTCATTACATATTAACAAGAATGTTAGGGTTACGATTATAGCTTGTCTGGTCAAAACTTAGGATCCAAACATACTAACCACCTAAGTATGAGGTTAGGGTTTCTAAAGATGGATTAGATAGACTTGAAGATGTTATATGGTTCCATACCCCTAAAGAGGATTTCGTCCTTGAAATCTAACCATTCAAACATCATCAACCTAACCATACTCCACCCCATAAAGGGTTCGACCTACTACACTAGGGTTAAAGGATAAGTCTAACTAAACCATTATCAAGATCCATCATGCTTCCACTGCGCACTCTAATATTCTCACAAACACCCAAACTCTAAGGTCTAGGTTCAAAAGACATAAGAAACTATCTTGGTATCCATCCTCAAACAAATCATCATACACATGAAACTTAGGGTTCCCAAAGATATACACCATAGAAGTCTAAGGTCACTATTGCCTAAAAGCAAACTATTTCGGACAATTCGTATTAGCTCAGGCCAGATCGGTATCATATGGGCACGGGAGTCCTCGTATACCAAGCTAGTGGTGCATAGGAAAATTTTGCCATCCCTCGAAACCCTGATCCTTTCTAGACACCCTTGCTTCAACTACATGCCCTAATAGTCGCCTAAAGACAATTCTAAACAACATCAAGTTATGCATATTTTAATTATAAGTATTTTAGGATTTTATTCATCAAGATTCTAATGTGGAACTATTGGTTCCTAAGTCAACCTATCATCAAGGTAGATCAAATCTAGGCAAACATGTCACTTAAAGGAAACTATGCAAGTCTAGGGTTCTAATTAGGGAGACAAACTGAAATAGTCAGATTCTGACTACCATGGGATCTGATACCATGCTGTAAAGAAGTGAGATCAATCAACCTCTCTACTAATAACAATGGTAAACAAAATCCAATTTGGATAGCAGCGGAAGATAAAATTTCTTACTATATTCAATTTAAAAAAAGTGTACATAAAAATTCTCCCAATATGGGTGTACATGCTTTATATAAAAAGAGGATCAAAGTAGAAGGAAGTCTAGACTACTCCACTTTTGTCTCCAAGCAACATATCCATCAACTAGTCCATGTCAATGCTAAGATCATCATGCCTTATCCATCTGTTTGCTCCACATCTGGGTGGTTGGGAAAACACCCAGCAAGAGGGAAGGAAAATAAAATCATGTGTCACTAAACTATACTAAAGGTGACAAGATAAATATAACCAGTAAATCAGGCTAGGGATTCATCAAAATATGAGACATCAAGAGAATGATGCTTTAATTAAGGAAACTTGCCAATAACAAAAGTAAATAAGGGTTTTGCATGTAAATTAATATGTCTACCTAACTAAGTAGGTTTGAGGCACCTACCGGACCTCTAACCTTAGGTGAGGGGAGAATAGGACATTCCCAGTCACCAATAATATTATGGGGAGAATTATAAACATTCCCCTAGGGCGATTATATACATGCCCTCTGTGGGTGGTTGTACATAAGTACTACTACTTTACAATTAAATAGAACATTTAATTACATGCTAGCAAAGAGTTAAGGCAATATTAATCAAAAGATTTAAATAACATGGTAGTGGGGTATGAAAAACCCAAACAAGATAAAACTACAACTAATGTTGAGGCAATAAACAATTTAGGTTTCAAGAATCAAGAATTAGTTCAGATTAAGCCTCATTAGGGAATATGGGTATTGGTATAAAATTTTCCCAACTGAAGGGGGGTATATGCACATACATAGCACATACCTTATTCTTTAGAATCCTAGAATCACTTTTCATAACTTTTACACGAGATCAGATCCACTTGCCCTTATATGATCATCATATTTATGCATTAGATATATGTATATTCATTAAAGGCTTAAAACCTCAAAACCATCGACTTTTTCTACAAATGATCGAATTAGACTATGAAAACCTCACTAATGTCTTAGTTATATTCTTCTGATCAAAATAACATATATATTTGTATATTTGCGAGTTATTGACTTTTTAGAGTATTTTCCATATTTATTAGTTAATTAAATCAACTCGAAAATAAATATTCGAAAAACTCAAAATCAGACAACAAAAGTATTTTTATTGGATAGACCTCATTCTCCCTTTTCCAAAACATATTTTAGATTTTTTTTGGACAAACGAGTAAAAAGATATCAATTATGCAATATCAGCCAATCGGGAAGTGCCACGTAGGCAAAAGTGTTTGAAACAAAAGCAAATCAAAAGACCGGAGTGCCCCCGTGCGAGCACATCAAGAGAAGAGAGGAAAGTTTGAGGGTAGAAATGTAAAAAACCAGGGGTTGTCTTCCCCAAGCATTAGCTTGCTTGGGGAAAGATTGGGCGTTTGTGCTTAATACTCAACCAAATTCGAAGTTCAAGTATGCGATGGAAAGCTCAGAGAAAGACGAACTCGATGGTACCTTTGATCGTGCCGATGATGGAGAGAACAGGGAGAGAAGAGCGCCGTAAGGTTAGCATCCTCAGTGGCTCGTAGTAGGGTCAAACGTCAACGAAACACAAAATTGAAGGCACGGGCGAGTTGCTAAGGCGATGACGGTCCTTGGGGTATGTATATATATAGGCAAGGTAACCTAGACTAGAGTTTAGGTAGGGGAAGGTAGAGAGTAGTGAATCCCATGTTGGACGTTTCTCACATCTTCGCCAAAACCCAAAATGTTTGGGATAAAACGGAGCGGAATCCAACGAAGAATCCAACGAACCAAAAATTAGCAAAATCCATTGAGTATATCTCCGGATATATTGATTTGAAAATTAGAAAAGCAATGAACATGTTGCCAAAATGGATCGAGGAAGAAAAAAGCCCGCGAACCGACAGATCGTGATCCAACGACCGAGATCTAGCACCAAAATCACAACTGTATATTTGACTCCTATTCAAAATCGACTAAAAGGGCATATTCATTTAAATGTTTCTCTCTCACCTCATTTAGAGGCTCAAACGTTATCCAAAAATTACCAAATTTTATATTCTGACTTATTTTGATGCGTAGAATCCAAATATGAAATTATTTTTTCCTTTTGAGAATCTTTAATTTGTTAAATAATTCAAAACACATTTTCTTTTTCCTCATTTATTTATGACTCTATGATTATCCAAAAATTACAAAACTTGACCCACAAGTCATATAAACTATGTTGGATACGAATTTGCTATTATTTCCATTTGTTGAAATTGTTTATTATTTTAAATAATGATTTGAAAGTTTTGTATACTTTATCTCTCCTTAATTTATCTTCTCATCAAAAATTTTCCAAATTGATTCAAAATTCATCCAAAGGTCTATTTTAACATATAGAACACGAATTTGGCATTATTATATTTTTTGAAGACTTTTATTATTTTATTTAATTCATTTAAATTTTATCACTTATTTTATCCTTTTAATTTATTAGAGACATCTAGAAACCTTCTAAAAATATGAAACTTGGTATACAAGTAATAATAAATGTTAGGAACATGTTTTTTAGATTAATTAATTTTTATCAACATATATTTAATATTTTTGGTCTTTAAATCATTTTCTCTCTCCTAAATAAAATAAAATATTAAATATTGAACAAATTAAATGCAAATTTGCCCAAAGGATTATTTTTGTGTTTAGAATACGAAATTGGAGTTAGTTTTCTATTTTGAGTGCATTAAGTATTTTATTTCACTTTATTGACATATTTCCTATTTTCTTGTATTAAAGGCATTATATATTTATTTATTATCCAAATTAGATGATACTTGACCATTAAGCAACTTTTAAGTCAAGAAAACGAAATTGATATATTTATTATCCAAATTATCTTCTTGGGTTTCTATTTAGGATTTTTGGAACAATATATTCCTCATTATGTTCTTTTATCCAAAATATTCCATATTATCCCCAATTATTGCATTTATCATCTCTTTTATTTATATTTCGGGATTTTCTTTCTTTTTCATATTCTAAAAAGCACTAGAAAGTTCTAGGACGAATTTCTTTATTCTTTTTATCACTCAAGTGGACATTTTACATATTAAGCCTATGCTTAAACTTTTACTGAGGTATTTGTGCATAAACCCAAATATTGGAATAAAAGGTGAACAAATGTTCATTAAACCATCATATTGTCCACAAATTAACTAGAAAGGCCAAAAAGGATAGAAATGAAAGGAAAATATGGAAAAGAGGACCAAAAAGGCAAAATGCCCATAATTCAGTATGTTACATCTAGTTACTTGAATGACTAGCATGTTGTTAAAATGTTTTATCTCTCCAAATGTTGAAACCCTAAATTGCTGTTGAATGAGCATCATAAGCTAATGTTTGATTGGAGTATGACTTATGTGATACATCTGTGGTAATTATGAGCCTGGATGAGACATGGAGAGATAATGATGTTCTTGTAGGGAACAATGTGAATAGTCTTATACCCTTGGCAAGGGCTTTGTGCCTAATTGAGGCGATATTCTCTAGCAATGTAGTAAGGGATTGGTATCCCATGGTGATGTGATTATAATGATGCCTTTGTGTATGATAGTGAACCAGTACCATGTGGTGATGTGATCATGTTTATGCTTTATATCTTTTGAAGTTGCAACCTACCTTATATTCTATAGATTCCTTTTAGGGTTTGACTCAATTGGCTTTAACTAATCAAGTGGAACCCTAATCATGTAGTTTCCCTGGCCATAGATCCATCCTAGCATTAAGACTTGCTGGATGGTAAAATGAGTATTCCTAAGGAAAACTCAGAGCGCATACTATTGAGTATGCGGGGTGCTTGGAGAGTACATCCATGTCATCCAGATCCCAATGTGTTTTGAGAGCAGCTGCGATCGTGTCTTGGTGTATATATGTGATATGTGAGGATAGTAGTGAGAACATCTGCCTTGGATGATATAGGCATGTATAGCCTGGTTTCTAGTGTTGTGACCTATACCAAGGTGGGCTAGGTGTTTTGAGCTTGACTATATGTTATTGATGGCAGTTGACTGATATGTCATTGCAGTGCAGACTCAGACTGACCGAGTACTACGGAGAAGATCTTAGAATCCAATTCTTTCTACATCTTGTATGGAACTGGTTTTGACCAAGTGATGGTCTGTTGGAATTTGGGTGGTATGACTCAAATTCCTTAGGTCATAATAAAAGATGTAATACAACTGTGTAGCATATCTGTCTAGGATTAAACACACTTCACATCAGATGTTTACCCTTGCCTTATTTTTATTACTGCTTATTTGTTATATAATGAGGTAAGAGAAATCAACTATTATACATATTTTTCATATTCCTTCTTATCATGTTGCCATGATTATCATATATAGTTGTTCAATCTACCTAACCTCTATGTAATCAGTTGAAGTAATTCATTTAGATGAATATGATTAACCTACTTAATAATGTTATATCCTGCTATGTTTTAATAATCATTGGTTGAATGTTATATCTCTCGCTGGGACATGGGTCTCACCCTTGTGGTTTGACACATCTTTTTAGGTGGTCTTCAACAACGTTAGAAGGATCGTGCTATTGAGGAAGAACAACTTGGATACTAGTATCCAAATAAGATTGGATAGCTGCTACTATTGTGTAGTAGAGTCCTATATGTCATCCCTATACTCTGAGATCCGAGAGAGTTGTGTTTTGTAGATGATATGTACATCGATACATGTTTTTGGTAGTATGCATTTATTGTATATAAGTGAATTGTACATGTGAACAAGATCTTTTGTAAAAGGTGTGTGGCAGATGGCCACTGTACATATGTTAATACATGGTATGGTGTGTGATATGTTACAAGTTGTGGACTAGTGGATTCTCAAACATACACCCAAATCTATTGAATCTTGATTGGATGCACAACCAATTAAAACACAGTGGGATCTTTAAAATTTATAAAGGACCTAGTCTGATACACTTACTTAAGCCAATCACATGTTGTCCACAAGCACATGGAATTTTGTTGTAGTATAGGCAAGTGGTAAGAGAAGGGTCAATCCACAGTGAGAGAGGGGGCACTAGATCTAGGTTAGGGTGAGGTACGTTCCTAATGTGGAGTCTAGGGTTTTTAGGGTTTGATGGTGATTTGATTGATTATACTAATTGATTGAAGTAATTTAAAAGGAAGAAGGAAAACTAGATTATCAGAAATCCAAAGTTACCCTAAATAAGTTAAGTCTAATCAGCAAAACAAGACAACTAAGTTACCTAATGAAGTTAGTTAACACTAAAGAGACAAGTTAAGCACTAGAGAAATTAATGACCTAGGTTATCACCAACTAACAAGATTATAACTAGCAATCTCTAAAGAGCACTAACTTCTCAAGAAAGACCTAACTATTCAAATCTAAGAAATTGACTAAGAGGCAATAAAAGCAATTAACTAAATTAGCATTAACAAGCTAAGACAACAAGATGGGTTTTAGCAATTAATGGGGAGAGTGGGCCATTTGGAGGAATGTTACAAGAATCCTAGTTGGGGGTTAACATAGCATGAAAGTGTTATATCTTCAATCTAGATTGCCAATCCAAACAATAAGGCAAGTTCTATTTGAATCTACCCTAAGCTACTAGTTGGGAAACTAGGGCTAGGTGTAATTCTAATAGGACTCGACAAGTCTAGGTTTCTAGGGTAAGTGGTATTCGAGAAATTGAGAGCTAAGGGTAGGAATGGGGGTAGAGATGATGGTGTTTCACCTCATGTTACTCACCATCCGACCTTTAGAAAACTCTAGGCAATTGCACTAATCACTCTTATACTAGCTACTTAGATCTCACACCTAGTTATAGGAGAAGGGATTTGTATGTAGGAATATAGGTTGCTATCTAGGGATCCACTAGTTGGACCTAGGAGCAATTCCTAAGATAGCCACATACAATCCATTTTCCCCTAGAAGCTAGGTGTATTCAAGCATCATACAATAAGCAATCCATGTTTGGAAGCATAAATCACAAGTAAAATAATGGGAAATGAGATAGAATAAAGAAACAATCATTATAGAATGGAAATATGTTCATTACAAGTTATTTTCCCCTAACATAGTATCAAAGTAACATTTTATCCCCCAAACAACCCACCAAGGGGGCTTAGCTACACATAATCAAGAAAAAGAGAAAAAAAGGAAAGAAGAAAGAGGTAGAAGGACATGGTAGCTCATGGAAGATCCTCCTTCTTCACCTCCATACTGTAGAAGATGAAGCACCTCCCTCGAAGGTCAAAAATGACATGAATGGATATGGTTTGGTGGTGAAAACCCTAGAAAACTAGGGTTTTTGGGTGGAAATGTAAGGAGGAAGGTAGGTGGAGCTTTTTTAATGCAAAGGGGGATGTAAATGAATGCTAGAGGTAGCTAACCTAGTGATGTGGCTGCCACTATGGTATATATATGTGGTGGGGAAGCACTAGGGTAAGTGGGGGTAAAGTTGGAAATGTAGTGGAAAAAAAGGTTAGGGTTGCGAGGTCACCATGGCCATGGTGAGTGTGGGGTGGTACGTTCATGAGGAGTGGTACACGCATGGTGGATATATGTTGTAGAGAGGAGGTTAGAATAGTGGAGTGGCCACGGCCATGGTGGGTGCCATGGTCGTGCTGGGTGGATGGTGCCACAGCCGTGCTGGAGGAGACATGCCTCTGTCATTCTTCTTTGTTTCCTGTGCTAACTTCTACTAGACACAGTTGTGGAAGTTGCCACGGTTGTGGTGGTCTTCAGCCACCACGGTCATTGTGGTGGCCACGACTGTGGCAGTTGACATTATTTCACTGTTGATTTTGGACCATCTCGCCATAGTCATGGTGTTGTGCCACGAGGATGAGTGAGAGCATTGACCATGACCATAATGATGGCCACGACCGTCGGGGACTAAGTGTACCATGGTCGTTTCGACAACCATGACCGCGATAGTTGACATTCAAAGTTGCTTGTCTCCCTACTAATTTTTGACCATCTTGCCACACCCGTGGTGAAGTACCATGGCCTGTGGTGAGGGTCCAACTGCTTCTTTAAACTTCTTTAAATCATTGCTAACTTCTTTGGAGCAATTTTTGTGAGCTCAAGGGATGCTTGGGGAAGATTTGGGTCCAATCCCAAGGTGTGAAAACCCAAGGATCGTCTCCTTCTCTCTCCTTTTTATCCATTGCATGTCTAAACCCTAAAAAACACACAAAAAGCAACTATAAGTGCATTTGATGTGATATTGCATATTAGGGGAATAACTTGCAATCTAACATTATTTATATGTGATAATAATGCAAAAAGACACAAGTTGAAGCCCTAAAATAGGATTCCATCACCACCCCAAACTTAAAAACATACTTGTCCTCAAGTATGCTCCAACTCAATCTCTTTGTTCAGTTTCTTTCAATAAGCAGGAATGATAAATGCATTTGTAAAAGATGATGATTAACTAAATGGTATAAAAAGTGACTAAGTGCATATGTTCCACCTCTCTCCTTTCCACTTTAACAATCCCATCACGAAAAGAACAATGACCATATAAACTTCAAATATAGAGCAAAGAATACACAAGCTATCCATATGTCTTTCATGTAATTTTGGGTAAACTGTCTCATGATGGTGTTAATCAATGATGACTAGGAGTACTATTTCACTTTCGTGCATTCAATATTATGTTTCAAACCATCGTGGCTATGAAAAAATGATGAAATGAGATATGTTTGATGTTTCCTAGCTCAATGGGTATGAAAATTGAAGAAAGGATTGCAGTAAGACATTGGAGTGCTTTTACACACTCATCTTTTGTTTATTTAGATGCTCTTAAACAAGAACATCTTTTCTTTTCTTTTTGCTTTACCTTTTCTTCTTTTCTTTTCTTTTTCCCTTAGTGTAGATAGGATATATGGTGCAGAGAGTGAAGCGGGGAGATGTAGATATGGCCCACACAAACTTTTGGAGGTAGACAAGGCTAAATATGTGCACTTAGGCATCCTTTCATGAGGCGGAGGGGTATGAAGATGATGAAAGAAGAGTCAGGTCAAAGAGGGGTCACCAGTGTAATTCTCAACACAAAGTGTCCTGCATGAAAACTAATCCAACACTTCATCAAATAGTATCACACCACATGAGTGAACAACATGAGATTCATATTTTTATCATATGAGTCCATAGACCCTAAGCAATTATAGCTTGCTCAAATCACAATTCAACCAAAAGATTCACAAACATAAGAGAGGTGATTCACATGTAAAAAGTCAACAATAAAGACCATTTATCAATAAACTCTAAGCATGTGGCATGCATTTTTCAAAGATCAACAACTTTTAGTTCAAAAATTGGATATTTAAGTTGAAACATACTTTTGGACAAGGAGTTCCAAATTTGGGCAAAATTGGCCAAAATCATGCCAATTTGCATTTAATCACATCCAAACCTACTTTAGGGAAATTAAAGCATAAAGTAGAAAATTCTAACTAAAACACACCAAAAATTACCAAAATCTACACGGAATGCAATGCATTGCATGGAAAGGTAAAAAGAGAATTTGTCTTGAAAAATTAATAAAAAATGCATGAAAAAGAACTAGATGATATGCATGAATACAAACAAGCACACAAAGTCATGATAGACAAGGATAAGATTTAGCTAGACGATCATATCGACAAAAACTTAGCACAAGGTACATAGAGAAAATGTGGTGAAAGAAAAGCTTACCACCCTACCACCCCAAACATTCAAACCATGACGTCCTAAGCATGAAATATAAGCTTACAATGGTAGGGAGGAGGATACATAGTCGTTGTGGGAAACCACTGAGTGAAGGGAGAGATCAACGTAGTACTAGGTGAGCAAGGCAAGACCACCACCGCCGTGATGAGCAACACGACCGTTCTGGCTTGCCAGCCACATGACTTTGTTGAGTAGCACGACCGTTCTAGACTCCTTCATGTAGCTCTTCTACTAATTTGTATTTTTCTGTTCAATTTTGATCTTCTCCTTGGCTAGATCCTTTATGCATCACATTTTCTTCCTTGTACATGTACTAGCATGATTCACTACACAGAAAAACTATCAAGTATGGTGTGTGTGTATTTCTTGAAAAAAATGAAAGTGTAATAAAGAAAAAAGGGGTTTTGAGAGAAAGAGTCTCAAACCAACGTGGGTTTCCTCCCACTAGTGCTATGTTTAGAGCCTTCTTCCAGGCTTGATGTTCCTCTGTTAATCAACCATTGTCCAAAATCAAAATATTTTCATCCTCGTCATAGGCAATCCTCTCAAATGCCTTCATTGCTTGATCTTCCTCCCAAGGGTCATGTGAGCTTCTCAAGTGTTTTTCTTCAATTTTCTCTCGTTTGGGATCATCATCATAGATCTCAAAGAAAGAATCCTCATCGATTTTCAGCTCATTCAACATGATCCTCTTAGGAAACTTCCCTCTTATCTTCTTAATCAGCCTTGAGACCTTAAAAATTTTCATGTTATAGTTTTTCTTTCCCTCAAGGAATGGGTCTTCATAGGCTTCAAAGTGAGGGGTTTCAATCACATAGAACACTTGAGAATCTTGAAATATCACATTGGGATGTCTTAGATCAACGAATAGAGCATTAGGTGGTGTAATATCAAAGGAAGGTGGGACAGTTTGTATCATTGATTTAAAAGGAGTAGGAACAACATATTTGTTAGTGCCCTTGGTAATCTCAATAGATGGTGGTAAGATAAAATCTCTACTGCACTTGGCATCCTTACAAGGACTTTTTGGAAATGGTACTCTGTCATGCTCTTTGTCAAATTTCCTTCCCTCATTTTTGGACTTATCAATCACCTTCTCACACCTCAAGATGGAAACCATCTTCACTTTCTCATGGGAAGGAGGGAGAGCATGTGATGGTTGTGGTGGCATGGTGGTCTTTGGTGTGGTGGATTAGGATTGTGAAGGATGTAGGTTGGTTGTTGTGGAGGTGGTTGGTATGGGGGTGGTTCTTGTGGTTGATATTGTGATGGTGGTTGTGAGGTGTGTTGGAATTTGTATGAAGGTTGAGGGGGTGATGGAGCATAAATGCCTCGAGGAGCACTCATAGAACCAATTGCAATATTTGGGTTGGCCATGGTTCAGTAAGTGAGTCTTCCCTCCTCACGGTGGGCAAGTGACATGGAAATCTATTCTAGGCTTTGCTCAAGCTGATCAATGGTTTGTCCATGAAAGGACACCTCTCTCTTCACTTCATCAAGGCTTCTTAACCTCTCTAGAACTTCTTCTTCAAACATGGAGCTATCTCTTGACTCTTGGTCTCCTTGTTTCTCCCATGAAAGGTTAGGATGATTTCTCCATTCTAAAGTGTAACAGCTAGACATGGAGCCTTGGTTGTTCCGGATGCCATAGGATTGTATAACTTGTACATCTTCACAAAGAGCCTTCATGATGTCAGTGGAGTGATTGGAAGAACCTCCCACATGAATCTTCATGAGATTTACTATGTCTTCCAATATCTTCATCATGTAGGGCAGTTGAGGGATTGAAGGGGCTCGTGCATCTCGGTCTACCATCTTGACTTCAAAGGGTTGCTTGTCACATGCACAAGGCACAACCAAACAAAATAAGACAAGTTAGAAAACCAAGATGCAAAAGTAACACAAAGAATAAAGAATAGCAATGGTGAGGCCAGTAGGAAGAGCTAAGCTACTCTAATAGCTAGGTCAAGTGCCTCTATCCCCGAAAATGGTGCTAGAAAGCTTGGTGCAATTCTTAAACATACATCCAAATCAATTGAATCTTGATTGGATGTACACCCAAGGAAAATACACAGGGATCTTTCAAATTTATAAAGGACCGAGTCCAACACACTTACTTAAGCCAATCACACATTACCCGCAAGCGCACGGGGTCGTGTTGTAGTATAGGCAAGTGGTAAGAGAAGGGTCAATCGAAAGGGATAGAGGGGGCACTAGATCTAGGTTTAGGGTGAGCTACGTTCCTAATGTGGAGTCTAGGGTTTTTAGGGTTTGATGGTGATTTGATTGATTATACTAATTGATTCAAGCAATGAAAATCAAGAAGGAAAACTAGATTATTAGAAATCCTAAGTTACCCTAAACAAGTTAAGTTTAATTAGCAAAATAAGACAACTAACTAAGCAAGAGCAAAGGATTACATCTAAGTTACCCTAATG
Source organism: Alisma plantago-aquatica (assembly GCA_963693085.1). Lineage (NCBI taxonomy): Eukaryota > Viridiplantae > Streptophyta > Magnoliopsida > Alismatales > Alismataceae > Alisma > Alisma plantago-aquatica. Next base: position 908,016,988 of record OY856409.1, read on the forward strand.
AATCTAGTTAACACTAAAGAGACAAGTTAAGCACTAGAGCAATTAATGACCTAGGTTATCACCAACTAACAAGATTATAACTAGCAATCTCTAAAGAGCACTAACTTCTCAAGAAAGACCTAACTATTCAAATCTAAGAAATTGACTAAGAGGAAATAAAAGCAATTAACTAAATTAGCATTAACAAGCTAAGACAACAAGATGGGTTTTAGCAATTAATGGGGAGAGTGGGCCATTTGGAGGAATGTTACAAGAATCCTAGTTGGGGGTTAATATAGCATGAAAGTGTTATATCTTTAATCTAGATTGCCAATCCAAACAATAAGGCAAGTTCTATTTGAATCTACCCTAAGCTACTAGTTGGGAAACTAGGGCTAGGTGTAATTCTAATAGGACTCGACAAGTCTAGGTTTCTAGGGTAAGTGGTATTCGAGAAATTGATAGCCAAGGGTAGGAATGGGGGTAGAGATGCAAGTGTTTCACCTCATGTTACTCACCATCTAGCCTTTAGAAAACTCTAGGAAATTACACTAATCACTATTACACTAGCTACTTAGATCTCACACCTAGTTGTAGGAGAAGGGATTTGTATGTAGGAATATTAGGTGCTAGTAAGGGATCCACTAGTTGGACGTAGGAGGAATTCCTAAGATAGCCACATACAATCTGTTTTCCCCTAGAATCTAGGTGTTTTCAAGCATCATACAACAATGAATCCATTTTTAGAAGCATAAATCACAAGTAAGATAATGGGAAATGATATAGAAGTAGGATGCAATCATCATAGAATGGAAATATTTTTATTACAAGTTATTTTCCCCTAACATGGTATCAAAGCAACATTTGATCCCCCAAACAACCCACCAAGGGGGCTTAACTACACATAATCAAGAAAAAAACAAAAAAGGAAAGAAGAACGAGGTAGAAGGCAATGGTAGCTCATGGAAGACCCTCCTTTTTCACATCCTTGTTGTAAAAGATGAAGCACCTCCCTCCAAGGTTGAAAATGGCATGCATGTATATGGTTTGGTGGTGAAAACCCTAGAAAGCTAGGGTTTTTGGGTGGAAATGGAAGGAGGAAGGTAGGTGGAGTTCTTCAATGCAAGGGGGGGGGTGAAAATGAATGCTAAAGGTATCTAACCTAGTGATGTGGCCACCACTATGGTATATATAGGCGGTGGGAAAGCATTAGGGTAAGTAAGGGTAATGTTGGAAATGTAGTGGAAAAGTGATTAGGGTTGCGAGGTCACCACGATCGTGGTGGGCACCACAACTGTGGTGAGTGTGGGGTGGTACAGATGTGGGGAGTGATATGGGTGTGGTGGATATATGCTGTATAGAGGAGGTTAGGAGAGTGGAGTTGCCACGGCCGTCGCAGGTGCCATGGTCATGTTGGGTGCTGCAGAGCATGACCCTGCTGGATGAGATATGCCTCAGTCATTCTTCTTTGCTATCTATGCTGACTTCTACTGGCCATGATATTAGTAGTTGCCACGATTGTGGTGGTCTTCATCCACCACAGTCATTGTGGTGGCCACGACCGTGGAAGTTGACATTCAAAATTTCTTGTCCCCCTATTGATTTTGGACCATCTCGCCACGGTCATGGTGTTGTGCCATGGGGGTGATGGAGAGCATCGAACACGGCCGTAATGATGTCCATTGGGGACTAAGTGTACCACAATAGTCTCGATGACCACAACCATGGTAGTTGACATTCAAAATTTCTTGTCTCCCTATTTATTTTGGACCATCTCGCCACAGATGGGGCAAAGTAGCACGACTCGTGGTGAGGGTCAAACTGCTAGACTTAGCTTTAAACTTCTTTTAATGGTTGCTATTTGCTTTGGAAATTTTTGTTAGCTCAAGGGATACTTGGGGAAGATTTGGGTCCAATCCCGAGGTGTAAACACCCAAGGATCATCTCATTCTCTATCCTTTACATCCAATGCATGTATAAACCTTGAAAAAACACACAAAAAGAAACCATAAGTGCATTTGATATGATATTGCATATTAGGGGAATAAATTGCAATATAACATTGTCTAGATGTGATAATAATGCAAAAGACACAAGATGAAGCCTGAAAATAGGGCTGAATCATGGACCTTGTTGTAATATGTTTCCGCTTAGTGATTTTAATATAAGATTGGTTTTAATTTACCCGTTCTTTTGGTACTATGGTTGTTTAGATGTTGATTGTGCGCTTTATTTTGAGTAATCTCGGTTGTGTGGCATCGGTGCACCTCACTTTGTTTGGTATCAGATCTCTAGGTTTTCCGAGTCTACAAGGACTTAGGAATAGGGTTTGTGTCTATTCTTGCATTGTCCAACATATCTGATCAGAGCTTCTACTTATGCAGACATGTCTAGAGAGCATGAAGAACATGTTGAGAGTAGTGTTGTTGCACTAGAAGGTGGTGCCAGGAGGTAGGCCAGAGTAGATGGAGTGCCTGAATAGCCTCAGTTCATCCCAACAACTATGGCCAACCCTACTTTTCAGTCCATGTTTGGACAGTTAATGGTCATAATTTTGCATATGGTGGATAGAGTGCATGTATCTCAACCTAGGGCTACTGTTCCCATGTGGAATCCTAGGGTTCTGGGAAGACCTTTGAGAGGTTGCTATGCGTTGGAGTGTTGGAGTATGTAGGTACAACATATTTGGTGGATGCCGACATGTGGCTAATAAATTTGGAGAAGGCATTTTAGATCCTTAATATCCTAAAAGAGGAGAAGGTGAAGCATGCAGTGTACATACTGAAGGGCAGTACTGGCCATTGGTGGGCCATTGAGGAGGAGAAGAGACCTGGAGTGGCAATCAAGTGGGAGGAGTTTTGGTGGGAATTTGTGATCCGATACTTCCCGGAGACATATCTTGATGAGAAGATCTCATAGTTTGAGAAGATACGATAGGGATCGTTGATAATCAATGAGTATGAGGTCAAGTTCATGGACTTGTTGAGGTTCTATCCTCACATGGATGCGACATATAAGGAAAGGATATGAAGATTTGAGAAGGGCTTGAGTACTAAGTTGACGACGACACTATCAACTTTGGAGAATCGAGAGAGGTTTGCCACATTCATGGAGTCCGTGAGGTGGATAGAATGGTTTTCTATAGAGAAGCGTGAAGCCAATGCTAAGAAGAGGCCAACTCAATTTCAGGGGCATTGTTCTGGAGGCTTCAAGAAGTTGAGTTTTTTGTCACCTCAAACACATGAGAGATCAATGGTACAATCACAGTGGTCACCAAGCAAGGGCAGTTGTTGTAGTTTCCCATCGGCATGAGCTCACAACATAACATCAGTATCGGTGACAGAGCCATCTAGTCCATGGTATGAGAGCAATACCTATTACAAGTGTGGTCATACGGGGCATACAGAGTGGTTTTTCCCTATGAAAGATGAGGAAGTGACACAATAATCAAGGCAGAGTCAAGAGGGTTCCCAACAGTAATAATTCAATGGCGGTGGGGACAAAGAACATGGTCAGACATCACAAGTAGGTTTTTTTGGACATGCTAGCAGAGGATGTGGGTGACAACAAGTGACAGATTGATTCTACTCTACGAGTCAGTCAGAGGGAGTGGTCAATCTACGGGTCATGCTAGGTCAAATGAAACTTATTCATTCTGATTTGTCTACATCTTCTTTTATATTTGTTTTGGTTGATCCAGGTGTGACACACTCTTTTATCACATGGGAGGTGATATGTAGTTGTTCTTTACATGTTGGTCATAGATCAGATAGTCTTCGATTAGAAACCCCTCTTTTTGGTTCTTTCAAGTTGTAGGAGGTGTGTCCATCCTGTGTTTTTTCTTTCTCAAGACACAACATTCAAGTGGATCTTATGCCACTTAACATGCATGTATTTGATGTGATCCTTGGAATGGATACCTTGGAGAAGTAACAAGTGGTCTTGGACTATAGTTCCAAGGTGACGACGTTCTTTGACGGTGATGTTTCATGGATCTTCCAAGGAGATATGAATATTCTTTTGACGTGCTTAGTGCCAGCTATGATAGGGATAGGATGATGAGGCAGGGGTGTGACGCCTTCTTGGCACATGTAGTGGATACCAATGTGAGGAGTCCTAGTATCTAGGAGGTGCATGTTGTTCCAGAGTTTGAGGATGTGTTTCCTAAAGAGTTTCTTGGTGTTACCCCTCCTAGAGAGATTGACTTTGAGATCAATCTGGTTCCTAGTACGCAACTGATAGCACACTCACTGTACAGGATGACACCCATGAAGATGCAAGAGTTAAAGAAGCAGTTGTAGGAGTTATTAGAGAAGGGATTTATCAGATCGAGCACTTCCTTTTGGGGTGCAACTGTGTTGTTTGTCAAGAAGAAAGATGGTTCTATGAGGTTGTGCGTCGACTACCTACAATTGAACAAGGTCATGATCAAGAACAAGTACCTTTGCTGAGGACAAATGATCTATTCAACCAGTTGAGAGGTGATGCAATGTTCTCAAAGATAGACTTGAGGTCAGGATACCATCAGTTGCAGATCAAGGCAGATGACATACCCAAGTGAGATTTTAAGACTAGGTATGGGCACTACGAGTTTGTGGTTATGCTGTTCGGGCTAACCAACTCACTGGCAACATTCATGGATCTGATGAACAAAGTGTTCAAGCCATATCTTGACCAATTTGTGGTGGTGTTCATCGATGACATCCTAATCTACTCCAGAGATATTCAGCAACATGAGCATCATCTAAGATAAGTGTTGATGTTGTTGAGGCTTGATAGCCCAGTTGCAGGTGAAGCCTATCCTGATACAGTAGATCTTAGATGCACAGTGTGATGATGTGGCGATACAATAGATTCAATTAGAGTTTGGCAGTGATAAGCATGAGGGCTTCCATGAGACAAAGGATGGGACAATTTGCTTCCATGATAGGACAATGCTACCAGATGTTGAAGGGCTGTGGAAGTGGGTTCTTGAGGAGGCTCACTCTTTGATGTATGTGATGCATCCAATCAGTACCAAGATGTGCCATAACTTGAACGATATCTGTATTGGTGACCTGGGTTAAAGTGTGACGTAGCTGACTTTGTGGCAAGATGTCCAGTGTGCCAATAGGTCAAGGCTGAGCATCAAAACCTATAGGAATGTTGCATACGTTGCCTATACCATAGCAGAAATGGGAACATATCACTATGGACTTTGTGGTTGGTCTTCCTAGGACAACTAAAGGTCATGATTCCATATGGGTGATAGTTGACAGGTTGACCAAGTCAACTCACTTCCTTCTAGTAAAGACGACGTATACTATAGAGAAGTTGGCATAGGTGTATGTGGATGAGATAGTACGCCTACACGGTATCCCGATGATGATAGTGTCTAATAGAGGCCTTCAATTTACTAGTCATTTTTGGGAGCATCTACACACAACTATGGGTACATAGTTGAGGTTTAACACAACGTTTCACCCATAGACATATGGTCAGTCAGAGAGGACCATTCAGATCTTAGAGCATCTGTTGAGAGATTGTGTTTTTTAGTTTTTTGGTAGTTTGGATGTGCATCTATGTTTGATATAGTTTTCCTACAACAAAAGTTATTAGAGGACTATAGACATGGCACTGTATGAAGCCTTGTATGGGAGGTGTTGTCGCTCACTGCTTTGTTGGTATGACACCAGTGAGTATCAGATTTTGTGTCCTAAGACTGTAGAATAGACTAAAGAGAAGATCAAAGTGATACAACAACAACTAAAGGCATCCCAGGACAAACAGAAGTCTTATGCTGATAATTGTCACATGCTTTTGGAGTTCCTAGTGGGAGATAAGGTGTATCTCAAGGTCTCTCCATGGTAAGGTGTGCTGAGGTTTGGGAGGAAGGGTAAGTTGGCTCTGAGGTATATGGGACCTTACCTCGTAGTGGCACATTATGGGAAAGTGGCTTACAGGGTGAAGCTACCGCCAGAGTTGCACATGTTACATCCTATCTTTCATGTTTCTATGTTGAGGAAGTGCCATCCATATATAGAGAAAATGTTCCAGCCGGTTGAGGTTGTGTTGGAGGAGGATGTGTCATATGTTGAGGGTCCTATGTTGATCCTGGAGAGGAGGATGAAGTAGTCGAAGAAGAAGGATATAGTGTTGGTTAACATTTTTTGGCATCACCGTGGTGTGGAGGAATCGACATGGGAGTTAGAGGATGAGATGTGTAGGAATTACATGTCTCTCTTCATGTAGGATTTCAGGGGAAAAATCCTTATTAGGGGTTTATGGCTGTAAGACCCCTGACCTAGATTTATGCTTGATATTTCTTGCTTAGCATAATAAGATGCTTAAAACCTTACTATAATCATGTGATGTGCTTTAATAACATGTGACATGCTTATGTTTTCAGTGTGGTTGATGTTTGAGCTAGTTACACATATATGTGCTTGTTTTGGACCTAGTTGCAATTTACCCATGTTCATGGTTTATCTTGCAATTTGTCACATGCTTGATGTGCGTCACATGTTTTGGCATCATGTTAGAGATAGAGTGGTGCCATTAACCCTTGTGGTATCTTTTTTTATTGAGGAGAGATGTGGTGTCACCTTGTGTTGTTTCTAGGGTTTGCTTGAATGCCCTAGTTGGTGTTGACCATATATGTTGACTGTTGAGTTTTTGATTTTTAGTGACCACCTTGGTGTTCCTTCGACCTTGTTATTTGCGGACAAAGAAAGGTTTGGGTGTGCCTTGTGTTCTCTTTGATCGATGAGCTCTTGACCCCTTTCTTTGGTCGTTAAGGCCAGGGTTTTGATCTACACGATCGATGGGTTTCGATGTGTTTTGGTCACATAGAATTCTCTTCGACTGATGGTCTTTTGGACCAAGTGAGTTTGATGGTTTTCCTAGGTTTTAATGACCCTTGTTGCATGAACGGTCTTACTACTTGCATAACTGAGTTTTGAGGGACATGTGGCACATGTATGCATGACACCTAACCTCCCCTACCTCTCTCCCACCCTTGGGTATATATACCCCTCTCTTAGCATGCAAGTGATCTTTTTGCACCCTCTTCATTCTCTCTTAACTTTGGAGCTCGTCCTTTGTGTTCTTGGTGGAGAAGGAGAGTTAACCTTGGAGCAAGGTGGTTGAAACCTTGAATGTGTAGACCTAGGGTTGGAGCAACTCATCTTTGGTGATCCTTTGGTTCTCCTTGTTCTTGGTAAGTGATCTATCCTTCTTAGTTTCATTTCCTTGCAACCCTACCCCTCTCTTATTCCTCTTGGCCCTCTATCAAACTTGTGATTCACTTGATTCAATGATCAAAATGATGCAATCACAGATTGATGCTGACATCATGTCGTGCATCAATCGAATATTGAAAGCCAATGTGATTGAGAATAGGAAAGCAAGTGAATTGACCAGTTTAAGTGTTGAGATGATCATGTCAAATGTGAAACAACCAATTTAGCAGTGAACTGACTGGTTTAACATTCATCGCTTCCAGAAAATTCATAAAATTCCATCTCTTTGACTCTACAAGCCCTGACCCTGGCCATCCTATAAATAGGGGGTCAATCAAGGCTTTCAAAAGATACAACAATAAACTCTAACAATTTTTGTCCTCTCTAGTTGTGGTATCTAGAGAACCCAAGCATCCTACCTATAAAAGGAGGGATAGTAAGGGACAGATAACATAGGATAGAGAATCAACCCTAGCAAGTTGACATTCAAAGGGACAACTCCTTCCTATTACTTCTGGTAGCACAATGTGGAGTTCCCAGTGATCCTTATGAACCACATAGAGGTGAGGAGGCCTTTGCCACCCACTAGGAGGATGACATCAAGCTCCGTCTGTGGTGCTACACCAGGTGGTCACCACCAACAATCATCCTAGTGTAGCTTGCGAAAGAAACACGTTGCAACAAGGATAGTCGTTGGACTTACTCTAGGGCCAAGTATATACCTTGAAACCTTTCCTTCCCAATTCATAGTTGTTTACGCTTTCTTCTGTTTAAGGGAAATATGGTAGTAATTTTTTTGTATCCCCTACTATATCTGATGCCATATTTCCCTATAGTGATATCAGAGCCAATGTCAATTTACTATGTTTTGGGATTTAATCGATATGATCAGATTTTGGTTACTTATTTATTTATTACATGCGATGTGAATATTTAAATATTAATGTGCATGTACATATCTGATTAAATACAACATACAATCCCAATATATATATATATATATATATATATAGAATATAATATATATGCAAATTATAAGAATCACCCTAAAATTGTTTTGATGGTGGATGTAAGTATGGTTATGGTCAATAAACCCCTAGATCTTTGTGTTTGGTTGGATGGTTTTTGTTCCTATTTTATATCTCAGTTTTCATACCGAGTCTCTCTCTTATTTTCCATAATTAAAGTAGTAATTCTTTCCTTCTATGCTCCCCTCGAATGTAACTCGAGGTTTCCTTATTACAATGAAATATGTTAAATAGGAATATGATAGTTTTTTTAATTTCCTATTATGGCAAAAGAAGGCATTCTGCACTAAATGAACAGACCAACTCAGAAGTCAAACCAATCGACTGAAGGACCGAGGAGGCCAGATGACAGGAGGAGCCTACTGATTGGATGGTGGCGCAATTGATCGACTGAAGGAGTCCAAACATCACTTGACCCAGAGAATAGCCGACCGATCTGTGAGACCAACTAACTAACCAAGAGGCCAATCGATCGGTCTAAGGGTTGAATCGACCAACCTAGACTGATTCCAACACCAATCTTCTTCAACAACATGTTCATATATATGATGTAGACCTTAGGTGGTAGTAATTCCTTGTGGCTCCACAGAATTATAATAGTATAGACATAACCATCACTCATGTTTTATAATTGCATGTTTCATTAGTGGATATAGTATGTATATGATACATATAAGTATGTGGTGATTCGATATGTATATGTATTTATATAAACATAAAATCCCTCAATCAAATATTAAGTCTTATATGCTTTACATAAGTAACACATAGGAAAAGCTTGATCAACTAAAGCGTGGGCACGCTAAGCGTGGTGCGTCGTCCATCTCGTGGAAATGTGATGGTAGTCATGTGGGCCTGTCAAGTAGGGTGCATTACTATCGTGTTGGCTTTTGGTTAGACTTAACTAGGTGACCTTAATGAGATTAAGTGCCTGCAAGCATGCAAATGACTATGGTAAAGAGTTGTGGATACCATCTATATAAGAATTGCATGAGATGAAATTGGCAAAAGTCGCCTACCTTAATGATTGGTTATGGACGCTGGCGTTGTCTGAGTAAAATTTAATTGTTTTGGGTTTTGTCTCACTTGAAGTTTGTATGCTGCAATCTTTAAATTGATATGTGAGGGCTATCAATTTGAACAAAATATTGGGAGCGATAATAAATAAAAAGCCTTATTAATATCGTCAAACATATCAAATAAAATCAAATCAAAATCATTTTTGACAAAAGTTGGAAATTCTCTTTTGTAGAATATAATGGCAAACACAAACAAATTTTCTATGAGATTGGTCCTTGAGAAGGACAAGCTGAACGTGAACAAATTCCATGACTGGTTGTGAACCTTGAGAATCATTCTCACTCAAGAGCGCAAGCTCTATGTCCTAGAGACACCAGAGCCAGATGCACCCGCTCCCAATGTGCCTATGGCTGAAAAGGGTTCTTACTGGAAGCACTCTGAAGATGTTGTGGATGCCAAGTGCCTAATGTTATGCTCAATGAACTATGAGTTGCCGAGACAACATGATAACATGGATGTTATTGAGATGGTTACACATCTTAAGAAGATGTACCAAGACTAGGCAAGACAAGAGAGATATAACGTCTCCAAGGCATTGTTCAAGTGCAACATGGCAGAAGGAGATCCAGTAGGTCTCGATACACACAAGTTGATTGAGTATGTGGAGAACCTTGCTAGACTGAGATTTCCCTTGGGTCAAGAATTGGCCACAGATGTGATTTTGGCAACCTGTTTGGCATTAAGTAAAACATGAATGATTTTGACAAAGAGTAGTCAAATTTACTTGGCATGTTGAATACAACTAAAGCACAGATGAAGAAGGACAAACCCAAATATGTGATGATGATCAATAGAAGTAAGTCCAAGGCAAAGGCAAAGCTAAGAAGAGTTCTAAAGCTAGTCAGAAACCAAAGCCTTCTGCACTAAAAGATAAGGGAGGAGTGAATAAGGAAGAAAAGTGCCACCACTATCACCATCCTAGACATTGAAAAAAGAACTACCCTTTTATATAGGGGTGAGCATCAGTCCAAAACCAGACCGGACCAAGGACCAAATTTCCAAAAATTTATGGACCGCAGACCAGATCATTTTGAAGTTGAACTGGAGTAGGACCAGACTGTTTCAATGTTGGACCAGATCGGGACCAAATCGTTTGGACCGCAATTATTCTTTTTATGTATTTCACAACTTATTTAATAGTAAAAAGTAGATAATCTTAATTATTTTTAACAATTATATAATATAAATATCAAACACTTACACTAGTAGTGTTTATATGTGTGTTGTATTTGTACTTGTGACATAATATATATATATATATATATATATATATATATATATATATATATTAAAATATCAATATATTTTACATATAAACCGGTCTATGGTCTGGACTGTGGTTTGACCAGTTTTGGACCAGACCAGACTGCAGACTGAACTTCAAAATTTTTTGAATCGAACTCAGACTGGCCCAGGACTGGACCAGAATGAACTGAACAGTCTGGTCTAGTTTTGCGATCTAGACCATCATTTTCTCACCCCTACTTTATATAGAGGCACTCATGAAGAAGAAGGAGATAGGGATCTCCACTTTAGGACCCAAGAAGAAGTAAGCTAGAACTATGCAGAGCAAGAGTTGCTGCCACTATAGTTGGAATCTGCCATTCATGTAATGGGCATGTAATAGAATTAGTGAATTTCTATAAAGTACCTTCCATTAATGAAAAAGCATCATGTATCTTGTATGGACAAGAATATTATGACTATATTTGATGTTTTGCTTTCAAAGATAAGTTCTTTTATGGTAGTGTCCATAATGTCTCATACTAAATATTTGATAGTTCTAGAGACAGTTATATATACATGAATGACTCGATAACTCAAACAATGAATACCTATAATATTGTCATATAAAGCACAAAAATTACAAATGCATTTCTAGAATCCATACAGATGGTAGTATAGACTCTTTCTGTTATTGAACCAATAGAGCATGCAAGTCTTATTTATTGGACAATATAACAAAAGCACATTTCACAAGATGAACTAGGAGAGTGAGTAGTCTATTAGTACTCATACATATTGATGTATATAAACCTTTTAGAATAAATGCTAAAGGTGGTTGCTAGACCTCATTATATTTTCTGATGATATCAAAAGATATGGTAGATTGTATTTAGTGAAATACAAGTATGAATATCTTGAAGTGTTCAAGGAGATCATGAATGAAGTGCATAACCATCTTGGTAAAAGTATTAAAACACTTCGATATGATCGATGTAGAAATAATCTAACCAAGAGTTTGAGGACCTTATGGGAGACCATGATAGTTTATCATGAAGAACTCTACCTGAAACACAATGATAGTGTATTAGAAAGAAGGAATCACACCCTATTAGTCATGGTGCAATTATTAATAAATCTAGCTAATCTTACAATTTCCTTTCTGGAACATGCTTTACACTAAAACAATGTATCTTCTTAAATGGTTGAGAAGACACCATATGAGATATGGCATGCGAGGTGTCCCTGTATGTCTTTATAAAGACAAGGAATGGAAGCTTATATAAGATAATAGTTTCTTTAAAATATTTGTCCACAATTGTTATTTTGAATACAACTTTATATTCCAATCCAACAACAAATTATTTATGGTCAGGATGGATGTATTCCTAAAGGGAATTAAATTTCAAAGGAATCAGTGGAAGAAAATTAGAACTCAAAAAGTTCAAGACCAATAAGAAAACATTGAAATAAAGGAGGTACAATAGGAACAAGGAGAATCACAAGTTGTTGTGGAATCTCAAGTTCTTTTTTGTAACACAAAACCTCATAGATCTAGTAGAACTATTACACCCCGATCTCATAATTACCATTAATCATGAGATTAGGGCATAAATTGAAGATTTAACGTAGTACAAATATCACCCTGAACTTTTTCTTCTTTTTCAAATTCTTTGTTTTTTTGCATTGAACCGCATAAACTAACTTTACAAGGGAATCTAAACATTAATTTCTTTAATATGATCTCATCATAAATGATACACATCCATACATTCATTCTCAGGTATATATGACATGATAATCAGATACATTCTCTCTTATTAAGGAAACAAAGATACAAAACATTACTTACAACACTCTCACATCTATACTAGGACCTAGAGTGACAAGGAACGATTGAACTTAACTAATCTCATACTTAACTCATGTGGTAGATCTACTCTGATGCTTTGACCTTATTCAAGTCCACGTGGTTTCCCTAAAAATTGTGAGTAGAGGGGTGAGCCTACTCGCTCAGTGAATGCGTACTTCAAAGAAATAGTCTAAAACACTGATATAATTACAGATATACTTTTGACCAACTGATATCAATTATAACAACATTAAGTTTTAAAGATATTGATCATTGACAATCATAAATATGACAAGATACTCTAGCTATCAATAAGAGTAAATCAATATATGAGCATGCTTGATTAATTTCAACGAGAACTAATAATTTAGAAACATACAAAGAATAATTGCTGGGAAACTGTACTTGAGTCTTTCTTAGCCTTTATTACTTATAAGAAACTCTTTAAACCTATATGAACATATTTTAGCTTATGCCCTAATCATATGCAGTGTAATCTACATATGAAGACTCATAGCAAACTATGATCTCACCGTACAATACTTAGCTGACACACCTGGGAATGCTAAGCCTGACTACGTCGCTGGTCTGCAATAGGAAAATGGCTCTCTGGCCTCAACACACCTATTATGCCATAAAAACTAGACTCCTCCTCTAACCTGAGCACACAGGCGGAGAGTCAAGCCACCTATTGGCTTTTATGTACTCTAGTGCCACTAGGACCTCTGGTTGATGTTGGACACTACATGCTGTATATTAAGGAGACTTCTACTAGGGCTTCGTCCCCCGTACCACTTGTTAGTACGTTCCGACCCCCATATACTGCACACTTCTAGGGTTAGGTCATTTCATCCCTACGACACAGACCTCTCATAGGGAATCTACGATGTTCAGGGCTCTTAAGTCTATTATTTTATTTTTCTTGGAAAGATCTTACTATATTGTATCTTTTCCCTTACTTATACTTGATTCTAGTATCTCTATGGTACCATGTCTAGTTATTTGAAGTTTATAACACAACATGTATATCATCCTTAACTTGGCAGAGCAGTATATTCAAACACTGTAATATATTGAGAAATCAACATACTATACATGCAGGCAGACTGAAATACTTTCTTAATAAACACAATGCATGTCCATTTAGCACTTATACACTAGAATCATGTAATTAAACATCTTAATATACTGATAAGAGATAATGACTTGGCATATGAATAATCGTCATTTGCACCCATAAATTATTTGCACTTTCTTGGAAAATTTGCACATCGACCCAATTCCTGGGTTGTACATCTCATACTAAGAACATGGTAATAAAAATGCTTAATTCATTGAACACCCTATCCTTAGGGTTTCATTTACCACATTCACTTATCACATGGCTCTCATAAGGATTTAATATGTCATAAAAATCCACTAAATACAGATTTCTTTAAACAAGTCATATATAATCAACATATGTATGAAATCCTCAAATTGAGCTAAATTATGGTTTTCCATGCCATTCATTGAGATATTATAAATCAAGAATAACATTACATAAATAGAGTCTATGATGCCAAGAAAAACACTTCAAATGGATTTCACCATATTTATTCAAAAATTTCCAACTTTCCACTCATATAGGGCTTCACCCTCTTTACAAAGATATCAAGCAAATACTATTCACATCACATGAAATCCAAAATAGTATCTGACATATACGTACTACACATTCAGATAAACAATCATTCATAACCAAGGGGATCCATATAAACAAATTTCTCTATTTAATTATACATCAATTTCAATCAGAGACAAATTCCCTATATTTCAGTTTACTCTTATAACCTTTGCAAATACTTACGGAATTCTCATTAGGATGTATTGTATACATTTATAATATGAATTTATCATCTGAAATTCAAACAAATAGAGGAATAATCTATTTCATATCATTTTGCGATAACTTAGATCAAATAGACAATTCAGGGTTTGTAGTCGCATACTAAGCAATTAAAGATTATGGATGATTTAACCAATTTTTGTGCAATACACTATTTAAAGGAAGTTCCCACTCACCCTAAGGTGTGAAACACCTTAAAAACTTAGCTCATACTTGAAAATCTTGATCTCATATCAAATCTCTAGCAATTCACCCAATTCTTCTTCCTTTCAACTCGGAAACTCTAGAAATGAAGGATTATGAAGAAAGAGTGAGAAAAGGGAAAGTTTTGACACCATTTCAGATCAAATCAGAGGAGATATAGAATCTTGACATGTGAGTGAAGATTCACCACGAAAGTCTATGCAAATAAGCTAAACTTACATGATTTCATCATTCCTTAGACTGCAAAACCCTAGGTCAGCATCTCCATCACTTTCTCCTCTCAAACCCTAACTCTCCCTCTCTCTCTAGGATTTCGTTTCTCTGGATTGAATCACGAATTATGAGAGATCCTTGTGTGTTAGTTTGACCATATAGAGAAATTGAGCTGCTTGGGTCAATTGCACATTGACCCCTCACTATACTTTTTCTTATTTCAGCTGAATTTTCTATCATAAAAATATAACTATAATTCATCTACTGATAAGGTCTAAACACATACAAAAATTATGAAAATTTTACATGTTTTTTATGATTGAGTTTAGGATCTCAATTTAAAATTTATGATCATTTGGAGTTACCAATAAATAAATAAAAACAAAACACTACACTACTGAAAAACACTCTATCAGCATTTTGGTCGAAGTATAGTTCGACCGAGAACCACATTCAAAGAACACTAAAATATTCTGAAATTTTCTCCAATATGCATTATTGAGTTATCCATATCATATCCAAAATTCAATCAAATATTTTTTTTTAGAAAATATGAAAAATCATTTACCACACTGCTATCCTGATCAAATTCCATATTCATGTACTATCAAAACCCTAATTTTTGCCGATTAGGGTTTACATTTCTCAAACCCTAATTCTTCAAACTAAAAATCATAGTTAGAGTTTCTTCTTAGGTTTGAAACATCACAATTGATGTACTATCATTAATCAAGTCTAAACAATGTTCAATCTAATCAAGCATGTAATCATCAGGTAAACCCTAGTTTACCAATTAAGCACAAATGTGGTCATTACAAGAACACACCTTGAGCTTGAAAGATTATGAGATCTTATGACTTAGAAAAATTGTGAGTCGGTAATAGATGATGAGCCAACAACCTACCTAGAAACTATTGAGGAACCAAAATATGAGAAATGGCTTGAGGCTATGAAAGCAAAGATGGACTCCCTGTACACCAAAGTATGACCTTGGTGGAACCACCTGAAGGGGTTAGACTCATAGGATGCAATAGGGTCTATAAGACCAACATGGATGATAAATGTACAAACCTATAAGGACATATTGTTTGCAAAGAGTTTCAAATAAGTTCAGGGTGTTGAACATGACGAAATCTTTCATCAATTTCAATGGTTAAACCCATCAGGATAATGCTTACTATTGCAACTTATTACGATTATGAGATTTGGCATATGGATGTTAAAACCACATTCCTAAATGGTACTAATTATGAGGATGTGTGCGTGACACAACCTAAAGGTTTTATATACCCAATTATTTCAAATAAAGTCTATAAGCTACAAAGGTCAATCTATGGATGGAAGGAAGCATCTCAGAGCTGGAATCTTCGATTTGACAAGATAGTCAAATAGTTTGACTTTAGTCAAAATGAAAATGGAATCTGTGACTACAAGAATTTAGTGGGAGCATATTTATATTCCACATACTAATGGGGAATAACATCGTTATACTACAAATGTTAAAACCTTGTTGGGAAAGTACCTTTTCTATGAAGGGTTTAGGGGAATCATCCTATATCTTAGGAATTGAGATCTATAAGGATAGAACTAGAAAGTTTCTTGACCTAAGAAAGAGCACATACATTATGCTAAAGGGGTTCAACATGCAAAACGCAATGAGAGAAAATCTGTCCATCTCCAATGGGATTAGCCTCTTAAGGGTCTAGTATCCCAGTTCTTGTGAAGAATGGGAAAACATGAGTTAGATTCCATAGCATTCGTGACTAGATCTATCATATATGCAATGTTATGTACTCATATATTGTCTCATATGTATTAGACATGATGAGTGGATATCTATCAAATCTTGGTGAAAGTCACTAGATTGCCATAAAGAACATCCTTAAGTACTTGAGAAGCCCTAAAAGGATTAGTTCATTGGTTATGGTAATATGGAAGGGTTGGGTGTAAAGGGTTACAACAATGCAAGCTTCCAAAAATGACAAAGTAGATCTCAATCTAAATTTATGCTTGACCTTAAAATGAGAACTATAAACTGGAAAGGTTCCGAGCAAGAGACAATTGTTTAATTCTATAATAGAAGCCGAGTACCTTGTTGTTTTGAGAACATCAAATGATACTGTATGGATCAAGAAGTTCATGTAGATGAACTTGTGGGAGGTTCCAACCAATTAATGACATAACAAAAATACTATGACAATAATGGAGCTATTGGATAGGCAAGGAATCTTAGATAGCATACTACGTCAATTCCATCTCATGCGAGACGTCATACAACAAAGAGAGGTGAAAACTTGCAAAATACCAACTAAAAGCAAACGTTGCTGACCCGCTATAAAAAGACTTGCATAGAAAAAACATGATGGACATGTTGAAGATCCCTTAGAATAAGATTCATAAGTGATTGGCTCTAAGTGAAAATGGGAGTCTATTCATATGTATTCCCATAGAGCCAATCATATGATGATTGTAATGGGGCATCATATACTTGTTTTGATAATGATAAAGGCAATTCCATATTTTATGTTTGTCTCAGTCATGAGATGATGACATAGACATATACATGTGATGCGAGGATTTTGAGTCACATTTATAGACTTGTTTTATATGCGTTTTATGTGTTTATTGGTCACTTTGGTGGTTAATAGTACATAATTCACTTACTCTAGTCTATAATCTCTTTTAGTATCATATATCTCATATTTTATCTTTTTGATCATAAATGATTATAATAATGAGTTTTATCTCAGCTGATTTGGCTTTGTCTTGTAATTTCAGGGAAAACGTATATATACAGCTGTCGATACCATCGACATCAGTCGATAGTATCGACACAGTCACAGACAGACATCCAAAAGGAGCCAAGAAGTGTCGATACCATCGACTGGGAAGTCGATGGTAGCGAGTTACCTTCAGGTTGCCAGCGATCAGTCGGTCGATACTATCGACACAAAAGTCGATACTATCAACGGTCTACAGCTTCAGTGTCAGAAAGGTGACAAAAACTGACACCTAAAAGTATCGATACCATCGACCTGCGTCGATGGTATCTAGTCGGCATTAGGCGGAGCGTCAAAGAAGAAAGGAAACCTGTCGATATCACGAAGAGTCGATACCATAGACTCGCGTCGATGGTATCGACACCGTCAGATTAGTGGTTGTTTTAGATCGACCCGGATCCAACGGTGGTGATTTTTCAGCGATCCAAGTTGGTGTTAATACCTAAGGACGACAGCTAAGAGTCATCTATCATGTCATTAGCCACTGTACAAGTCCCGAGAAGAGGTGGAGAGAAGAATAGAGCCCAGAAGCAGGCCCTGATCATTCCGAGAGCCGAAGAAGATGCTTTCTACCGCCGAAAGGCTGTAGAACACACACTCTACGTCGAGGAATGCTAGGATCTTCTCCGTTCAGGGGTTTACATCACTTCATCCACGTTTTCCCCATGTTTTCCCTTTCTTCCATCATGTCTTGCTCTGAGATGAACATGTGGGGCTAATTCCCTTTGTCTTTAGGATCGGGAGTAGCCCGGGGAATCATTGTATGACGTTTTTATCATAGTAATTCATAACTTGTCTCTTAAATCCGTGGTATGATTTCGTTTTCTCCATTATATCATTATGATGGATCACCCTAATGATAATCTAATGCCTTTAATTGCTTTGAAAGAAGAATTAACGGTTGAAAGAGACGAAATTCACATTAATTAATAAATCCCTTGAACAAGGTGATGTACGGTTAATGGTGGAAACCCATAGGTTAATTCTAATGCACCTAGTTTAGGGTATAGGTTACTACGACGGTGGAACTGACCTAGACTTAGGTAGTGAATTGTATCACGACAGTGAACAATTCTGACTACAGGCCACTACCCGGAATAAGAGGTGAATTTGATTAACTATGTGGAAATTCATACAATGAAAACCCGCGGTGAAACCGCAATCCTAAAGATTCCCACCTGAATTGATTAAACTAAACACTTAATCGATTGCTCTATTTTATTTTATTTTATTTTATTTTTCAACAACTCTCAAAACCTTTTAATCGGTCTAGCTGATTGCGAACAGTTAGTAGTAGTCTACCGACAGTTCAGTGTCCCTGAGTTTGACTCGGGCCTCACAAGGGCCTATATTACATTGACGCGTGCACTTGCGTTTTACGCACGGTAAAATTGTGTCAAGTTTTTGGCACCGTTGCCGGGGACACGACAACTGTCGACACTATGAGTGCTGCAAGCGGCCACTCTAGGCCAAATTTTTATTTTATTATGATTTTTGAAATTTATTGTTTGTCTGTCATAGTTAGCAATCGTCTAGCACTAGACTAAACCAAATTCATTACTTTGCAGGTACCAATGCATGGTGAGGACGTGTAGTACAGACTACACGCAGCCTTCACCGGAGGTTCCACCGTTGGGACTAGACGACGAAGAGAACAATATTCACGATCAGCCTGAGGATATAGAGTCAGACTTGGAAGAAGAAACCATGGCTGAAGAACATACAATATGGGAGAAGATAAAGGCTTCTTCCTCTTCAACGTCAAAGGGACCGATAAAGAACCAGGCAATCAACATTCCAACTTATAAGATTGATCCGACACTGATAAATTTGGTCAAGTCTCAAGCATTTCACAGGCTGAAGAATGAAGACCTAGTTGCACACATCAGCACATTCGTGGAGAATTGCGATATGATCAAGATAGATAGATTTCCACAGGAGACATTGTACCTGAAACTATTCCCGAGCTCTCTTGCAGGTAATGCACATGAATGGTTGCATAACCTTGACGATGAGACAGTCGAGACTTGGGATCAAATGATCGAGGTATTCTTTGAGAGATTCTTTCCACCGAAGAAAACCAATGACCTAGTACGGAAGATCCACAATTTCTATCAAAGAGCTGGCGAGACATATTCAGAGACGTGGGAGCGGTTCCAAATAATACTGCGGAAGTGCCCACATCATGGACTGGACAAAGAAAAACAAGTGAAGATCTTCTACTTTGCCCTAAATGAGCATGACAGGAGCAATCTGGACTCAGCAGGTTCCGGTTTCTTTCTGAAAAACACCGGTGCTAGGTGTTGGGAAATCCTGAAAAACATGGCCAGGAAGCAATCATGGGGCGACAGAGACATAGTTGAGCAGGTTCAAGTCACAGGTGAGTCAAAGGCCATCAAGGAGTTAAATGAGAAGATGGACCTTTTAGCAAAGAAATTGCTGGCAAAAAAGACGCAGAATCTGTTGAGAAGCACAGGTGAAATTTATGTGCCAACAACAGGGGTACAGAAACAACAATTACTCTTGGAGGAAAGATAAGAAATTTTCATGGAAGGACCCAAATAATTTCCTGCAGGACCCCGATGCAAAACCACAACCGTCGACAGAGGACAAGAGCAACGAGTTGCTCAATCAAGTAATTAAGCAGAATCAAGAACTCATGAGCACGTTCGGCCAGCAGATTAAGCAACAAGGTGATTTTATGAATCAATCTGGGCAGACTTAACAAAGTCATGGGGCTCAGATGAGAACTATGGAGACTTCGTTAGCACAGCTAGCAGCTCAGATTGCAAATCTGAAAAAGTCAACACAACATGGTTTTCCAGAAATACAAATGTTCCGGGAGGAAATCAGCAGGCCCAGACAATTCTGTTACGGAGTGGAAAGAAGATTTTAAACCCCAGGGTCGATGAACCGAGCAAACCCCTTCCAAAAACCACAGGTGAGGCCACAGAGAAGGTTCCAATTCCAATCACAGAGCCGGTAGAGGATGTGGTAGAGGATGTCACACCAGAACCCATTGCTGAGGAGGAGACGCAGAAGCGGACACCATATGTGCCGCCACATCAGAGGGCACAGACTGTCCCAGTCCCATATCCAAATAGTTTGAAAGCAAAGAAAGTGGACGCTCAGTTTAAGAAATTCCTCGATAGCTTTAGGAAGCTTTCTGTCAACATTCCACTGTTAGAAGCAATAGAGCATATACCCTCTTACGACAAGTTTCTGAAAGATATAATCACAAAAAAGAGGAAGATTCCTGATACTGAGGTCATGGTTCTTAAGGAGCAGGTGAGCACTTTCATTATGGGAACATTGCCACCTAAAAGACAGGATCCGAGCTGCTTCAATATTTCATGTTACATCGGTAAAGTGAAATTCGGCGAAGCATTGTGTGATTCCGGGGCAAGTATAAATTTGATGCCTCTCTCTACTTTCAAGAAGCTGGGGCTGAAAGAATTAAGACATAGCAATATGACAATTCAATTGGCGGACAATTATGTGGTTAAGCCGTACAATATTTGCGAGGATGTTTTGGTTAAAGTCGACTGGTTTCTGTTTCCAGCAGATTTTGTGGTAATAGAAATGCAAGATGAACAAGGAAATGAGCTACTCCTTGGAAGACCCTTCCAAGCTACTGTAGATATGATACTTGAAATGGGATGAGGCCGTATGACATTGGGAATCGCGGATGACCGATTTGAAATGGTTATGCCCCCAAGCACAACACAATCAAAAACAAAGGAGCAGTATCACATGGTGAAACATTTTGATCAGAACATTTCTCTATGTCTAGGGAAGCCATTTCTAGATATGGCTCATGTAATGACCAAGGTAGATAAGGGGACACTGGCTGTAGACATTATGGAACAGACCAAAGTTGTTTCTCTTTGCAGGGCTGTAGGTTTTCCAAATGATGAAGAGGAGGAAATTTCTCCTTCTACTGAAGATGATGCAATAGCAAGTTCTGTCTTTGATGCATACCCAAAACTGCCCCTTGAAGCTTGCCTTGTCAACATAATGCATGACTGGATGAGAAACAAGTCGTTACAAGAATGCGTCAAGATGCTTCAAGTGCTCCCGTGCTATCATGCTAAGTATTATGAAGATCTTGGGCCACTCCCACCACCGCTTCAGTCATCTTTGATCAGTCCACCAGAGTTAGAATTGAAGCCACTGCCGCCTCATTTGAAATATGTATTCTTAGCCGAAGGTGAAAGACTACCGGTGATTATCTCAGCATATCTGAGTGTCGATGAAGAGGATCAATTGATGATCGTGTTGAAGAACCACCGGGGTGCATTCGGGTGGTCAGTTGCAGATATCAAGGGGATTTCCCCTACGCTGTGCCAACACAAGATCTGGCTTGAGGAAGGAGCCAAACCTGTAATCTGGCCACAACATAGACTCAATCTAAGCATGATGGAGGTAGTAAAGAAGGAGGTGATCAAGCTCCTTTCTACAGGCATCATCTACGCTATCTCCGATTCAACGTGGGTAAGTCCTACACTGGTAGTCCCTAAAAAGGGGGGAATCACTGTCACTCACAACTTGTTAAATGAGCCGGTCACGACCCGATTGGTAACTGGGTGGCGTGTGTGCATTGATTACCGTAGATTGAACTCTGCTACATTAAAAGATCATTTTCCTCTTCCATTGATTGATCAAATTTTAGAGCGACTAGCAGGTCGATCTCACTTTTGTTTTCTAGACGGTTACTCTGACTACAATCATATTTCCATTGATCCTAAGGACTAAGAGAAGTCCACCTTCACTTGTCCTTACAGAACATTTGCATATCACCGTATGCCCTTTGGTTTATGCAATGCACCAGCAACCTTTTAGCGCTGCATGCTTGCCATTTTCTCTGATATGGTTGAGCGTTGTTTAGAGGTCTTCATGGACGATTTTTCCGTCTATGGTGTGTCTTTTGATGAATGTTTATACAATCTGGATAAAGTTTTACAACGATGTGAG
The DNA here is from genome assembly GCA_963693085.1 of Alisma plantago-aquatica. Taxonomy (NCBI): domain Eukaryota; kingdom Viridiplantae; phylum Streptophyta; class Magnoliopsida; order Alismatales; family Alismataceae; genus Alisma; species Alisma plantago-aquatica. The sequence goes on from OY856409.1 coordinate 908,039,430, forward strand.
GACACACATTTAGTTCTCAACTGGGAAAAATGCCATATGATGGTTAGTGAAGGGATTGTGTTAGGACATAAAGTGTCTAGCAAGGGGTTGGAGGTAGATCCAGTTAAGATTGAGGTTATTTCCAAATTACCCCCACCTAATTCGATTAAAGGGGTAAGGAGATTTCTCGATCACGCAAGATTTTATCGCCGCTTTATCAAAGATTTCTCAAAAATCACTAAACCATTATCTGAACTGCTTGAGAAAGATGCAGTGTTTGATTTTAATGAAATGTGTTTGCATGCTTTTAATGTGCTCAAAGAAAAGTTAATTTCTACACCGATTGTTCAAACGCCGGATTGGACGAAGCCATTTGAATTAATGTGCGATGCTTTGGATTTTGCAGTGGGGGCTGTTCTTGGGCAACGTTTTGAAAACAAACCCACTGTGATTTTCTATGCATCCAAGACTTTAAATGAAGCACGACTTAATTACACTACAACTGAAAAGGAACTTCTCGCCGTCGTCTTTGCATTTGAAAATTTTTGGCAATATCTTATAGGGTCAAAATTTGTGGTATGGACGGACCACGCCACCATAAAATATTTGATGGAAAAGAAAGGTGCCAAACCTAGATTGATTAGGTGGATCTTATTGTTATAAGAATTTGACATTGAAATTAAAGATAAGGCGAGGGTAGAGAATGTGGTTGCGGACCATTTATCTAGGTTAGAGCGGGTAGATGAGAAGCACATTAATATACCCATTACCGAGACATTCCCTGATGAGAAAATCTTTTCTGTAAAATCCAAGGACCCATGGTTTTCTTACATTGTCAATTATCTAGCCTGTAAAATAATCCCAGATAATTGGATGTATAAAGAGAAAAAGAAAATTTTCTATTCTTTGAGATATTATTTCTGGGTTGATCCCATTTTGTTGAAGCAATGCAGGGACGGCGTTTTGCGCAGGTGTGTACTGGAGATAGAATATGACAGTGTACTTAGTCATTGTCACACACTGCCAATCGGTGGCCATCATGCAAGTTCTAGAACAATGGCCTAGGTGCTTGAGAGTGGCCTTTATTGGCCTACACTTTTCCGGGACGCCTACAACTATGTGCGAAGATGCAATTCCTGTCAAAGGGCAGGTAATATTTCCAAGCGGCAAGAGATGCCCCTCAACGTGTTTCAAGAAGTTGAGGTGTTTGATCTGTGGGGTATTGATTTTATGGGATCCTTTGTGTCCTCGAATTCTAATTTGTACATTTTGCTTGCTGTTGATTATGTATCGAAGTGGGTAGAGGCAATACCCACAAGGACTAACGATGCTGCTGTAGTGTGCAGGTTTGTAAAAGATCACATTATTTGCAGATTTGGTGTGCCAAGGATGATTATCAGCGATGGAGGTACCCATTTAAAAAATTGAAAGTTTGCTGCGTTGTTGAGGAAGTACGGGGTAAAGCACATTGGTACCCCGCACCACCCACATACACAAGGGTAGGTTGAGGTGTCCAATAGAGAAATCAAGCAAATTTTGGAGCGTACAGTGGCTTCGACAAGAAAGAACTGGAGTACTTTGTTACCAAATGCTTTATGGGCGTATAGGACCACATTTAAGACACCTATAGGCACTACGCCCTTTAGGTTGGCTTATGGGCGGGCCTGCCATTTTCCGGTAGAGTTGGAGCACAAGGCGCACTGGGCGCTAAGGAAGCTGAACTTGACTTATGATGAGGCAGGGAAGAAATGAATACTAGAGCTCAATGAGCTAGATAAGCTGAGGATGAACGCCTATGAAAACTCGAGGATTTACAAGGAGAGAACAAAACTCATTCACGATCGACACATTCAACTGCGTGTCTTTAAGAAGGGAGATCGTGTGCTATTATTCAACTCGAGGTTGAAGTTCCATCCCGGGAAATTGATATCCCGGTGGAGTGGACCTTTCATTGTGGAGGAGGTGCAGCCACATGGTGCCATCATGGTGCATGATGTAGAGACGACATTTCTGGTCAATGGATAGATGTTGAAGTTGTACTTTGGCGAGGATTACACGAGGAAAGTGCATGAGGTCAAACTCATAGCACTTAAGGATGCATTATAAGCTTGATTTTGTCTAGCCTAAGACGTTAAATAAGGGCGCTTGTTGGGAGGCAACCCAACCATTGGTAGTTTTGTCCATTTTCTTTCACATTTACAAGTTAGTTTGGTTTAATGTTGTTTTTAGTGTAAAAATGATACCTTGATCATTTGTTCAGTGTGCAGGTCTGAGGCAGAGTCGATACCATCGACCACAAAGTCGATGGTAGGGACATGGGTACATGTAGGCGGCTGCAAGAAATTGTCTGAGTCGATACCATCGACGGCCTCATCGATGGTATCGACCTACCATCAGTGACACTCAAGAAACAACCAGATCAGGGTCGATAGTATCGACACAGATGTCGATACTCATGAGATCCCTAAAGATTTACAGACGATTTTGTCTCAGTGAAGTCGATACCATCGACGGCCTTGTCGATGGTATCGACCCGGCAATAGTTAGAAAGTGGCGGCCGAGCCTCGCGAGGGGTATTGATCTTTGAATAGTCGATACCATCAACATGCGTTGATGGTATCAATTCATGCGTGTGTTGGCCATGCGGAGGAGTACAAGAAAAGCCCCTATCCACTTTGGGGGGCTTATCACGCCTCTTGCTCTATATCTTGGGTTGGACTTCTCCCAACTCACTCCGCTTTCCAACAGGAACAAGGTCAACCTACATCATCTACACCGCTCCAATCTCTTGATGCTCCTTGATGGCATGGCGTATGCGCATTGCCATGTCAATCACGAATATTAAGAATGTGCACTTCCAGACCCCGTCTTCAACATTGAGGGAGCTCAACATTTCCGATGGCCTATCATCGCCATCGACGACTCTGATGAAGATGCGGTAATGATGACAACAATGATGACGACGATGAGCATGAAGAGGAAGAGGAGGCTTTCACTCCTCTTCGGGCATGAGTGGCATCGTGAAAGCGTCCACGCATCCACCCGGGTGCATCGTCTTCTTCACAGCCTCCGCCACCTCAGCCCTCTCAGGAAGGAGAGGATGCCTATTCGATGCAGGGGATGTATTCGATGCTGCAGGAGATTCAGCAGACCCAGCAATAGCATACTGCTTCTTTTGCCGGTATTCAGGATACCACGAACCGCCTTTTTGTGAACCAACAAGCTATCTATGAGAATGAGCGCCTCCTCCTCGCCAATCAACAGAATATCCATGACATGTTGCATAGGATGGAGATGCATCAACAACCCTTCTACGACAACTACTGGAGCCAAAACTATTTCGGGGGGTATCCTCAACCTCTGCCGATGCCCCAGTATGATCCGAGTTTCCAGGGGAAGTATCCATCATGGGACCCCACAACCCCGCAGTACCCGCCATCACCTGACCAATGATCGGTATCACTGTTCCACCTTTTAAGGTTGTTTTTGACTATGAGGCCATAGTCTAATTCGAGCTTGGGGGGGGAGTTGGAACAACTTCTATCCTTTATTTTTCGTAGTTTTTTATCATTTATTACTTTGTCTTTTATTTTAGAAATTTTCTTAGTTCTTAGTTTTTTTAGGATCCACGCTCTATCTAGTGTAATTGTGGATGTCTAAGGTAATGTGTCATCTCTGTGTTTGTACATGGGAATCAGGGGTAAATTTGAAAATTTTTAGTGAATTTGCAAGCTTGTTTTGTTCAAACTTGAGCACATGACTTATGAAAATTATTGGGTTTGTCAACTTTAAAACAGAACACCATACTATACCTGCCATTGATTCATGAAAAGTGGACGGAATTGGTTGTTTGAGCCTAAACTAACCAAATGATAATGAGACTTTAATTTGAAATAAGAGAGAGAAACCTCTTAATTATTACACAGGTCAGTAAGGAGGGATATATAATACTTTCCAATAGTTCAGTCAATTGATCTTGTGATCTATCCACCCCATTGTTTTCATACTCCACCATAAGAACTGGAAGCACATTATGGTTTTCATCTTTTGATTGCATAGCATTTAGGTAGGATTGCATTTCGGTAGATTGTGCATAAAAAATGGAAAATGAAAAAATTTGTAGATGAATCATGCATGCACACATTCCTGAGTGCATGGCATCACAGTTGCATAACTGATCTCATGTAGTTGCATGCTTGACATATTTTTGAGCATATAGGACAATATGTGCCTTATTTCTTCTGAAAAATAAGAGAAGCGGGTGATTCGTCCTATACTCGCTAAAATTAAGTTGTAATGCCTCAAGAATAACAACTATGTGAAAAGAAGCCTAAAATGAAAAATTTCTGAAAAATATTGTACATTTTGCATTAGCCAACTTGAGAGAAAGAAGGGTTTTGAAAAAAAAACGAAAGAAAAAAAAAGAAAAGAAAAAAAAGGCTGATTTTAGAGGGAGAAAAGAGCTTGTCTCACCCGTGTAACAGGAAGAATAAGCACATAATGTAGTTTTTAGACATTCTATCTCACATAAGATGGAATTGTAGGAGCATAAATCATTCCACCCAAAAATGTAGGCATTAGGGCATTTTCATTTGCATTTGTATTATTTAGGTCATCATTTGTGCATGTTAAAACTGTATTATGCTTCCATTTCTTCTACAACCACATATTCCATCCACCCGTTGCTCGAATTGGTAGGCCACCGTGATTATCTCCTCACTCTTTCATATCAGGAGAGCTGCTTCCACTTAGATGGTAGTTAGGATGAGCAATGTAGATAGAAGATCACAAGATGCACCGAGTCTGGACCGGAGGATTTTATTATGTTAACTGCCTTATGTGATAGTGTTCATCAATTTTGGGGTAGTTATCTCTTATGGATGACCAGTGTCGCCTTGAGGGGAATTATCATTCTGTGGTTAGTGAGGGCCGGAATGTGAATGTCTGGCAGGAATCATACGACAAGGTATGTTGTGATAATCTGTTCTTTAGTTGACCTTCACAATTCTATTCTAAAGTTTTGTTACTAGAGGACAAGCAAGGTTTAAGCTTAGGGGAGTTTGATGCGAGGATTTTGAGTCGCATTTATAAACTTGTTTTATATGCGTTTTATGTGTTTATTGGTCACTTTGGTGGTTAATAGTACATAATTCACTTACTCTAGTCTATAATCTCTTTCAGTATCATATCTCTCATATTTTATCTTTTTGATCATAAACGATTATAATAATGGGTTTTATCTCAGCGGATTTGGCTTTGTCTTGCAATTTCAAGAAAAACGTATATATACAGCTATTGATACCATCGACATCAGTCGATAGTATCGACACAGTCATAGACAGACAACTGCAAGGAGCCAAGAAGTGTCGATACCATCGACTGGGAAGTCGATGGTAGCGAGTTACCTTCAGGTTGCCAGCGACCAGTCTGTCGATACTATCGACACAAAAGTCGATACTATCGACGGTCTACAGCTTCAGTGTCAGAAAGGTGACAAAAACTGACACCTACAGGTATCGATACCATCGACCTGCGTCGATGGTATTGAGTCGGCATTAGGCGGAGCGTCAAAGAAGAAAGTAAACTTGTCGATATCATGAAGAGTCGATACCATCGACTCACATCGTCAGATTAATGTTTGTTTCAGATCGGCCCGGATCCAACGGTGGTGATTTTTTGGCGATCCAAGTTGGTGTTAATACCTAAGGACGGCGGTTAAGAGCCATCTATCACGTTATTAACCACTGCACAAGTCCTGAGAAGAGGTGGAGAGAAGAACGGAGCCCAGAAGCATGCCTCGATCATTCTGAGAGCCGAAGACGATGTTTTCCACCACCGAAAGGCTGTCGAATGCACACTCTACGTCGAGGAATGCTCGAATCTTCTCCGTTCAGGGGTTTACATCACTTCATCCACGTTTTCCCCATGTTTTCCCTTTCTTCCATCATGTCTTGCTCTGAGATGAACATGCGGGGCTAATCTCCTTTGTCTTTAGGACCGGGAGTAGCCCGGGGAATCATTATATGACGTTTTTATCATAGTAATTCATAACTTGTCTCTTAAATCCGTGGTATGATTTTGTTTTATCCATTATATCATTATGATTGATCACCCTAATGATAATCTAATGCCTTTAATTGCTTTGAAAGAAGAATTAACGGCTGAAAAGAGATGAAATTCACATTAATAAATAAATCCTTTGAACAAGGTGATGTACGGTTAATGGTGGAAACCCAGAGGTTAATTCTAATGCACCTAGTTTAGGGTATAGGTTACTATGATGGTGGAACCGACCTAGACTTAGGTTGTGAATTATATCACGACAGTAAACAATTCTAACTACAGTCCACTACCCAGAATAAGAGGCGAATTTGATTAACTATGTGGAAATTCATACAATGAAAACCCGCGGTGAAACCACAATCCTAAAGATTCCCACCTGAATTGATTAAACTAAACACTTAATCGATTTCTCTGTTTTATTTTATTTTCTTTTATTTTCCAACAACTCTCAAAACCATTTAATCGGTCTAGCTGATTGCGAACATTTAGTAGTAGTCTACCGATAGTTCAGTGTCCCTGAGTTCAACTCGGGCCTCATAAGGGCCTATATTACATTGACGCGTGTACTTGCATTTTATGCACGGTAAAATTGTGTCAAGATGTCTAAAGAATGAGTTGATTCGATGACATGTCTTCGGGTTTAGGACTTGAACAATGATATCATATATATGATAAGAGTATATGCATTCTTATTATGTACCTAATTGGATAGTACTGTGGAAGCAAAATAGACAACAATAGTAAGACTCAAGTGTGTGTTGGTTGATGACAAAATATCATTAGTCATGATATGTGATATCAGACCAAGCACATAGGTACATGTTAGAGAATAGTGTATCAGATAGATCCACCTTGAGAGTGATACACAGAGACCATGGGATGGTAGTCAGAATCATCTCTCATAGTGATAGTGGTGATTGTAGTTCTTAGTCCTAAAGTCACTACACTCATCACATGTTATTTGATGTATTTTGACATCATCCAACATGACCTTGAATAAGGGTTTCCATAAAGGTGATGTTCGGGTGCATTGTGACACATGGGGACTGAGTGTGAGTAATGTAGATGGGATTTCTCCCTCCTACAATAGATTAATATCTAGGTCACTTGATAAATGAGACCGAGAAATGTATGGCCATACTCATGTGAATCAATATATGATATGTGAGCTCACATGCATCTTAGACAGTCTACTCTAGTTCAAGGAACATGGATTGAGCATTGAAAGGATGACAATTCCATGCCTCGAGTTCAATATGGATATCAGAGACAACATAACTATACAATTACCATAACACTAAACATATTGTAGGTTGAAGTTGTTCTCCAACTTTCTAATTACTTGGGCAGCAATGATGTGTTGCTAGATACCGTTCATTGCTTGTGATGTCATAAATTAGTTATGGACATTCAGTGCCAACGTAACTTGGGACCTATATGTTCACACACATATGATGCATCTGGAATAGGAATTTATTCATGAATGATGTTTAACCTAATTTCTAAAGTTTTTAGGAATTCAATTTAAACAACAATGGATGGAAATTGACTGGATGGATTGTGCATCGACCGATTCAAGTGTTGAAATGATCGATTCAAGTGTTAGGTCAATTTGAACAAAATTGGTCGAATATTGCCAGAATTGGGACATGAACTAACCAATTTAGTTGGTGAACCGACTGGTTCAAGGTTTGATACGATCGGTTCAACTTGTGAATTGCCGATTATAATGATCAATACCATTGGATCAAGATTGATGCTATCTTCAGGTTTTGTGTTAACCAAATACTGAAAACCAATGTGATTGAGAATAGGAAAGCAAGTGAATCGACCGATTCAAGTGTTCAACCAATCATTTTACATGTGAGTCGATTGGTTTAGTAGTGAACTGACCAGTTTGACTTTCATAACTTCTAGGAAATTTGTGAAATCCCATCCCTTTGACTCCTAGATGATCTAGAAAACATGACCCTGGCCATCCTATAAATAGGGGGTCAGTCAAGGCTTTTAAAAGATACAACAATAAGCTCTGAAAATTCTTGTCCTCTATAGTTGTGGCAACTAGAGAGCCCAAGAAAGTCCTACCCATAAAAGGTAGGGATGACAAGGGAGAGACAACATAGGAGAGTGCATCAACCCTAGTAGGTTGATGTTTGAAGGGACAACTCCTTCTCGTTGGCTCTAGTAGCACAACATGGAGCTCCCAGTGGTTTGCATGGATTGCGTAGAGGTGAGGAGGCCTTTTCCACCCTCTAGGAGGACGTTGTTAACCACCATACATGGTGCTACACCAGGAGGCCGCCGCAGACTATCGTCTGGGTGCAACTTGCAAAAGAAGCATGCCACACCAAGGATAGTCGTTGGACTTGCTCTAGAACCAAGTATATGACTTGCAACCTTTCCTTCCCCATTCATAGTTGTTGATATGATCCGCTGTTTTAGGGATTCTACGTATGACTTTTGGGTCAAGGGATATGCATCATCCCTAAGATAGGTAGTTGGCATGATGAAACTGTTCAAACAAAACCTTCTTATAGGATGTATTATTCATTAGTATAGTTCCAGATTCACTCTTGAATGGAACTTACTCTAAGTTAACCTTCACATATATTTGAGAAAATTGTTCTCTTAAATCTTAGTGGTAAATTTTTTAGTGGATATGTACACCTATTTCCTTTAGAAGATACGTCAATAACATAAGCTATGAGGTTCTACAGGTCTGCACATTACTTCTCATAGGCATTATGTTGTGCCTCTATTATTTTCTAAGCTCATGAATAATATCTTTGTGTAATTATATTTCATGAGGTTTTAACATTTCTATGGATAATGGATCTCTATGTACTTCTAATGCCATTAGGTTCAAGTGCTATATATTTGGGGCTCTTTGTTGATAAGATCATTTGTCTACATGGTATATCAACTAAAATAGTGTCAGATAGAGGTTCTCAATTTATGAGTAGATTATGGGAGCGTCTACATACAATGTTGGGGAAACAAAGTCTAGTACAACTTTCCACTCATAGAAAAATGGCCAATCAGAGAGGACCATACAAACCCTAGAAGATCTATCGAGATCTTGTGTGCTTCACTTTCTTGGCAGCTGGGATGTCTACCTAAGCCTGGTTGAGTTTGCCTCCAACAATAGTCATCAAAAGAGTATAGACATGGCACCATGCAAAGCTTTGTATGGTAGGCGATGTAGGTATTCTCTCTGTTGGTATGAAGCATGTGAGTATCAGTTGTGGGGTCCTGAGCTGGTACAATAGACTATAAAGAAGATCATGGTGATCCAACAATAGTTGAAGGAAACACAAGATAGGTAGTAGTCTTATACTAATAACCGTCATAGGCTGTTGGAGTTCCAAGTTGGAGAGCACATGTACCTTAAGGTTTCCCCTTGGAAGGGCGTGCTGAGATTTAGGAAGAAGGGTAAGTTGGATCCTAGATTTATGGGACCATACCCTATCATAGCACAAGTTGGAAAGGTAGCATACAAGTTGGAGTTGCCACAAGAGTTGCACAAGTTGCATGATGTGTTTCATGTTTAGATGTTGAGGAAATTCTACCCAGATACAAAGTTGATGATTCATCCCGTCAAGATTGAGTTGGATGAAGATGTTTCATATGTTGAGGGTCCAGTGTTGATCTGCGATAGGTGTGTGCAGAAGCTTAGCAAGAAGGATATAACTTTAGTGAAGGTGTAGAGGAAGCCATGTGGTAGTTAGATGATGAAATGCACAGGAAGTACCCATCCTTGTTTGCTTAGGATTTTGGTGGGAAAAATCCTTGTTAGGGGTTTAAGGTTGAAAGGCCCCTAACCTTGCTTAATTCATAGACATAATTTGTTTGGCCTAATCAAATGATTAGTTCTGAAATTAAACTTTGGATTATATACTATATCAATTGATAAAGATATGTTTTAATTGTGCTTCAATTCCAACTTTGTTTGCTCAAATTATGAAATTTTATGCAATTTGTGGAATTTGTGCAATTTACCCTTTTCTAGTGGTACAAACATAATATTGACACTTTCTTGAGTTTCTTCATGATGCATATTTTTTTTTACAATTTTACATTATCTTTGGATGCTTTTGAGCCTTGATTTCTTGGGGTTTACATGAGATTTATGAGGTAGTGTCGTAGTGGTGTAGTGTTTCCATTGGTGCCCGACGAGATTCTCAGTGATCACTTAGATTTGAATATTTGGTGACCACTTAGATTTTAATCTTTGATGACTGCTTGGATTTTTAGTGACTGCTTGGATTTTGGTGACCGCTTGGACTTCGTTGACCGCTTGGATATTCGTTGACCACTTGAATTTTTGGTGACCGCTTGGATTTTTGGTGCCTGATGAGACTTAGGTGACCGCTTGGATTTTTGGCGACCGCTTAGATTCTTGGTGCCCGATGAGACTTTAGTGACTGCTTGGATTTTTGGTGACCACTTGGACTTTGGTGACCGCTTGGATTTTCGCCGATCGCTAGATTGTCTACTTGGAGTTCTGACAACACCAAACCTCCACCACATATAAATACCCCCTCTCTTTCTCTTCTCATCTTTGGAGATCTTAGTGCTGCTTTCTAGAAATTGACAAGAAGCCATCACAGTTGGTGATCATGGAATTTTTGTGGATGCATGTGTGAGAACTGAGGCTCCTTGGATTGATCTGGAGCCATTAATCATTTTCCTTGCTTCTTTCGTGTAATATTCTAACTCTTTTACTCATTATCTTATTCTTCTTCACTCTCTTTCCCCCTACAATTGAGTTTTATGGGTTTTCTTGGTGTTTTCTTGTTGGAACCCTACGCATGTCGATTGAGTACTCTCCTTTTCCTCTTAATTGCTCTAGTTCCACCCTGTTTGTGGAAAGATGAGAAATTCTTAGAGCCTTGCTAGGTTGAGCTTGGCGTCTGGATGTTGATTTTGAAGTTTTCCATATCCGATTTTGGATTTCTTCTCTCTACCAGATGAGTTATATAACCCTGAATTCATTTCTTGCCTACTATCTACATGCATGTCATTATTCTTACATTAGAACTCATAACATGAGAAAAGATGGCCTTTTGTGTATTGTTTGACATGAAAATAATAATAATATGAGTTCTTAAGCCTTCTGTAGACCTTATTAACAATTTTATTTTGTAAAATGAGCTTTTCTTTGAACATGTAGGGTCTAAATTTTGACATATAGGCACAATGTCTCCTATAAATGTCATATAGGTGTTGTTTTGGTAGCCAATGCTTAGAAATGCGACCCACACATTAGACTTTGCTGTATAGTGGTTAACTTAAGATGATTATAATGGTTTTGTATACTATTATGTTGCTTATATGACATATGGACGAAAATATAGTATTGAAACTAGCTCATCTAGGTTAGGATTCAGACACATAAGTTCCTAGTTCTTCAAAATGCAATAACTTTTACGTCCGATGGACATTTATACTGAAATTTTGGGTGATATCTTGTATGTGACTTGTAGGCTCTCTAGAAAATTTTGGAGGATAATGATTGGCACAGATATTATCACACTGCAAATTCACTGGGAATGAAATTCCCATAGTTTACCAAAACCAAAGTGCAATAATGCCACCCACAAGCGACATATCTTATCACAATACAGTTGAGGATCGAATCCTGAGGAACAACTTGTTTAAGAATAATCTAATTGAAGTAACTTAGCAAGAACTAGTATTTATCACAAAAAGTTGAGTCTAGTTTGTTTAATCTAAGGTTTCAAGAATAAAAAGAGCTAGATTAAGGTTCTAGTTATCAATAGATGGAAACACTAGGGTGGAACTAGATTTCACCGCCGCTACTCAAATCTGTGCAATCATTCAAATCCAAACCTGTATGAAGATATAATTGGAGTTATATAATTTTCCCCTTTCAACGTCAGAAACTTGCATGAGTATATATCCCTATAATCTCGATGTCTCGTTACTTACAGATCCTCTATCTACGACTCCAGAGACTTTCTATCAGAAGTTCTTGTCAGGGTGTCAACCAAAGCTAATCGATATTCAAATCTTAAACATTGAAGTTCTCACGATAAAAGATTATAATAAATCACATAAAGTGGGTGATCAATCCACAAGACATATGATAAATGATTAGCTATGAATTAAACGAGTTCATACAAGAATTAGAACATGAATGAAATTGAAAGAAATGGGTAGTGGGGCTAGTCCCACACCCCAGTGAAAAGACTACTCCCTCAACATGGAAAGATTAATATCGCTAGAAGAGGAAGAGGACAACATCACGGTCATGAGGGTTAAAGAAGTGGTTCGGCATGGTGTCTAACGATGGACTTCTTTCCTTCTTTCTCCTTCAGGTTAATACCCTGACTTGCAGCAGACCACATGGATGGACGACGGCTCAGAGGAGAGATCGATCGCCCAAGGAGGGAAATTGATGGCCTATAGTAGATGATGAAAGAGATCTATCGATCTATGTTGGAGTTCGATAGAACTAGCTTGGTTGAATATCTTGTCCTTGCTCTGATCTCAGTGACAATCCTTCGACATGTTCTGTCTCTAGAAAATCTGAGATGATTTGTACGGCTGTGTTGGGAGACTATTTATAGGGTTGAGTCTATCAAACTCTTTCCATCGGTGTCAGTCACTTACTGTCTATTGATCAATATGTCGACTTGGAGGGTCAATGAGGATGTCGGTCTTGGAGTTTGACATGATATCAACCTTGTAGGTCGACATGACTGTCAGGATGTTGTGGTCATCGACAAGTGTGTCGACATAGTATATTGATGGATGATTTCTTGTCAGTTGCTGGCCGATGATGATTGAGCTCCTAAGTGTCGACCTTTTGAGTACCGACCAATGTGTCAATGGGTCATCAACCAGGAAGGTCGACAAGGCTGTTGAGCATTGAGTTGGTGGCTTTGATAATAGATGATTTTGAAGGTCGATTGTCATTTTGATTGATGGGTCAATTTTGTCTTCAGACACATAATTGTGTATATAGAAGTGCTCAAAATCCATTTTACCCTGTACCCCATGAGAGGCGTCCTCCTCTTGAATCCCACCCACTGAAGGGAAGCGGGACCCCCTAGGAAAACTTGTTGTAGAGTGATAGAATTCAAAACCCACAAAGAGAGTCAAGAGAAGTATCAAATTTCTACAAATTAAATTTAGAAGATAAGTAGGTCAAAAAAAACTATTCTTAATGAAAACTAAGCTATATTAATGCTAAACTAGACTAATAATGCAGCTAAAACTAGGATGAATATGCATTCGTCAATGATCTTCTGACAAGAAGTTATTACGATTTTTGTTTATATGGTTTTTGGGTTGTTTTGCGCCCTCATTTGAGGTTTAGTTCTCTTTATGGATAATGATGGATTAGTATACCGTGATGGAGTAACAAGAAACATGTTTTTTACATTTTATATAATGTGAGGTTGTGAATTCTAATGATCTTTGTTTGAATCTTATTGGTGTTTATATGTAACTTTATTGATGCAATAAAAAACACTCAACTAGCTTAGTTAATCATGTGAAACCTTAATCGTGCAGTTCCATGAGTCCATAGAACTATTATAGTGTTAGAACTTGTTGGATAGTGAAACAAGTAATTTAAAAGGAGCTAAGAGTCGTATACTGTTGAGAATATGTGAGTGTAGGTAGGGTATATCCTGGCCACCCTGATCTAAAGGTTTCAGAGAGCAGTCGAGGCCATGTCTTGGAGAAGATATGTTTTGATAGAGACTGCAATCGTAACTCAGATTTTAGGATTTATACCCTGGTTTCTAGTACCATGACCTATCTGCCTAGGGCAATCTAGGTTATTTTAGTAGTTGGGCCGATGTGCCACTATGGTTATTACTTTTACTGACTGAGGGAAAGAGATCTTAGGATTCCTATCATCATAGATCTTATATGGGTCTGATTTTGACTTCGTAATGGTCAGCTAGTAGTTTGAGTGATAAGCCTCAAACTACCAAGGTCTTAATAAAACATGTAATCCAATTATGTAGCATATCTTTAGGGGTACTTGATGAAGCACATTGGATGATAATCGTTATTATGTTTCTTTTAACTTGTAGATTGATTATTAGGAGGTAAGAGAATTCAACTATACTTATGATGCTATCTATGTCCACTCTTATGTGTAAAGTTATGCAGATCTATTATACCATCTGCTTTAACTATTTAAAATATTTAACCCTGGTAAGCAATAGATGTCATTGGAGTTATATCTCTCGTTGGGACATGGGTCTCACCTCATGGGTTACCACATCTTTTAGGTGATTGGCAATGCCGTCAGACACATTGTGACAAGGAGGCACAATTTGAAGACCAGTAGTGTCAGAAGGTTGGTGGTTGTATAATGAGTATTAGAGTCATCCTTGTACTCTCAGATCTGGGATGGGAGTTTTATATATGATGTATATCAACTCGAGTTTTTGGCAGTGTATCTTGTTCTATGTACATGTTGTAAATATGTGGACAATATCTTTTATAACAGGTCGTGGCTGAGGTCACCGAATAGATGTACAAATACCTGGTATGGTTGCACACACACAAACACACACACACACACACACACACACACACACACACACACACACACATATATATATATATATATATATATATATATATATATATATATATATATATATATATACACTCGAGTGTATTCAGAGCAGAATACACTCAAGTAGTTTTTCATAATGCAAATTTTTTTCAAAAATCTAATCCGTTGATCTTCTTAAACGTCTTGTGAATAGCTCATACGCAAAATTTGAGGATATTTAGACATTTATAGGTCATGTTATAAAGACCACAAAATTTATGCATTTCAAATTGGTTTCGCGCATCGATTTTGTTTCCCTTGGATGAGTGACTTACACTCATCCAAATGGGCTCAAAATTTATATGTAGCCTAGTTATAGTATGACAGTGAAGTTCAATGGTTTACATTTTGCAAAAAATAGTCTTGATATGCAAACACAGTTGAGTGTATTCGTACGATCTGTACACTCGTGTGTATTCTAGCCTGACTCATATATATATATATATACATATACATATATCTACTATTTTACTAATCTAAACGCGAAGACTCGTTTCCGTCCACCATGTGTTGATCACATGAGTTCTTGGTAATTACAGGATACTCATAATAATATGCACAGTGTCCGACTCTTTCACAGCTTTGCTAGGGACGTCCAGTGTATAACCACTTTGCGGATACCTGTTGCATTGTGCAAAAGAAACACAAACTCAGAACCAGTGCCCAACAACACCACATATTCTGCACCGGACGTTAGCAAAACCTAATGAGACCAATGTGTTCTCGACCTCGACGTCAGTCCTTTCGTGCCAGACTGGTTTGCCAAGGAAGACATTGGCGAAGATTTAAAAAAACATATTGCCCTGATGTGAATCTGGCCATGCGTCTAAGGATGTTGCTAATTGTGGCAAATTGAGGCCGACATCACTCTTCTTGGTATGTAGATTAGCTTTCTTCATAAAACCTTGCAACCCGTCTTTGTACATCATCTTGTACAACTTCTGTAACCGCCAAGCATCAGTCAACAATAAGAAAAAGGAAATAAGAAGAGCAGTTGTGTGAGGATCTATACGATCTCCTGGCTACGGCCGTTGTAGCCTCTATGAAATTGAAAAAAATCACCCCACCTGATCTACTAAAACTCTTGTCACTAACATTAAATATAATCATTGCATGTCAAGGTTATGCTCCAGAGTCTTTGGAAATCTCATTGATATACAATTAGAGAGCATGATCTTTGAATATTTTATGAAAGGCAGGCAGCCTGGAAAGGTAACACATTATAGATTTTCTTCAAATATGTAGATTTATCTATAGATATGTGCATAAATATGAAAATATGGTAAGACATGTGCCTAACTATGCCTTATGTGTATCCACTCATCATGGTTGTTTGTTGTAGATCGTGCTAACAAAGGACTACATCAATGACAACAACATTCTTTCCCAGATACAGAGGTCAAAGACAAACAAATATCTTCCAGGGCTAGAGTATGCGGTAGATAACAATTGTTAAGAGACGTATCTTTGCTACTACGAAAAATAGTTTAGTTCTTACTTATCCACATCACTTCTTGTCCAAACCGAGTAATAGTATGTGAGGCTTCAATTCACCTTTATGTCATATTCTAAATAGTTATCAGCAAATCCATTCACGGATCACGTATTCATACGCAAGCTGTCAAAATCCTTCCACTCCACATGGCGTGCCTCACAATCCCAAGTTTTATGCCTCCAAGTTTATCACCGTGTCATTAATAGGCATGTATGTATGTATCATCATGTGCGTTTGCATGTATCAATTTTGGTGATTGTGAGATTATATCACCAGCGTTGCGGAAAATGGGCCAATCTGGCAAAATGCAAAGAATTTTCTGACACATCATAGGTATACATTGTTAACTTTTCTTGAGTTCTATATTCTTAGTTTCAGTCGCAGAATAACTCTCTATTACAAATTATCTACCACTTTTATGAGGAATTTTATACCTAAAGAAATATGTTCATAATACTTATCTTGAATAGGTTTAAAGCATCTAAGCCGCTTATTAGGTTTAAGATTATCTAATGATAATAGTGAATATCCATGTCCAAATGTTTTCATTCATTTTCCCTTTCATTGTCTAATATTTAAGCATTTTCATTAGTGTCTAAGGCCACTTCAATTTGTTTATTTAAATCATGTCACCATGTAATGGATAAAAGATCTCATATATAAGCAACTAAGATTGACATGCTTCCGATCTTAATGAATGATGCTTATAGCCCATGAATAGGCACATGAAGTAACAAAAAATGTCATGGGGATTCATTCAAATTAACATCAAGCCTTATAATTTGATTCAGTTTATTATGCATGAGTTAATTGCATAGGATGCAACTCACACTTTCATCCAAATTGTGACTAAAACAACCGTTCATGTTGTAGCTATTTAGGCATGTCCACACAAATATATTTTTCTTGCGAAAGATTTGAAGGTGATGCTGATTGAGGTCATAGTCACCTGCCTTCTTCAATGAAATGGAGTGACCTGTGTAGATTTGGTGTGGTGCCTTTAAGGATGTCAAGAAACTTTACAACATATTTTTGAACCTTAGATAAAACACCTTATAGAATATAAGTAGCTCTATCATACCTTTTAGAAGGGAACTTGCTTGGGGGGGTCTAGAAACTATACAACATAATTTTAAACCTTAGATAAAACACATTATCGAATTATGAAGCTATGCATATCTTTTAGATGGGAATTTACTTGGAAGGTGCATATGCCTCCCTTAGTTTATAAAACTACTTCATTTCAGTTTTTATTTTTAATCGCAAAAAGGAATAACTTTGATGTAACTCACAAAAGCATTCACTCATTCATAATGATTTTCTATGGAAAATCTTGGTTCTTTATCACAGACCACATTACCCTACCTAATTTAGGTAAGTAGAGTAGGACATGTTTTAAAATATTTTTGATAAGTTAAAAATTAGGTATCATTACAAAAGTCATAACTATAAATGTTACACAAATTGTGGGCATTAAAGTTGAGTTGAATGATTATATTCTATAAATATTATAACAACTTGACTAGAAATGTATACTCATAATACGTTCATCCTTTTTCGAACTTCTTTTTAAATGTTCCAAAGCATTTATTCCAATATTTCATAATACACTCATTCATGTTTCCTTACTTAGTACAATGTGTTTCACTCTCTAATGTGTGCATATTTTATTATTTATTTCTCCTTAAAATGTCGCTTCCACCCATGCATCTTGTCAAACTTTATTGTTATATCTTCTCATATCATCAAGAAACACGTGTCCAAAAGATGAATATCTTGGAATTATGATATGAATTTATTTTAATCTAATGTCATTATTAGAATAAAACTTTTTGAGGAATGCAATATTTATTTTATAAAAAAGAGGAGGTTTAATGAGTCAAACTTTCAACGAAAAGTAGTAGTTGTCTAATTATTCGATATTGTTTTATAGAAGTAGATTAAATATAGTTTTGTTAATATAATGACATCGAGTGGTAAAGTTGATGTTGTATGACCGAGAGGTCACGAGTTCAAAATCCCCTAGCAACGAGATGAATGGATTTTTTTTTAAATAAACATGATTTAACTACATTATATACTCACTAATTTTGAAAGTAATTTCTAATCAATTTATATACATACATACATAAATATATGTATACATGTATTTGCATACCGACAAAGAGTGGCACAAATAGTCAACTATGGTGTATCCTAACAAAGAGGCTTGGGTTTGAATCTCAGTTGTCACCTTGATTGACCACCCTCCCGGGCATTCGGCCTCCGCACCCCACAGGCAAGGGAGAGGGGGAGAGAATGCTGCCTCTTAATTCCATACATGTATGTATATGTTTTTATTTATGATAAAACTTGTGAGCATGAATTTGATTAATAAAATAGTAGTATATTTAACACTTGTCCTACCCATTTGTGGTACATAGTTTATTTTTCTCAATGACATTTTTTGTATAAATAATTTTATATTCTATATTATTCATTTATGTGTAATATCTCATGTTAACATGTTTTATATATCAAAGGACTTCTTGGGGACACCCATGATTGTATGGAACATAGTATTGTCATGATTAAGCTCATCCTCTTTAACTACTTACCTTCAAAGAATGGAAATCCAACATATTTCATTTACAATATCACTTTTAAACTACCAATGAGTTGAAAAGTTATTTCCTTTTATTTTACCTTGTAAGATTGGAGCTTAAAATTAGTTTTAAAAATAAATAGAGAAATATCTGACAATTTGGTTGAAATTTCCATCTTTTAGTCTCAATATATTATAAGCCATACTGCTTTAGTTTCTTTTCCTTATGATTTAACTCGAAAATAGTGTTAAAATTATATGGTGGTCATTCAATAGTATTTTCCTCATGTAATAAGATTTTATGTGGGTAGTGAATTTTTTTAATATGTGGATAATATATAAGAAAGCATGTAGTATCAAAATGGATATTTTAAGTGAAACCTCTCTTTTGTAGCACCATGTTAACGATCAAGCTTAAAATAATAAATGTTAATATAGTAACATAGTTGGTATTTTAGATTATATAAACTATATAAACATTTTATGTTATTTTTTTAAAATACCAAAACATAATTATGTGATTGACTTAATGCTAAAGATAACGAATTCAAATACATATTAGTGTGATACCACATAATCTATACTTATTTACGTCTGAAATTAATTAGTTTCGAGAAAATAATTACTCAATTTTAGATTTCATAGATTTATTCAATTTTCTTAAATCTAGACCAAATTTAGGGGCTAAAGTTTATATCATATCACAAGATATACTTAATTTTAGGTTTATGGACAAAACAAGTATATGTGAGTACAAGTCACACACACACACTGTGTGTGTTGTGTGTGTGTTTCTGTGTTGTGTATGTGTATGTGTATGTGTATGTGTATGTGGTGTGTCTATGTGTGTTGTTTGTGTGTGTGTGTTGCGCGTAGTGTGTGTGTGTGTTTATAAGTGTGGATATATATAAACATCACTAACAACCATATAAGCTTTTATTATACTAAAAATTATTTAAAATAATTAGATATATTTTATATATTATAATTTTATATTTTTGGCAAGTTCTATATATTTTATTTATTATAATTTTATATTTTTGGCAAGTTCTTTATTCTAATTATGTACCTAAGAGACCAAAATCCATAGATACAATAAGACATAATGGTCCATTTCTCAAAAAACACTCTATGCATTCATTGTTTATTACAAGCCTACACGTGCAATGTACGTGCATGTACTAGTATATATATATGGGCGTTCATTGAATACCCACACAGGTAGCCTAGATTTTCACTATCCGTTAGTCCTGAATGTAACCATATGGCAAGATGTTATATTTGCAAGATGTTAGACCTTTGTGTAAATATATTTTTGGCATGTTTGGAGAGTTCATTCGGTTTTAATTCTATGCCTTTTCAGTATTGTGCCTAATTTATGGTAAATTAGCATTTTAGTTTTAAGTAATCTCATTTAGTGTGGCGGGTTGCCATGCTACCCTTGGGTCAATGCATTTATTTATGCATGCACACGAGGAGGCTTTTACCTTATTATTTATGTATATCCCAAATTTATATCTCCTTATATGTCACCCTCTTTATCTATGCCACATTAGGGATCTTTATTTTAGTACACTGTAATGTATAAACAAGATACCACTAACTTGTAGTGAAGAAGAAAATTATTGTATGTGCTCTATACATATTATCTATAAACAATAATTTACTCAAATAATATGTATGACAACCTATCATATTTCTACTAGACATGGTTGTCGTGTATAATAAGAATTTTCATGAATTAGTGAGAAAAGTAGTGTATTGATCAACATGGCATCAACCGGTACTAACTAGTATGAGGAAAACACCCCTAATAATTGCTCAAAAGGATTATGAACATGATACTAAGAAATTATGTAGGCATGATAATAATATGTGGGAAAACAAAAAATCATTAGCCACTACTCATCATATAGAATTTTATTTTATGCATAACTAGCATCATATAACTACATGTGGATAAATCACATCACTTCCTTGGAATAGGGGGATGGACCTAATAACAAGAGCAAAATCATAGTCCGAAGGGACCACCAAGATCAAGAAATCTATGACATAGTTATTTAAGATTAATCATCATTGGAATCAACTTAGCATGAAAATAAAATGCAAAATATATTTAAAAAACAAAGGTCTAATATTAGCCTTTTAAATGTACTGAGTTGTGTGTTTTCCTACATCAAGATCTCAACCCAGCCCATCCACTCACATTTATTGCACCCACTTTTTTTGTTAAAGACCATTATGGACATTATATACCAAAATGTTATCAATTAGACCCTATAAAACATCGTTATTTAGATCTATATGAGATAACTTCCATCCCTATCATGTAGTATCATCACAAATCACTAAACCCAAATATCAAGTTTCCCATGTTTGTTACTTCAACATGTTAATGACAAATTAGGATTTAACCAAATTTTCCCATTTCAAACATACACCTTATATATTATATTTTAGAAATTGATCTAAGGAAATCCAATTTATCATTCCAATTGTTCATTATGAATATCTTCTAGGTGCTAATAACTTTTATGTAGTTTTTAAATCTTGCTAATTTACTAATTTAGCTAACAAAATCAATCCTTATATGGGAATGCCCTGGGTTGACATATATCAAAGACCCACATATGGATTAGTACCTCGTAGGCCTTAGCCTTATGTACATTGGCATACTTCCCTTGATATGTGTGACCCCCTACACACCCTATATGGAGTGGACTAGGTGGTGGCATGGGCTCCAACATTAGACCCACTCTCCTAACTCTCTCTCTCTATCTCTTTAATTTCACAATCAATTTTGTTTCTTCATGACATGAATAGGTTTCTATATCACCCCTCTCACTTTTCTCTCATATCATGATACCACAAAAGAAAAGATGGATAGTGGGCAATTTTGCTCAAGCTATTCCCTCTTATTCTTCCCCAAGTTTAACATATAGAAATAATGCAAAGAATATTGAAATTCATGTTCAACCATCTGAATTGTAGACAAGTAGAGGGTGGATTAAAGTATGCTACTAAGAGAGGAAAATCATTGGAATAACAAAATACCAACGAGGGAACATATAACTCACTATATTCATGTTCCATAGTAGAGAAACTTGAGGAAGCATCTTCACTTTCACAATCTCTATAAGACAACAACACACTTGAATGATATTAGGATACTATGATCAAAGAAGTATTTGGCCACCCTAGTAGAAAAAGCATCTAGTTCCCACCATCCACTCTATAGTAGGTGGAGTTACCTAGTTTAGGTAACCCTAAAAGACCCACCTAAGGGGATAATTAGTGTGGGTATGCAGAAGCTTGGATATGATATCAATATAAGTATGCCTCTTAAGGGAAAGGGTGGTTAGCTAAAAGGATTCCATGATATCCTACTTTAGCAGAAGGGGTGTTGATGGTATAATAATTGTCATGGTAATATACCACAAAGTTGGAATGGTAGGAAGAGGAGTATGAGAGTAGGGATTTTCTCATGGAAGTTACCATTTGATGTTGTTCCTATCAAAAGACCATTTGACCAAAATGTGAGTTACACAAGTTATAAAAATGGAGGAGGAATAAGAAAGGAAGATAAAAGATGTGATGTCTCCCCCTTCTCAAGCATATGAGTTTCAAAGTCCTTCTATGCTCATGTTCCACGAGCTACTCAAGGTTTCTTTTACTCTCCTCATCAACACTTATAACAACCAAGGTGGTTTGTGGAAGGCTTTGTTGGTTTCTTGTATATAATGATTGGACAAACATAGAAAAAAAGGTAGGGGCCCCAAGGGATGCAATCACTGTATTTCCTGCTTCCTCTAGTACTTCATAATTTTAATATAGATTTATGTACCATGGAGGACCAAAAACTCATTGACTTTGGATGTTGAGCTATGCTTAATGCATACCTCGATGACCTCAAATGAAAGAATATAGGAAATATGTAAGTAGTATGTACTTTTATGTGAAATATTCCCTAGTGATCTCTCAACTGTCACTCCTGATAGATAAGTGGAAAACAAAACCGTATCAAAATCTTCATAGTGTATAGAATTTTTTGAGATATTTAAGATAAAATAGCAGCTTTGTCAACTTCTCAACATAGGATTTATTAAATAGAGTGTCTCTACCTAGAACACACAAGTGCTATTTATGAAGAAGGATGGCAAAAATGTATGTGCATTGACCACCCTGATAAAGTGACATAAAATATTGCTACCCACCACTTAGGATTAATGTTACTTTGGCCACCTAAAACTAGAAAAAAGTGCTCCCAAATATCGATATCTAAAGTGGGTACCATGAGATGAAGGTGAAAGCAGATGACGTTCTAAATAAAATCTTCCATAATAGATATTGGCACTAACATTTGTAGTAACCCTTTTGGATTGATTTGATCTCCAAAAATATTAATGGATATCATGAATCAGGTCTTCAAGCCATATCTTAACTCATTTGTAGTAGACTTTATTGATATTGTCCTTATCTATTCTGATAGTCTCAAGCTTCACTATGACCACCTAAAGATAGTTCTTATCACCCTTAGAGATCCTATTATATATTAAATGTTATCAAAAATGAATATTGTTGGCTCTTTATCACATTCCTTGGCCACGATGTGCCTACCAAACACATATCATTTGACCATGCAAAGGTTGAAGTTGTACTCAAATGGAAATATACCTAAAATTTGTTTAAAATCAGAAGCTTCCATGGATTAGTAGGTTAATTTAAGAAGTGAAGAACCATACTACATTAACATGATAATGATAGTATATTTTTAAAGAAAAAACTTCATCATCTATGCAACACATGCCAACAAGGAAAGGGGTGTGGTTATGAAGGGAGGCAAAATATTTATCATGCATCTCCTATTTTGAAGCCAAAATATAAAAATATCCTAGGAAAACTATTAATTATGGATCTCTATAAGAAAACAAAGCAAAGAAAAATATCCTACTAGTGCTTTAGTACATGCACCATAGTATTTCTCCTCAAAATATAGAGTCATTATCCATACTATGTCAAATTTAAAGTTTTCTTCAACTACACAAGCTTGGAATGTATTTTGACACAACAAGACTTGAAACTTCAAGAATCGTGATTGATAGGTTTCCTGAAGGAGTATATCATTAACATATCTTATCATATTGGTAAGGTGAATGTAGTGGTAGAAGAAATAGATGAAGAAGAGAGAACTATACTTTTTGCTATGAGAATATCTAGGTGGGTGGATACAAAGACAATGGCAGTGGTGTATGGGCACGGGCGAGGTGAAAAATAGCTAAAGATCACAAGGAATTGGTCAAATTTATACATGAAATGCCACGGCTGTGGTGTTCACCATGGGCATGTTGGAGCTTGGTCACCATGGGGGGGTGGTGGAGTCTGATCACCATGGGAGCAGTGGTTCACCACGGGGGTGGTGGTTCACCACGAGGGTGGTGGAAAGCAACTTCAAACTTGCACTTTACTGTAACATGGGCATTTGTGCCACGGCCACAACCATGTACCACGGCTGTGTTGGAGCTTCTTCCATACACTTTGACCTTCGACTTGCTCATATTTTATGTGTAAAGAGGCGAGATCACCTCTTTACTAAAATTTAAAGGAAATACAAGCATCCGCAATTTTAACAAAAATTTAGAGACTTGACGATGATTGCATAATATTCCAAGTAAATAAGCATGATTCCAGATACATAATAAAATGTCAATAGCAGCGGAAAGAAAGAAATAATAAGCCTTCTAATGGCTTCATTGTTTATTACATGAATGGTTTCTAAAAGAAAAGATAAGATAAGAGGATCTAGCTATAGCAACCTAGCCATCCATCTTGACAAGCTAACGATCAACTGTAGAGGAACCTTTCTTCAAGCCCTTCCTTCACCCTGCTCAGCACCAACACCTGGGTGGTTGGGAAGACACCCAGCAAGAGGGAAAAACAAAGGAAGTATGTGTTACAAGAATATTCTAACAATGTCAAAGAAAGTTGTAACAAGTAAATTAGACTAGATATTTGGTGTAAAAAGAGATATCAAAGAGTATGAGGCTTTTTATAATGAAACTTGCCAATAACAAAATAAATAAAGGTTTTAGCATGTCAATTAATATGTCTATCTAACTAAGTAGGGTTGAGGCACCTACCGGACCTCTAACCTTAGGTGAGGGAAGAATAAAAACACTTCCAATCACCTACAATTTATAATGGGGAGAATTATAAACATTCCCCTAGGGCGATTTTATGCATGCCCTCTATGGGTGGTTGTACATAAGTACCACTACTTAAACATTAAATAGATCATTTAATGACATTCTAACAAAAGAGTTATGGCAAGGATAAGCAAAATAATATATATAACATGGCAGTGGGGTATGAATACCCAATCAAGAGAATACTACATCTACTTTTGAGGCAATAAGCAAATTAGGTTTCAGGGTTCAAGGATTTAGATCAAGTTAAACCTCATAAGAAAGTATGGGTAATGGATTAATGATTTCCCAACTGAAAGGTAGACGCACAAACAAAACACATACCTTAGCCTCAGGTGTTCTAGAATCCCTCTTTCCAACCATTCACACGAATTATGAACCCACTTTCCATAATACATCATTAGATTTATAAATTAGAATTACATGCATTCATTTAAAAGACTGACAACCCTAGTTCACTAACTTTTCACACAAATCTTCGATTTAGACTCCAAAAACCTCATCATCATCTTAGTTAGGTTTTCCTGATCAAAATAGCATATAATATTGTATGTATTGAATATATGGACTTTTAGGGTTAATTTTAGTGATTTTAAGCTAATTAATTCGTTCTTAAAATTACATTTTCGAAAACATCAAAATCACGACTCAAAACTATTTTTATTGACTAGGTCTCGTCTTCCTGATTTCAAAACACTATCTATTTACTATTTTTGACCAACAGATTAATTTTATAGCAATTATTCTATTTTGACCAATTAGGGGGTGCCACATAGGCAAAGCAAGAGGGAAAGAGAGCTAGCATGAGAGAGAGAGAGGGTGGGACCCGTGCCCTGTGACCGGGACCCCATGCTACTGAAGCATGAGTCACGGTCAGCGCCAGTCAAAGGCGGACCAAAGCAAAAACTCCAAAGAGCCCCCTCGCACGAAACCGAGAAACAAACAAACCCGGGGGTAAAAATGTAAAACCGTAAGATCATCTTCTTCCCTTGCTCGCGAGTCGCGACTTGGGAAAGGTACAGTGAGAAGCACACGTCCGATTTTGGGCAAATCCACGATACCCAACGAAAACTCGTTTTCAAGCATCCGAAAGAAAGAGGAAGAAGAGGCGAGTTTGATGATACCTCTTGATTGAACGGAGGTGAAGCAACTGGAGAAGGAGGGGCGCCGCAAGCTAGGCATCTTCGGCGTCCAGATGGGGGTCAGATTGAGCACGAAAAACCAAATTGGAGGCACGAGCAGGTTGGTAAGGTGATGGCGGTCATCGGGGCTGGGATATATATAGGCAACATGCCCTAGGTTAGGGTTTAGGTAGGAGCAAAGAGAGGAGGTCGGCGGCCACTTTAAGAGTTTCTCAAAAATGCGTCTAATCCCAAAGATTTTGGGATAATCCGGAGCGGAATCGCGTAAGGAATCCAACGAAACTAATTTGAGCAAAAATCATCGAGTAAAACTCGAGATATGTCGATTTGAAAAATCGGAAATAAAGCACCTGTTGCCTAATACGGCTAGAGGTAGAAGACGATCGCGTGCCGTCGGATCGGTGGACGTGGGTCCACTAAAGAATCTGGGCCGTCCGATCATGCGCTTGGGAGAAGGAAAATCGAATTTCTAAAAAAAATCGATCAAACTCATTTAAATCTTTAATGTTTTCTCTTTGTTCATTTGGGGGCTCAAACGTTGCCCAAAAATTATCAAATTTTATATCCTGACTTATTTTGACGTGTAGAATCCAAATATGGAGTTAGTTTTGCCGTTTGAGAAAGTTTGATTGATGAATTAATTATTATATCATTTTCTCTTTCCTCCATCAAAAGAGGTGATAACATTATCTAAAATTAGTATAACTTCACCCATAAGTCTCCTTAAAGGTTTGGAACACGATTTTGCAATTATCTTTACAAGTTGAGATTATCTTTTTATTTATTAAATAAATAGAACATTCTACACACTTTCTCTCTCCTATTTCACTCATTATTCACACATTATCCAAATTAGTTGCAACTTTGCATAGGGACTTATTTTTATGTTTAGAATACGAATTTGAAGTTATTTTCCTGATTTGAGAACATTAAGTATTTTATTTCTCTTTATTGGCATATTTTCTATATTCTTTTGATAATGTTATTAATATTTATATTTAGGTTCCATTTTAAATGATACTTGGCCCTTAAGTTACTTTTTGCTCAAGGGAACGAACTTAATTATCAAATTATCATGATGGTTTCATATTATAATATTTGGTGCAGAAATCTTTCTAATTATCTTCTTTACCCATTAATTCTCATATTACCTTTAATTATTACATTTATCTCCTCCCTTATATAAAATTCGGATTTTTTTTCTTATTTCTCTTATTCTAGGAAATGCTAGAAAGTTCTAGGACGAAATATTTTATTCTTTTTATTACTTGATGTGAAATTGCATTTTAGACCCATTATCTAATTCTAACTGAGGTATTTGTGCATGCAACCTTGTAATAAGAATATATGGGAAACATTTATCCAATAACCATCATAATTCCATTAAATCAAATCCAAAGACATATGGAATGAAAATGAAAGACAAAACTTATAGAAAAGAGTACAAAGAGGTACATAGGGGATTTCAGTATGTTACATGATGCTCCTTGCTTTGGGTTGACTCTTGATCATTTGGGGTAGGTTGGGGAAGCTCTTGGACTCTCTTTAGGATCCTACAAGGGTGAAGAAACCCTTAGATTCTCCCCCTTCTCTCCCTTCCATCAAGTAGGGACAAAGTACCTATAAAACATGCAAAAAGCCTCCATAAGTGCATTTGATAGAAATATGCATATTGAGGGAAATAACATGTAATCTAACAGGTATAGATGTGATTAAAATGCAATAAGACACAAGATGAATCCCTAAAATAGGGCTGCATCACTACCCCAAACTCAAAACATACTTGTCCTCAAGTATGCTCCAACTCAATCCTCTACAATTTTTCCACAATCATGAAATAACAAATGCAGTGCAAAAAGTGAAAATTGACTAAATGGGCTCAAGGATGACTAAGTACATGCATTCCACCTCTCTCCTCTCATCTTCCACAAACCAATAATGATTAGAGAAATGAGTATGCAACTTCAAATATAAACCATAGAAAACACAGTCAATCCATATGGCTGTCATATCACTCCAGGTAAACCGTTTCATGGTAGCAAAGGTCAAAAACGATTAATTTTGCTATTTTACATTCATGCATTCAATCTCATATGTCCATCCACACTAAGTAACCCACATGGCTGCAAAAAGGGCAGAATGAGCTAGGTTTGACATTTCCTAGCTCCGTGGGCATGCAAAGGGAAGAAAGGGTTGTGGTAAGAATTTAAAGAGATTTTACACACTCATCTTTTCTTTATTTAGATGCTCTTAAATAGAAGCATCTTTTATTTTCTTTTTGCATTTCTTTTTTTTCTTTTTTTTTCTTTGCCCTTGGTGTAGATAGGGCACATGATGATCAGAATGAAGTAGATAGATATAGATGTGGCCACCCCAAACTTTTGGAGGTGGCCATGGTTGATTTGTTCATTTTGGCATCCTTTCATGAGGCGGAGAGGTAAGAAGATTATGGAAGAAATGTCGGGTCAAAGGGGGGTTATTAGTGTGGAAATCAACATGAGATCTCCTGCGTAAAAATTACTCCAACAATTTCATCAAGGAATGGCACAATACATGCATGAGCAATATTAAAACTACATTTTTATCATGAGATTCAACAAAACTCTAAGCATTTGCGGCTTGCTTCAATCACAATTCAACCAAACAATTCACAAGCATAAGAGAGGTGATGCACATGTAAAAAGTAAAAAATGAGGCCATTTAGCAATAGACCATGATAATTCACTTGCATTTGTCCAAGGTCATTATTTTCAATCAAATAAGTATAGATTAAGCAAAACACACTTTTAGGCAATAAATTCTAAATTTGGGAAAAATTGGCCAAAATGGTGCCAAGTTGCCTTCAATCACATCTAAGCCTACATTATGGAACATAAAGCAAGAAACAAGAAATCCTAGCTAAAAGATGCAAAAATTACCAAAAATCAACATGATGAGCAATGTAGGGTAGAAAGAGCAAACATTTCAAAAATTATGCAAAAATTGAACGAAAGCAAACTACATGATATGCAAGCATGAAAAACATGTAAAATCTAATCTAGATAGCACGAGCAAGAAACCAAAACAAGAAAACAATACTAAATGGTAGGTGAAATGCAAAAAGGGTGAAAAGAGAAAAAGGGCATACCACCCAAAACTTTTGAATCATGTTGTCCTCAACATTACACTAAAGTATAGGAGTGATAGGGTAGATGATCGTTATGGTGGCTTTGTTGGAGGTCATCCATGTGATTGCAAGTTGCTGACTTAAGTGCTGGAGTTAGGCTGCAACACAACTGTTCTGCATGGCATGGCCGTGTGGGGGTGCTTGTTACACGGTCGTGTTGTCTTGCACGGTGGTTCTACCTTTTTCCTTCACATGGATGTTCTACCTTCACACAACCATTCTAATTTGTAAGCTACACGGTCATGCTTCCTTCCATGGCCGTGCTGAGTCTGTTCTTCACTTTGTTGATTTTCTTTGATTCTCCTCGATTTCCCTGTTGATTGTGAGTGCACCACCAGGGCTGTTCCATGTCACCACGGTCATGGTGAGTATTGTGAAAGTTCATTTCAACTTGAATCTCATCAAAACATAAAATCTTTGATCCAAAATGGTTTTTTCATGGATTACTTGTCAAAATTTCATCTAATTTTCCTCATTTAAACCTATTTTCTCCTACACATCTTAAAACTAAACATTAACTACTAAAAACAAGTGTTGTTTTCTTAGAAAGGTGTAAAAATAACCAAAAGTATCAAAAATGGAAGGTTGGGTGAAAAATTCCCAAACCTAGGTGCCTCCCACAAGCGCTGAGTTTCACGCCTTCAGCTGGGCTTCTTGGATAATCTTCAATCATTCATGCATTTGGCATCCTCATGTGCCCATTCTTGCAATAAATGCATCTCTCATTTACACTCAACCTATGTTCTATTGACCTAGAGGTTATACATTGTCCATATTTTGATAATGACTTAACCATTCTATTCATACATGTCTAATATGTGTATTCAAGATTGATTTCAGGTTTTAGGTACATGAAAAGGATCAATTTACACAAGCCCTATCTTGTCAAAGTTCAAGTCAAATGCAATGCAAGTGTGCTAATAAGGAAATCACTTCAAATGACCTTAGAAGAATTTTGTAATCACTTATATTTATGATATGACTTGTAACTAAGATGAGGAAAATATGTGGGACACTTAATACCAAGTTTTAATCACTTAATTGCCAAATTCAAAAATTGATCACATGTTGTTGACTGGCCGAGTTCCAATCTCGACCAATCCCATGGATTGATTTTTTTGAAGATGGCAATCAGTCGAGTTGTGCATTCATAGAACTTGACGGAATGACCTTATGACCAAATGCAATTTTGGCTGATCGGTCGAGTTCCCTAGAACAAACTCAACCGATAGTTTGAAAATTGGGTTTGTCTTTTAGTTGATCAATCGATTTACCTTTATTACAACTCGACCGAATGCACTATATGGAAAATATAGAAAAAGTGATTATAACCATTGGTGACTTGTTTGGACGAAAATAGATCTGTTGCCTTGAGCAAAAACGCCTATATTTTGGCCCTAAGTGTTCCCCAACTCAAGGGAGCACCCCCAGCTATAAATAGGACCCCTTGGAGTTCATTCCAAGTTTGCTCATTCACTACATTCAAGGTCCTTGCTATAATAGAGTGTGTTACTACTCCTTGAGCCCCTTTCTCTCTCTAGTTTACACTTCATTTCATGATTTATGAGTTAGGCATATTGTAAGAGAGCTCCAACCTTATGCATGTAAAGCTCTCAATCTTCAACTACTTCCCTATCCCCATATTACATGAAGACAATCTGAAGAAAGCTCCATTGAGTGAAGAAGGAGCTATAGATGATCCTCTTCAAGGTGGTTGAAGAGGTGGTGATCTTCTCCAAGTGAAGGAGAAGGCAAAGGCTGAAGATCCAAGAGAAGCAAAGTCCTTCAAGGCAGAAGACTTGAGGTTGAGTGGGTAAGACCTTGGTGAAGGTTGAAGACTCAAGATAAGTGGGTAAGTTCCTTGGTAAGGTGGATAACTCCTTGTGGTTGGATGGGTAAGTCCTTTTATGGTCTATTGTTGTAACTCTTATTGGTGATAATATAGAGAAAAGCACTTGCAAAGTCCTAGAGGTTGACCTCTCTAGGTAGTGGACTGACTCACTTCTAGTTTGAAGTGTGGAACCACTCTACATCCCTTTGTCAAGTGCTTTCTATCAATCTCTCTCATACTTTCTATGCTTATTAGATAGAACTTCAAATTGCAATTGATCTATTGCCTAAATCTTGATATAATTTGAAGGTCTAATATGTTTCATGAGAAATTTTGTAGCTCTATTCACCCACCCTCTAGAGCCCTCAGATCCAACAAGTGGTATTAGAGCTAATGATATTCTCCAACAATATCCCATGAGATGAGAAGATGGGTGACAACCTACTTAGCTCACTCAACCTAGAGGGATGCTTCTCCATGCGTCCTCCAATCTTTGACGACACCAACTTCCTCTATTGGAAGAGGCAGATGTAGTTCTACATTTAAGGGATGAACTTTGATATGTGGAAGGTGATGGTCACACCTTACAAGGACCCAATCGGAGCTGTTGCAACATGGAGTGAAGATACTCTTAAGGAGGCTCAACTCAATGACAAGGCCATTATCATCCTCTACGCAACCCTCACCCCATGGAGTTCAACTGGATATCATCATGGGACACCACATATGAAATTTGGGACAATCTATGCATCACATATGAAGGCACAAAGTAAGTCAAGGAGGCAAAGATCTACATGTTGAACAACCTCCTAGAGAACTTCAAGATGGGAAAGAAAGAAGGCATTACAGAGATGTACTCAAGACTCAATGTCATCATCAATGGGCTGGCTGCATTGTGCAACACTTTGGATAGAGGTGTCATCAACTCAAAGATCTTGAGAACTCTTCCAAAGATGTGGGACTCAACGGTCACCTCCATTGAAGATGTGAGGAGCCTTGGTGACATCCCAACTGAAGAACTCATTGGAAATCTTCAAGCCCATGAGCCTAGACTTGACAAGTAAGAAGAAGAAGCAAAGTAAGAAAAGAAAGAAGCCAAGAAGATCAAAGATAGTGCCTTCAAAGCACAAGTGGAGGCTATCATTCTTCAACAATAACTTGCTTGCCAGACTTCTCCCTCCTCCTCTAGTGAAGATGAAGGCCTTAGTGAGCATGAAGCCAACTACATAAAGGGCAAGCACTTCAAGGGAAAGCAAGCCTCCTCCTCCTCTATTCCGAGACGCTACAAGTGTGGTCAAAAGGGACACTACAAGAGTGAATGCCCAAAGTAAAAAAAGTCTCACCGCAAGAGCAGCTCAAAGAAAGAAGAGTATTACAAGAATGAGAACAAGCATAAGAGGAAGGACAAGAAGGAGAATATGTACAAGAATGCATCTCATGTGGCTTGGGAAGCTTCATCATCAAGTAGCTCTAGCTCCGAAGAAGATGGAGAGTGCCACCTTGCTCTCATTGATGCTACAAGTGAAGACATTGGTGAGGTAAGCTTGCATGAATTTCCTAAAGAAGCTATTATTGACATGCTTATTACTACCCGTTCTTCTTTTTCTAAATGTAAATCTAAAGGAAAACAATTAAGAAAAATTATTGATGATCTTTATGCTAAGCTTGAGATTTTGGAATTGAATGAGAAAACCAACCTTGAGAGTATTGATAATTTACAAGGTCAATAACTTGATCTTGAACTCCACTACAATGTGGTTGAAGTTGAGAATGGTATCTACCTCAAGAACATTGAGAATCTTAAGGAAGAGAACCAAAATTTCCTAAAAGAACTTGAACTTCTTAAAACTAAAAATGCTAAATTTAAGTTGCTTATTGATGCTCATAGAGAAGAGAGATATGCCTATCTCAAAGAGATTCAAATGCTAAAATATGAAAATTCTAGGTTTCTTAGTCAAGTAAATAATCTATCTTCTAGACCTTTGTTGCCTAGTGTTAATGTGGCTTCTATCTCTCTTGAAAAGGATTCATATCTTACCAAAGCTTTATGTCTTAAGGCTGATCTTGTGCATGCAAGGGATGACATATCTAGTTTATCTTCTACTATTGTTTCCTTGAATGATGATAACCATAGATTGCGAGCATCCCTACAGAAATTCCTCAAAGGGAAGAACTCCCTAAATGAAATCCTTGACCATTCTACTAAACAAAGTGGTACTAGTGGTTTGGGATTTGTAGGGGGAGCCTCAAAGGGCAAGAGTAAGGCCAAAGGTAAGAAAAAGAGCAAGGATACCTCTTTCTTTATAGGAGAGTCTTCAGGCACCAAGGATCCTATGGTTTGTTCTTATTATAAATGTGATTATCATTATTCCACTTATTGTCCTTACAAGCCTAAGGGGACCAAGAAATGGGTCCCTAAGATAACTCCATATCCCAAAGTTTGAGTTGGGAACTGGCATTCTCTTTTCTTTCAAGAAAAAGATAGATGGATTGTTGATAGTGGCTACACAAAGCAAATGACCGGTGACATAAGCCATTTCAACAATTTCACAAAGAAGAAAGGAGGATCCGTCACCTTTAGGGACAAAAAGAAAGGTAAAGTCAAAGGTGAGGGTGATGCAGGTGAATCCTTATGCATCAAGAATGTTCTTTTTGTGGATGGCCTACATCATAATTTAATAAGTGTTAGTCAACTTTGTGATAATGGTTACCTTGTGCTATTTACTTCTTTTGAATGCTTGATTCTATATTCCCTCACCTACCAAGTTATATATAAGGAAACTGGAAGTGGTAATCTTTATGTTATTGTTCTTAACTCTATTAAGCATGTAGTTGGTAGATGCCTTGTAGTCAACTCGAATGATATTTCTCTTTGGCATCACTGGCTTGGTCATGTAAATATGCATCAATTAAATAAGTTGAGCAAAAAGGATTTAGTCAATGGACTTCCTGAATTAGATTTTGAAAAGGATGAGGAATGTCAACCTTATACACAAGGAAAGCAAACCAATTCCTCCTTCAAATCCAAGGGAGCCCTTAGCACTAAGAGAGCTCTTGAGCTTATTCATATTGATTTATTTGGACCAATGAGAATGCAATCGCTTCGTTGTTCCAAGTATTGCCTTGTTATTGTCAATGATTTCTCTAGATATACTTGGACCTTCTTTCTCATTTCAAAAAGTGATACACTTGATTTTTTCTCAAGTTTTTGTAAATGAGTTGAGAATGAAGCTTCTTGCCAGATTGTTTTCATCCGTAGTGACTACGGGGGAGAATTTGAAAATGAGCTTTTTGAGCATTTTTGCCAAGAATCGGGTTATGCACACAACTTCTCTTCACCTCGAACACGTCAAAAAAATGGGGATGTAGAGAGGAAGAATAGGTCTTTACAGGAAATGGCTAGGACCATGCTTCTTGAGTATGATACTTCTAAGAAGTTTTGGGTTGAAGCTGTCAGTACCTCTTGTTTTGTGTAAAATTGTGTTTTCACTCATCCTTCGCTTAAGAAAACTCCCTATGAGCTATTGCGTGGTAGGAAGCCTTCTATCGAGTATTTCCATGTTTTTAGATGTCCTTGTTTTGTTTTGAATATGAAAGATTCTCTTAACAAGTTTGATCAGAAATCGTACAAAGCTTTCTTTCTTGGCTATAACACTACTATCAAGGCTTACCGAGTTTTTAATATTGATCTTGCTAAGGTTGAAGAATCTATTAATGTAAATTTTATTGAGACTAACCCCTCTATTCCCAAAGATATTGCTCCAAATGATGATGTTGCAGGTGAAGTAATTCCTATCCTTAAAGAACTCAACATCACCTAAAAGGGAAAAGAGGTGTCTGCTCAAGAAGAAGACAAAGATGGTGAAAAAAAGGATACAACTCCCCGGTTTGCAAAGAATCATCCAAAAGATCTGATTTTAGGCGATCCATTCAAAGGAGTGAAGACACGAGCTTCATTCAACAAGCCAACATCGCCTTCGTCTCGCAACTAGAGCCTAAATATATCAAGGAAGCTCTTGGGGATGAAGAATGGATCCTATCTATGCAAGAGGAGCTGGAACAATTCAAGAAGAACAAAGTTTGAACCCTTGTGCCAAGACCAAGTGATTGAAAGATCATTGGCACCAAATGGGTCTCGACAAAGTGGTAAGGAACAAAGCAAGGTTAGTGGCTCAAGGATACAATCAATAGGAAGGTATTGACTTTGATGAAACATATGCACTTGTAGCTAGACTTGAGTCAATTCATATGTTGCTTGCCTTTGCTAATCATAAAAACTTTCATTTGTATCAAATTGATGTTAAAAGTGTGTTTTTGAATGGTACAATTGAGGAGGAAGTGTATGTTGCACAACCTATGTACTTTTAACATGATATTCTACCTAACCATGTTTATTTGTTGCAAAAAGCTCTCTATGGACTCAAACAAGCACCAAGGGCTTGGTATGAGAAGTTAAAGAACTTTTTGTTAGATCATGGTTATATCATGGGAAAAGTGGATTCTACCTTGTTTCTAAAACACACTTCTAACCATTTGCTTATCTTTCAAATATATGTTGATGATATCATCTTTGGCGGAACTAACCTTGATATTTGCAAATAATTTAGTGATCTTATGCAGAGTGAATTTGAGATGAGTATGATGGGTGAGCTGACATTCTTCCTCGACTTTCAAATCAAGCAAACAAAAGATGGAAACTTCATCAACCAAGGCAAGTACACGAGTGAACTACTTAAGTGCTTTGGGATGGAAAACACAAAGCCGATGGACAATGTCAAACACCGCCAAACTTGATAAAGATGAAGAAGGTGAGAAGGTAGATGAGGATCTCTATAGAGGTATGTTTGGAATTTTACTTTACTTAACTACCTCTAGACCTGACATAATGTTTAGTGTTGTCTTGTGTACTCAATTTCAATCAAATCCTAAGAAATCACATCTTATAGATGTTAAGAGGATTTTAAGATACTTAGCATAAACCCAAAATTTTGGACTATGGTATCCCAAGTCAAGGGAATTTACTCTTACTGCCTATAGTAATGTCGATTATGCACGCTGCTTGATTGATAGAAAGTGCACAAGTGGCACTTGTTTCCTCCTAGGACCATGCTTGGTGTCTTGGTTCTCCAAGAAATAGAGCACTGTGGCATTATCAACCATTGGGGCTGAGTACATTGTAGTTGGGAGTTATTGTGCCCAGGTCCTATGGATGAAGCAAATGCTTCAAGACTTTAACATTCATTTTGATTCTTCTCCTATCTATTGTGATAATACTAGTGCAATTAACTTGTCTTACAATCCTATATTGCATAGTAGAGATAAACATATAAAGGTTTTCCATCACTTTCTTCATGATCACATAGCCAAGAAGGATATTAATATCACGCATGTGGGCACAAAAATTAGTTGGCGGACATTTTCACTATACCTCTAGCTAGAGAGCAATTTAACTTTATTATAGATGAAAATTGCTTATAACTGCTTTGAATGAATCTGATATGCCTTCTAGCTAGTTGTCATCTATCCTATATGTTTTGCATCTATCTTGATCATCTTTGCTTGCTAATATTCTTAAAATCAAATTTTCATGTTCATTTTACTCTATTTTTCTCTTATTTTTGGGTATTTTTTTGTAAACACATGTTTTATCGCAAAATAATACCCAATGATGAGTGATATGTGCCTAAGTATGTTCAATATACATAATATACATGAAAAATAAATTTAAGCAGAACTCAAATGGCTAGAAATTAAATTTGATGTTTTTAGGTCAGGTTGACCATCAGTTAAGTTTCCCCAGGACAAACTCGACCGATCCATGGCCAAGAGATTTTTTTAAAAAGGCCAATCGGTCGAGTTTCTACTTCATAGAACTCGACCGATCGACGGGCTGAAGCTAACTTAAGTTTGGTTTGGATGGCTATTCTCCCTCTCAACTAGAGAAAAGTCGACCGATTCCACTCTCTCAAGCCCTA
Organism: Alisma plantago-aquatica; assembly: GCA_963693085.1. Classification (NCBI taxonomy): domain Eukaryota; kingdom Viridiplantae; phylum Streptophyta; class Magnoliopsida; order Alismatales; family Alismataceae; genus Alisma; species Alisma plantago-aquatica. The sequence goes on from OY856409.1 coordinate 908,076,476, forward strand.
AGCTCTCAACCCTCGACCTTTCCTTCCCTTACCTAACCCTAATCCAACCTAGGGAGACCTTCCCCCTTGCTATAAGTAGGTGTGTGAACATTTTTGGTGGTGTGTTTGGTGTTTTTGATCTCTTCTTCCTCTTCATTTTGCCTCCATGGCTTCAAATAGAAGGAAGAGAGTAGCCCCTAGCAATGCACCTTCCTCCTCCTCGTCCACCTGCTTGATTCCTTTCAATGAGACCCTCTTTGTCTCAAATGAGGTTGTTAATCGGTATACAAATCTTATTCCACGAAGTCCTTTTCCATTTTGAGCCCTTTTTGAGCCTAGCCCTAGGCTCCAAGATATCATCGATCAAGTGTCAAGGTTGCTTTTAGTTCACCATCTATCCACCCTGGGTGTTGAGCATGAGTGCTTTCACAATTCCATGTCTAGCACGAAAGCCGTTCATGAATTCTATGCAAATTTGCGTTGGAATTATGATACTCTTGTACCTCCTCCCAATACTCAAGTTATCCCTACTTCTATGATAGTCGGGAAGAAATTCCAAATCTCAGAGGATATCCTAAACATCTTTTTGTCAGGTGCCGATGAGAATGACTCCTGGCGTAAGGATTATGGTGAGTATTTTGACCTGCTTGACCCTGAAGGTTTCTACAAGAAATACAATATCACCCTTCTTGACATCCTTCATTACTTGAAGAAACTTGTGGTTCCCTATAAGAAGAAGAGCACCCTACCCTCCTCCTCCGTATATCTCGAGAAGTGTATATTAGCCCTAGTGGTCAACTGCAACATCCACCCCAAGAAAAACTGAACGGATATTACAGAGAACACTGCGGTGATAATGTACTGCATCTTAGAGAATGTCAGAGTCAAGTGGTCTAGATACATCCTCCATTACATGACCTACTTTGAATCTGGCAAGAACACCCGTGACCCCCATCCTCCATACCCTGCCTTGATATGTGGTCTTTTCCAGTTCGCCATTGAGAAATCAGTCTTCTCTGACTTCCACTACATACCCTACCAGGAAGGGAGTGTGCATCAGTGAGACCACTATCCAGAAGTCCATTCCTATCCTTTCCTCCACCACATCCATTGCCTCACCCTCTGCCTCTTCGTCAATTGCACCTACCTCTACCTCATCCCGAGCTCCTCCACCTCCTCAGCCCACCTGACCTAGTCATGCCTCGTTCTGTGTGTCCAATGAAGCCCTCATGGGTTATATGATACACCAATAGGCATACAACCTCTAGGTCCAGGAGCACCTGCACCAGGATTTATGTTCAATCACGTCTAATATGATCTTATCCTGTGCATACCCATACCCCAACTACCAACCATACCCCAGTAGTGATTATGCATCCTATGCATACAATCACTTCTACCCTGCCCCTCCACATGCACCTGAGCTTTCCACTGTTGCTCCCACACCCCTGCTGGTGGTGGACCTGCTCTAGTCATCCTGCCTCTACCTATTGGCCCCTTGGCCTCTCTGCTTACCAGTCTTGGTGATTCTACTCCTTCCTTCCCTCAGGACAATGAGCTTTGTGCTCTTGGTATGACTTGGGATGAGCAGAATGCTCGTTGGCCCAGTCCTCACTTCAGTCCTTCTGTTGATGAGGAGATGTCTGACCAGGATGATGATGAGACTACTGATGCTGTTATAATGCTGGTGATGGTGAGGATGCTAGTTTTGCTTCTAACAATGGTGATGGCTCTGGTGGTGACTCCGGTGATGAAGGTGATGCTGCTGCACCTTCAGACAGAGACGATGACTACGAGCCTGATGCTGATGATGTTGTGGATGATGTAGATATAGATAGCCTAGGTGTCTAGATGTTCTTAGTTTTTAGTCTAGTTTGCTGATCATATATATCTTTCTAGGCTATTTTTTATTAGAAACATCTGGGCACATGATCTGAGATGTACTATTTTATCCTTAACTTTCATCACTTTTGACTTGTAGTTGTTTTAATGAGAACTTGCATTCTAGGTTGTAATCCATATTATGTGCACTCTTACTCTTTGATCAGTTATATCTTATGAGTTGGTTCCATGTTTCCCTATATTTTGATTATGACTTAGCATGTTTGGTTCTCTCGTCTCTGTTTGATGTATGTTTTTGAGATTGCATGTTTGGATATCTACTTGGTTGTGTTTGGAGAAGACCTATTTTTATGCTCTTCAACCCCCTTACTTTTTGATAATGTCAAAAGGGGGAGAGAAATTCAATATCTTGAAACTCAACCATATTGCTATTATTGCCTATGTGATCATTTTCTTGTTCATTATATGCTTTATCATGTGACTTGCTTAAGGATCATATAGTACATATATGTTATATTGTTTTGTGCAGATAGACTAACTATGCAGGTTAAAGTAAGCATAGATTGAGGGGGAGAAATCCACATTGTTCAAATCTTGAATCCCCCATAATTCACAAGGAAAAGGTATAATTTCAATATCCTTTTTTCAATATGTTTGAGGAATGGTTTTCATTTTCAAAAAGGGGGACAATGTTGACCTAGAGGTTATACAATGTCCATATTTTGATAATGACTTAAACATTCCATTCATATGTATCTAATATGTGTATTAAAGATTGATTTCAGGTTTTAGGTACATGAAAAGGATCAATTTACACAAGCCCTAGCTTGTCAAAGTTCAAGTCAAATGCAATGAAAGTGTGCTAATACTTCAAATGACCTTAGAAGAATTTGTAATCACTTGTATTGATGATATGACTTGTAACTAGGATGAGAAAAATATGTGGGACACTGAATACCAAGTTTTAATCACTTAATTGCCAAATTAGAAAATTGATCACAGGCTATTCATCGGTCGAGTTCCAATCTCAACCAATCCCATGGATTGATTTTCTGAAGATGGCAATTGGTCGAGTTGTGCATTCACATAATTTGATTGAACGACCTTCTGACCAAATGCAATTTTGGCTGATTGGCTGAGTTCCCCAGAACAAACTCGACCGATAGTTTGAAAATTGGGTTTGTCTTTTAGTTAATCGATCAAGTTACCTTTATTGAAACTCGATCAAATACACTGTATGAAAAATGCAGAAAAAGTGATTATAACTGTTGGTGACTTTTTTGGACGAAAATAGATCTGTTGCCTTCAGCAAAAACAACTATATTTTGGCCCTAAGTGTTCCCCAAATCAAGGGAGCACCCCCAGCTATAAATAGGACCCCTTAGAGTTCATTCCAAGTTTTCTCATTCACTACATTCAAGGTCCTTGCTATAGTTGAGTGTGCTACTACTCCTTAAGCCCCTTTCTCTCTCTAGTTTACACTTCATTTAATGATTTGTGAGTGAGTTAGGTATATTGTAAGAGAGCTCCTACCTTGTTCATGTAAAGCTCTCAATCTTCCACTACTTCCATATCCCCTTCTTACATGAAGACAAGCTAAAGCAAGCTCCATCGAGTAAAGAAGGAGCTGTAGATGATACTCTTCAAGGTGGTTGAAGAGGTGGTGATCTTCTCCCAGTGAAGGAGAAGGCAAAGGCTGAAGATCCAAGAGGAGAAGCAAAGTCCTTCAAGGTGGTCTTCAAGGTAGTTGAAGAGGTGGTGATCTTATCCCAGTGAAGGAGAAAGAAAAGGCTGAAGATCCAAGAGGAGAAGCAAAGTCCTTCAAGGTGGAAGACTTGAGCTTGAGTGGGTAAGACCTTGGTGAAGGTTGAAGACTCAATCTAAGTGGGTAAGTTCCTTGGTAAGGTGGATATATCCTTGTGGTTGGATGGGTAAGTCCTTTGGTGGTCTATTGTTGTAACTCTTATTGGTGATAATATAGAGAAAAACACTTGCAAAGTCCTAAAGATTGACCTCTCTAGGTAGTGGACTGACTCACTTCTAGTTTGAAGTGTGGAACCACTCTAAATCCCTTTGTTAAGTGATTTCTATCAATCTCTCTCATCCTTTCTATGCTTTTTAGATAGGACTTCAAATTGCAATTGAGCTATTGCCTAAATTTTGATATAATTTGAAGGTTTAATCTATTTCGTAAGAAATTTTGTAGCTCTATTCACTCTTCCTCTAGAGACCTCAAATCCAACATGTTCCTCATCCCTTTGATCACAAAAATCATCATCAATTATTCCATCCTGACCTTCTTCTCTCAAATGACCAGTCAGACTCTTAAAGTATCCATGTCCAATATCCTCATCTAGGGCTTGTCGGATTGGGATCTTGTACATGTTGATCTTGATCTTCATATCCATTAATGAGACTGTCATTGTGCCACTGCACACATGTATCTCTATATCTGCCATAGATATGAACGGTATTCCCAAGATAATAGGAATCTTCCTATCCTCTGACTGCATATCAAGAATAATGAAATCCACCAGGAAACTACACCCTTTTATTTGTCTATCATTACCAAAACATCATCCACTCTTCCTCTAGACACTTTTATGGAACGGTCTGCCAATTAGAGAGTGTAATGTGTCAGCTTCAACTTGCCCAATCCCAGTTCCACATAAACATTGTATGGCATCAAATTCACACTGGACCCCAAATCAAGTAAGGATCTTTCAATGTGATGTCCCCCTATGTAACTAGGTATGCATGGGGCTCCTAGGTCTTTCCTCTTCATGGGAAGTGAGTGTTGGATGATAGATCTCACTTGTTCAGTCAACTTCACTCTCTTTAGTATTCTCCCCGTTGACCTTCTCTTCACAGTGCATAAGTTCTTAAGAAACTTAGCGTACGATGGGATTTGCTTGATAGCATCCAACAATGGAATATTGACCTTCACTTGGAGAAACACCTCAAGAATGTCAACATTATGCTTTTGTCTCCTCCTTACTTCTGGAGGCTTATCTAATGCTTCAAGCAATGGTGGCTCTCTTGCTTAGGCCTTGCTTGCATCAACATGATATGGAATACTAGGGATGGTAGGATCTACAAATGGAGTGTGAGGTGGAGCACATGGTATCCCAAAATCAACATGCGGTGTCATAGAATCATCTTCGACAATCTCAATCATAGTATCACCACTTGGCTGCCTTTGCTTTGCTTTATCAACCTTTCTTTCACTTGCAGACTGCTTAAGAGATTTCCCACTCCTTAGAACTGTCACAACACATCCATGGTCATGGTGGAGAGGGGGAGCTAGTTGTGGTTGTGGTGGAGGTGGATTTTGCACTTGGTACTAAAATTGAGGTGGAGGAGAAAATTGAGGTTGGACGGTGAATTGTTGAGAAATTGGTGGTGATGGAGGGTAAGGAGGAGTATAAGGCTTGGGATCGCCTTGGAAGTGGTATATGGGCTGCACTTTCATGGGAGGTGGACTATAGAAAACTTGTGAAGAAGGTGTTGGTCCACTTGCTTCATTGAAACTCAAGATGGGTTTTAAGGACAAATTTTCTTCTTGGAGAGCAATTATGGAAGATAGATGCTCTATCCTCTCCTCAAGCCTTGTCACATTTATTTGTATGTCATCAAAGCTCTCCAACCTAGAGAGAACCTTTTCCTCAAACCTTGAGATGTATCTTGGACTTTGTGGTTCCTGGTATCTATAGGAGTGAGGTGTCTTCTTTTCTTCACCATAGAACTCAATAGCATTGACCGCATGGCAAGGAACATTTGTTACTTGGTTCTTCATGAAGCTCATTGTCTCACTAAGAATATTCATCACCTACGGGCTAGATGCTTTATGATTCAGAGATGTCATATCAAAGGCATGGCCATCGTCATTCATCATGCTAGAAGCTCAGATTCTTGAACCTTCTACTAGCTGCTCATACAAGGGCCATATCTCCTCAGATGGCCTAGCCATGAAACTCCTCCACAAGCAGAATCTACTAAGGTTTGTCTCTTTAGAGATAGACCGGAGTAAAAAGACTGAACTAGCTGCCAAAAAGGGATCTCATGGTGTGGGCACTCTCTAAACATCTTCTTAAATCTCTCCCAAGCATTGTGAAACTATTAATTGCCCAATTGACTGAAATTTGTTATAGCATGCAACATTTGTGTTAACCTTTCTATAGAGTATAATAATCTTATAAATGAATTCTTCATTACTTCCCAACTCATGATGTCTGTCCTTGAATCATACCACTCTTTGGCTTTGTCTTTGAGGGAAAATGAGAATAAGGTCAACTGAATTGTGTTATCACTGGTCGTTGACATCCTGAAGGTGGAGCACACTTCAAGAAAGGAGTCCAAGTGCTTGTAGGGGTTCTCCGTCTCTGAGCCATAGAAGATGGGAGGAGCTTAAGAAGACCTAGAGGGATGGATAATTGCTCCCCTGGCATTTGATCAACTCTGCTAGCAATTGGCGATTTGTAGTTGTTAGGCATGAAGTAATCTTGAAGTGGCTTGTGAGGTACATCTTGGCCTTCCATCTTGTCTTCCCTGCATGGCTTGCCACATGCACAAGGCATAACCAAACAAAAGAGAACAAGTTAGCAAACGAATATGCATAAATAATGCAAATAATAAAGAATAAATAATAGCAATGATGAGGGCATTATGAAAAGTCAAAGCAAAACTAACTAGCTAGGCTGAGTGCCTTTCTCCCCGACAATGATGCCACAAAGCTTAGTGCGTTCCTACCAATGATGGTACACACTATTCAATTGGAGTTTGAATAGATGGAACCCCACAAACGGAAACACATAGTGGATTACTTTCAAAATTTATAAGGACCTACACAAACAACCTACTTCTACTAAAACACTAACCCGCAAGTGCACAAAGTCATGTAATAGTATAGGAGGGTGGCAAGTATAGGGTCGATCCATAGGGATAAAAGGGGGTACTATATCTAGGTTAGTTTTTGGGCTAGGTTCCTACTATGGAGTCTAGGGTTGAAGGGTTTAAAGGTTTATTTGATTGATTATACTAAGTTGAGCAAGAAAGCAAGTAAAATAATGTAGGCAAAAAACAAAATCTAATTCAACCCTAGATAATTAGATCTACTGAACAAGAAAAGACAAGACAAGGCAAGGAAAAGAGAAATCTACACTAAGGCAAGAAAGGAAAGGTATACACTACACTAAGCTAGGAAATAGGGCAAAAGAGCAATTAAAGATCTAAACTAGAAAGAGCAAAGCAAGAACAAGGCAAGTAGCTAACTAAACAAGTAAGGAACTAACTAAGCTAACATTAGCTAAGCAAGATGACAATTAGGGTTTTAAAGCAATAAAGAGAGGTGTGGGCTTTCTAGGTGATGCACTTATCAATTAGGTTGGGTGTGACATATGAACATAATGATCTCATTTATATTAACAAACCAAACAACAAGCTAGAGTCTAATGAATTATCATAAATTGCTAACTGGCCATGGATATGTTAGGTTGTGTATAGGGGAACCCGTCCCTAACACCCTCTACTATCCTTGTGAGGCTCAATTGGGTTAGTGTCTAGGTGCAATTTTATTAGAGTTTAAACAATCCTAGGTTTTTAGTTTAGATGATGTTAGAATGATTAAGGGCTGAGGTTAGTAATGGGAGTGGAAGTGAGGTTTTAGGCCTCCCATCACCCACACTCTAACCTTGAGAAAGCTCCATGCTAAGCACTCCAAATTCATCTAAACTAGATACTTAGATCACTCAACTAGGGTTAGGAGACTTGATTAGAATATAGGAGGATGGGTAGCAAGCTAGGGATCCTAGAATTGGACCTAAGAGCAAATCCCAAAATCACACATACAAGCAATTTCCCTAAATTCCTAGGTGATTTCAATCACAAACCAATAAGAAATTTATGAAGAGTGAGATATAAATAGAACATACTCATTAGCAAATGAAATTATAATGTTTACATATAATTTCCCCCCAACATGCTATCAAAGTAACATTTTAAACCCCAAACAGCCCACCCAAGGGGCCTAGCTACTCATAGCAATGCAAAATACAAAAAGAAGGGAAAAAGAGGTAGAAGAAGCCATGGAGCTCGGTGTAGATGGAGAAATCCTCCACTTTAGCTATTGCTAGATGTCCTCCTCCTCTCTCATCCAAGGTGTAGGGGCATGGAATGGTGGTGGAATAGGGTCAAAACACTAGGAAACTAGGGTTTTAGTGGTGGAAATGGTGAAACGGGGTGGACTGGAGGTGGAAATGGAGTAGAATGGTTAAGGAGAGAAAATGGGGAGCTAAGAGGTGGTAGGAGGTAACTAGGGGTGGCCAACTGTAAGGACGCTGACCTCCGTTTTGGGCTTACCCTGTTTGCTTTGCCTAAACCTTGTGTTTCATGATTAGGTTTTGTTTGTGCCTTGTTGAGAGGTTGAGGTGCAACTTGCAATTTACCCAAGTTCTAGGGTTGGTGTGCAAGTTGGTCACCTTGAGAGATGTTTTTCTCTCTCCTTGCATCCTCTAGGGTTGAGAGTATGGGTTGGGCTCTTTGCTTGAGTAGCTTTGGGCTTTGTTGAGCCTTATTTGAGTTGTGTTGAGCCTTGTTGGAGCTTGTATCCGGTTGGACCTTGGTGTATTGGCCAACAGTGCTTGAGTGTATCGGGCAAGATGTGTATCAGCCATGGTGTGTTAGGTTGCCATGTTGGGTGACACACACCCTCTTGACCTAGCCTCGTTTGTGTCACCATCTTTGGACAAGTGGCCATTGCTTTGCTAGTGGGTGGCAAGTCATGGACAAGTGGTTTGGGGTGCTAGCATGTGGCATGACCCGAGGACAAGTGTGCTAGGGTCGGGTGCCACCTTGCCTTGCTCTCTCCCTTCACCCCTTAGTATATAAGCAACCCTTCTTGCTTGCTAGGCCTCATTGGTACCCCGAGTTGCTCCCTTTTTCCTTTGGTGGCTGATCTAAGAGAAGAGAAGAGGAAGTGGTGGCCGATACAGCAAGAGTGGTGGATGATACAATTGGTGTCTTGGCTGATACCCTCTCCTTGGTGGAGCTTGGAGGGTGACATAGATCTAGTCTTCTTCTTCCTCTAGTGGTGGCTGAAACCCTAGAGTGTTCCTTGCCCTTTCTTCTCTTGTGGTGGTGCTTGGAGCTTGGATTTTGTGCTTAAGGCATGGTACATAACTCCTACCCTAGCTATATTACCTTCTTTCCATGTTGCTTTGTTATATGCTATCTTGATCGACCATGCTTATCTTGTTAGTAATATCTTTGCTCTAGTATGCACCCTTGACGTTGTGGGATATGATGACATGGTTATGTTGTCTAGATGTGTTCTTAAATCTTGTTGGCTGAACCGTTGGATTAGGGTTCTTTGTGAAAACCCCTCTCTCGTAGTTGTTGAGAGATGAGCCGATGGTTTCCTAAATTCCATGGTGCGTGTGGTGTGTTCTTGGGGCAAAATCCCTTTCTCTCTTTGGTCTTGAGAGGTGAGTTTGAGCTATAGTTGTGTAGGAAAAACCCCTCTCTTCCTTAGTCATTGAGAGGTGAGTCTATGCTCTAGTTGCTTGGGCAATACCCCTCTCTTACCATGAACTTGAGAGGCGAGCCTTTGGTCGGTGTTGATCTAGTTGAGGTTGGAGGGTTGGCCGATATGGTGATGACCCACCTTGTTGCCCGATATGTGATGGAAGTTGTGCAAAGCCCCTCTCACTTGGTTGTTGAGAGGTAAGCCAACTCTCTTGATCTATTAGGGTTTCTTGGTGGCAGTCTTGAGGTTGAAGATGACCAACCCATCATGACCTTTGGATCCTTGCCCGATATCCCTCTTCTAGGGTTGAGTTTGGGCGATATGCTTGATGGATGTCTTGTTGACCTTCTTGAGCGACATGGATCCTTACCCAAGATGTTGTTGGGTGATATGTCCTTGGCCGATATGGTGCTTGGTTGACATCCCCTCTTGAGTACCTTAGATGACATGGAGAGGCCATGCCTTGATGAGTGTTGAGAAACACCCCTCCTTCCTTGAGTCGTGAGGTGAGTTCTAGCACTTGGTCGATATGATGATGGGTATGATAGTTGGATGATATGGGTCTCTCAAACCCTAGCTTGGATGTTAGAGTTGCCTTGGGTGATAGGGTAGCTTGTTGCCTCTTTGTTTTCTTTGGGTGATATAGTAGGTAGTTGTTGTGTTGTTGTGTTGGGCGATATGGGTGTTGCATGTTGTGACACGTTGCTGTGAGGCATTGCCCGACACAGTGTTTCCCGGCATGTGGCATTGCATGCTGCCTCGTATGGCGTCGCCCAACACAACGTTGCACGATGGGTTCTTGACCGTTATGATGGTGTGTTGCTTGGGCATTATAGGCTGGTTCCTAGGGTGCTGCTTGCTTGTAGCTTGTTGCTTCCTTGTTCCTTTGGCCGATATGGTTTTGGTGGGCTATCCTTGTGACAGGCGATATGGATGGTGCTGCCCGACACTCTATTGCAACACGTTGCCCGCCATGGGACGTTGCATGCCTGGGCGTCAAAGGTTGAGAGCTGCCCGTTACCAGTTGTTGGGTGTTGCCCGGTATAGTGGTTGCCCGAGATGGGTGTTGGCCGATAGTGCTGGCCAACACAGCAGGATAGGATGGTCGTAACCGCTGCACCTTTAGTGAGGGTTGTGGTATACCTTTGGTGAGGGTTGTCCCTTACTCGATATATCTATAGTGAGGTTTGTACCTTGTGTTCGGTTGATAACCCTAATGCTTGTTATGCTTTGGTATATGAGGCCGTTATGCTTGGTTTATATAAGAATGCTATGCTTTGATACACTCATTTATGTTGCATGGTTGACTCTCATAATAAAGTAAGGATTTGTAAATGTTCCTTGTACAAGTATCATTGCTCCTTTGTGATTTCACTAACCATGCAGGTAACATTTGTATGATGAGGCCACGATGATGGCATGATAATGATATGATGAGGAACATCAAGGGTTATGATGAACCCAGTGATATATGATGAGTGTTACCCATGGAATGGCATTGTGTGCCTTGATGATGGGATTGAGTCCCTGTGATGTTGATCCTTGAGATGGATCTTGATGATTGGCAAGAGGTCAAGTGGTAACATGTAGTGTTGATCCTTGTGATGGATCAAAATGATGTTGATGGATTTGAGATTAAGAGTGACAATGTAACACATGATAATGAGATATATGTTATTTACTTGTGTTGTAGTTTACATGTTACATAACTTGGTTGAATCTTGCAATCCACTTAAAATACACTAATTAATTATAGATGAACCTTTCATGTAGTTTTCCCTGGCCATAGATCCATCATCGTCAGTAGCTGGTGATGGTGAAATGGGTTATCCTGCAGGTTAATCTGGAGCACATATTGTTAAATATGTGGGGTTTCTCCTAGCCAAAAATAGGAGGATTAGAGTGCAACTGTGGTTGTAGACTCAAGATGTGTATAAGAGCGTGGTGAACATGCCCATGGCTTAGTATGATGGAGCATGAATGTGTTCATGGCTCAGGAGCACAGTGAATTGATGAATGCATATTCATCAGGAATTTCAATTACCATCTCCGGTCAAATTTGACTCAATGCATTCAATTTCATTTACTAAATGTCAATATGTGCAAAATTACTTAACTGGTCCAACTATCATGATTTTAACTGAATTTATGTTAATTTGATGCAGGTCTTGACAAGGTTGAACAATCGAACCATTTTGAGTGGGACCCATGATGAATCCTCCAGATTCATCCTCTCAATTGCCAATTGTAGGGATTTTGTGCCTCATCATCCTCAACCTTTGCCAATGGTCATGACTCCTACAGCTTTGATTCTAACGGTTTTGGCCAACCGGTTTCACCCAAACAATTTTCTCTAACGGTCTCAAGACCGTTTTAGCCCAAACGGTCCCAAGACTGTTTGAGCCCAAACGATCTCAAGACCGATAGGCCAGCAGAGATCGATTGAAGGCATAACCCAGACCATTTGGATGATCAACGCAAGACTGTTTGGATCGGTGGCGGCAGATCAATCGGAGGCCACAAATGCGAAATCGATCGAACGACGACCGTATGGGTAGGAGCAGCAAGACCAGTTGCTTCCCTGAAGTTCAAGACCATGAAGAACTGATGGGCAGCGATCGGTTCACAGAGACCGATTGGAATCATTCCAAGACCGTTTGGTCTTTTGAGCAGCATACACGACCGAATAGAGCAAAACCATGTGATCGTTCAATCGGTTTCTAGATCAAGAGAGAGCCAAAGTCACAAGACTATATGGTCATTTTATCAAAACCGTTTGAGTGACAAAAGTAAAGATCGTTTGCATAAGGATAGATGAAGACCGTTTGAGGCAAGGCACTATCAAAACTATTTGGAAAAGATATTTACCAAGACCGAAACATCAAACCGTTTGGAGGAAATTAGTTTCTCAAACCGTTTGATATTAAGGACCGTTTGAACTTAAAAGGCAACCAAACCGTTTGATAAAATATCTCAGGACCATTTGGTTGATTATAACCAAACCGTTTAGACTCACACCAAAAGCGTGAGGGTCAGTCCTGTGCCTATAAATAGGACCAGTAGGGTCCCCATTTTGGGCATCGGTCCCGAGACACCAACAGACTGCCTGTACACAGGTCCGATCCAGTTCTGTCCACACTACCACTTCACCTGCCGTTCCTACTGCAACTCAAGGAGACTGAGAAGAGAGGAAAGGAGGAGTGAGAAAGACTGCCTGGTCTGTCTTGGCGTCCCTCGTTCTTCTAGATCTGCTCCGACATGACGTAGAAGACCGCATCATCTTCACCGAGTTGTGACTACCTTCTGCATCATGCTCATGGCAGATTCCTCTCTCTTTCTTATCCTTCTTGTTTCTCGCATCATGAGTGAGTAGTTCCCTTTCGCTGGGGTGCGGGGACTAGCCCCACTGCCCATGCAATCATGTTCTTTTGTCAAACTTTCCATGGCAATGCATATAACTTTTCATTTCGTTGTTAATCGTTATGTTCATAGTTTGATTAATTGCTTGCTTTCATATTTGTTCTTCCTATGTTGTGAGAACTTATATATGTAGGATTGAATGTCGTTTAACAGGTTGAATCCCAAACTAGAAATAGAATGGGATTCCTTGAGGTTGTAAGTGTATGATCCACAAGGGGACGAGCCATCTAGCCTTCGGTGAAACTTCTGTGTACCTAACGCCTGTATAGAGGGTTCACAGCCTTAGTTGGATTTTGTATCTTCTTGTTAATCGTCGATGTTTTCTCGTATATTAATCGCCTGCTTGCTTATTGATTAATGCGGTTAACTCCCAAACTAGAAATAGAATGGGATTTCTTCGAGGTCGTAAGTGTATGATCCGTGAGGGGACGAGCCATCTAGCCTTCGGTGACGCTTCTGTGTGCCTAACGCCTGTATAGGGGGACCACAACCTTTGTTGGATTTCTATATCTTTGGAGCCGTAAGTAAGTGATCTAGATGGTGATGAGACATCTGATACCGAAGGTGATGCTTATGCGAACCTAACTCCTGTATGGGGGGTTTTGCAGCATCTCTATTTGGATAGTTATATCTTGCCTGGATGTTTGATGTTTAGACGTGTTTGTATGCATAGAGGTGGTGAAACCCGATACCATCCCAGCGATTCCATATCATTGATCTAGATCCAAATTTAATTCCTCTATTTACTTTCTTGCAATTGGTTTAATTAATCTCAAATCAACCAATCATTTTAAACATTAGTCTTAACTCGAACTAGACTAGACTGACAAGGATTCTTAAAAACGCTGTCCTTTGGGTTCGATCCTTAACTATACTGTGATAAGACTCGTCCGCTTGCGGGTGGTATTATTGCACATTGGGTTTGGTAAAAGCTCGGGGATTTCAACCCCGAGTGAGTTTGTTAGTACGATAAAATCTCATGTCAAATTCTGGCACCGTTGCCGGGGACAAAGAAATCAGTTAGTTAAATCTAGTTCTTTTAAGACTAATCTAGGATTTGCTTTTTCTTTTTGAAACAATCGACCATCTACTTGAATTTGACTCTACTTTGTGGATCTCATTTTCAAAATCCTTCTATTTTTAGGTATTTCAGAAGGATTAGTGCATGCACCGCCTGAATAGTCCCGGACTCACTGCCAGCTTTGATCCGAAGATTGACAGAACTTTCCACCGTCAAAACAAAGAGAACCAAGAAAGAATGGCTTAAGAAGAGGAGACAGCTCGGAGGGTGGCTTAAGCCCATAATGCACAGAGAGAAAGATTAATGCAAGAAGCTAGAGCCACAATTCAAGAAGAAATCCTAGCGGCACAAGCAGCAGCGCAAGCAGCTGAACTGCAAAAGGATCTTAGAGAGTTCTCAATCCTAAAAGCTGCGAATGTTCATCATCCGGTACAACCTCCCCCATCAATGCTGCCAATTTTGAGATTAGGGCACACTGGATCACCCTGCTTCAGAATAGCCCATTCTACGGTAAGCAAGGAGAAGACAACCAAGAACATCTTGTGAGATTCATCCATCTATGTGCCATGACAAAACAAAATGGAGTATCTGACGATGCTATTCGACTCTGTCTCTTCAAGTATTCCCTTGTTGATAGAGCCATAAGTTGGTACAACTCCCTACAAAGTGAAATACCCATCACCACTTGGGAACAACTCCAAAATGTGTTTTTGGAAAAGTTATGTCATCCATCTCTCACATATGAAATTAGAGGCTGAATAACAAATTTCACTCAAGTCCCTAGAAAAACCCTTGCTGAAGCTTGGGACAGATATAAAGAGCTTCTATGCAAATGTCCACACCATGGAATTCCTAAGAATCAACTCATCGAAATTTTCTATAGGGGTGTGGATGACGATATCAAGAGATTCTTAGATTCTTCATCTGGAGGAAACTTCATGCGTCAAAGTTATGACAGCACATGGCAGGTTGTCACCTTGGGAGATGAAAACCAAGCTAATTGGAGTAGGTCTGTAGGAAAAGGAGTTTTGAAAGTAGCTATGGCTGAAGCCACTCCAGAGTAAAAATCTATCACTGAAACCCTAAAACTCTTAGTTGCCAAGAAAGACCATATTGAATCTTCACTGGCCGCAATTGGAAGAGGACGTTCACCCCCTCAACAACAAGAACAGATCAAGTCAGCTTCATTGTTCTGTGAAGCATGTAAAAGTACCAATCATTCCACTCTAGCATGCAATGTTCTTTACGATGTTATTCTAAGTAATGTATGTGGACAAGGAGAAAACTGTCAAATGGAAAATCTTAATGTTGTTAATACCATCCCTGGTCAAAGTTATTATAATCCGAATCAGAATAGAAACCACCCTACTTTTCAATATGGAAACCCCTCTGGGGCAGTAAACTCGCATCAATTTGGTTTGAACAATCAACCATGAGGCCCACCAGGATTCCAGTATAATCAATAACAAAATTTTGAAAATCAAGGAAATTTCAAGGAAAACTTTCAGAATAGGAACTTCAATAATTATCAAAACAATTCTCAGTACCAGAGTCTTAACCAAGTTCCTTATCAACAACAAGGACAACAAGCAGGTCCCGTCTCTCCTGATGACAAGCTATCAACCATTGAAAAGATGTTGCAAACTCAACAAACTATGATAGCTAACCAACAAGCTCAACAGAAGGCTATTGAATCTCAACTAGCTCAACTTGAAGCTAGCATAAAGCCGCCTACTGGGGCCTTTGATGGCCAACCCGAGAATAATCCTAAGCATCCTGAACAATTGAAGGCAGTCACCACCAGGTCAGGAAAAGGCTATTCTGATCCTCCTATCAAGATACCTGTGGTTGTTACAGAGGAGGATGAACATGTGATTGTCCAAGACTCAACAAGACCAGAGTCTCAACCAAAAGAACCAGTAACTGCTGATAAGACAGACAAGGAAAGTCTTGAGAAACCTATTGATGAAGAAACTAAAACACCAGAACCCGATATTCCTGTATACAAGCCTCGTATACCGTTCCCTACTCGTTTAAGGCAAACCAAGCTTGATACTCGATTCAATAAGTTTAAAGAAGCAATGAAGAAACTTCATGTTGATATACCCTTTTTGGATGCGCTAGCTGAGATACCAGCCTAGACAAAGTACCTAAAGTAACTCCTGACCAGGAAATATATAACTGAAGCATATGAGACAATCAAGTTAGCTAAAACCACCTCGGATATCATTCAGATTAAGATGCCAAAGAAGTAGAAAGATCCTGGATCTTTTGGGATTTCTTTCCATATTGGCGATTCTTCATGCAAGAAAGGACTGGAAGATCTTGGAGCTAGCATCTCCATCATGCCACTCAGCCTATGCAAAAGGCTAGGGTTTGCTGAACTTCTTCCAACTGGCATGACCGTACAACCTGCAGACAATTTGATAAAATGCCCATTAGGAATTATTGAGGATGTACCTGTCAAGGTAGGAAAAGATTCCTATGTTCCATGTGACTTTGTCATCATGGACATAAAAGAGGACGCAATATATCCTCTCATCTTTGGATGTCCGTTCCTCACCACTTCAAGAGTTCTAATTGATGTTAAAGCAGGAACATTGCTTCTCAGACTTGGTAAAGAAACCCTCGAATTCAAAGTTTTTGAAAGCATGAGAAGACCAAGTATGCAAGAAGAAGTCTATCTGATTGACTGCATTGAACAAATATCACTCCTTACCTAAGAGGGATATGAACAAGAAAATCCTTTAGAAGTGACTCTAACAAACCCCTCTGCTGATAACTCCATCAGTGAGCATGTTAAAGAGTGTGTTCTTGACCTTGACACTGCCCAAGAAGATCCTGAAGCTATGTTTGAAGGACTCAAGGTTGTGGAAGCTACTGAAGAAACATGTGAAAAACTAGAGGCTCCCGAAATGAAGACCCTACCCGAGGGACTGAAGTATGTATTTTTGGATGACCTCAATTTTTGTCCAGTTATTATAAATTCAGATCTAACAACCGAACAAGAAGACAAACTCCTTAAAGAATTAAAGGAAAGAAAGAAAGCCATCGGCTATAAAATGAGTGACCTCACTGGGGTTAGTCAAGCATTGTGTATGCACAAGATCCCTATGATGGAAGATCACAAGCCAACTATTGAACATCAACGGAAACTGAATCCAAATATGAAGGAGGTAGTCCGTAAAGAGGTCATTAAACTGCTCACCGCTAGAATTATCTATCCAATATCAGACTCACCATGGGTGATCCCAATGTATGTAGCCCGAAGAAAGGTGGAACAACTGTAATATGAAATGAAAATGATGAACTCATCCCCACCTGGACAGTCACATGGTGGAGGATGTGCATTGATTATAGGAAGTTGAACAAGGCAACTCGAAAAGATCATTTTCCAATGCCTTTTCTTGATCAAGTATTAGAGTGGATGGCCCATCAAGAATATTTCTATTATCTTGATGGTTACTCTGGATTCTATCAAATACCTATACATCCAGATGACCAGGAGAAAACCACTTTTACCTGCCCATTCAGAACATATGCATTTAGAAGTATGTCGTTCGGCCTCTGCAATGCACCTGCAACTTTCCAGCGTTGCATGGCTGCCATATTTTCCGATCTCACTAAAACCATTATGGAAGTTGTCATGGATGATTTTTCTATATACGTCAATTCATTCGATTCATGTCTAAAACACCTCTCCCTGGTCCTCAAACGATGTGAAGAAGCACATCTTATGCTGAATTGGGAGAAGTGTCATTTTATGGTAAAGGAAGGCATTGTCCTGGGCCATAGGGTCAGTAACCAATGTATTAAAGTAGATAAGGCCAAGATTGAAGTGATTTCCAAGCTCTCTAACCCTATCAATGTAAAGGAAGTTTGAGCATTCCTTGGCCATGCAGAATTCTATAGACAGTTTATAAAGGACTTCTCAAAGATAACCAAGCCAATGACAAATTTGTTACTAAAGGATGTTGAATTCAATTTTGACGGAGAATGTGTTAAAAGTTTTAACACACTGAAGCATGCCCTTACAATCACACCCATCATTAGAGCTCCCAATTGGGACCACCCTTTTGAAATCATGTGTGATGCAAGCGATTATGTTGTAGGTGATGTCTTGGGCCAATGTATAGAAAAGAAACATTATGTGATCTATTATGCATCGAAGAACCTCGATGAAGCTCAGAGGAATTATGCTACTACTGAGAAAGAACTTCTGGCAATCGTGTATGCCTTTGATAAGTTCAGATCCTACCTAATTGGTTCAAAGGGCATTATCAACACATATCACGCTGCTATCTGTTACCTTCTGGCAAAGAAAGATGTGAAACCTAGGAAAATAAGATGGATTCTTCTCCTACAAGAATTTGATCTAGAGATAAGAGATAAAAAGGGTACAGAGAATGTGGTAGCAGACCACCTTAGTTGCATCCACACTCTAGACATCGAGAAGATTCTGATTAATGACTCCCTTCTAGATGACCAATTAATGAAGGCCTCGAAAGCTGCACCATGGTACTCAGATTATGTGAACTACCTCGTTGCTGGGGTTATTCATCCCCAATGCACCGGGAATGCGTTGAAGAAATTCATGCATGATGTGAAGCAATATCACTGGGATGAGCCATATCTCTTTAAGCTATGTGTTGATGGTCTTTACAGACGATGTATCACTGAGGAAGAAGCTCAATGTATTCTAGAACACTGTCACTCTGGCCCAGTCGGAGGCCATATGAGTTCGAAGAAAACTGCTATAAAAGTTTTGCAATGTGGGTACTTTTGGCCAACTATATCCAAAGATTCCCATGGCTTTGTCCTATCATGTGACAAATGTCAAAGATGTGGCAATATAACAAAGAGAGATGAGATGCCACTGAATATGTGGCAGGAAGTAGAGATATTCGATGTTTGGGGGTGGACTACATGGGTCCATTCCCATATTCTCATGGATTTTCTTACATCCTAGTGGCGGTAGACTACGTCTCAAAATGGGTTGAAGCCATACCAACTGTCACTAGTGATTCCAAACCCGTCATCAAATTATTCAAAGATATTATCTTCCCCCATTTTGGAGTACCATGAACTGTGATATCCGACGGAGGGTCACATTTTCTAGAAAGAAGCTTTGAAGTGTTACTGAGAAAGTATGGTGTAACACACAAGGTAGCCTCACCCTACCATCCACAAACTAATGGATAGGTAGAGGTTTCTAACCGTCAACTCAAGGCTATTATGGAAAGAACTATAGGCTGCAATTGGAAGGATTGGTCGGTGAAAATCAATGACACATTATGGGCCTATCGAACTACTTATAAAACTCCCCTCGGGACTACACCTTTTTGATTAATATATGGAAAGGCTTGCCACCTGCCAGTCGAACTAGAACACAAGGCATGGTGGGCAATAAAACAACTGAATTTTGATATGAAAGAAGCAGGCCAAGCCAGGATTCTGCAACTCCAAGAGCTGGACGAACTCAGGATGACAGCTTATGAGAATGCACGAATCTACAAATAACACACCAAACTTTGGCATGATGGTCATTTTAGAAAAAAAAGACATACAAGTGGGAGGCCAAGTTCTGCTATTCAACTCAAGGTTGAAGTTATTCCCAGGGAAACTCCGCTCTAGCTGGTCTGGACCGTACATTGTCAAAAGCATCTACCCACATGGTGCTTTCTCTTTATGGAGCAAAAAGTCAGGTGAATTCGTGGCGAATGGCCATCATTTGAAAAGATATTTCACCACAGCCAACATAAGCACCGAAGCAATAATAGATCTCTCCAATCCAAAGGAACCACCGTGAAGTTGAAGATATCAAGTCGAGCCATTGACATAAAACAAAGGCGCTTGTCGGGAGGCAACTCGATAAATAAATTCGTATTTAGTTTTTACTTTTTAGATAATTTTTCACCAAATAAGAATCACATTGCGAGATGCTATTTTGAGTTCTGATTAATCTTCATTTTTTGAGATTTTCAGATGGAGGATGCACGCTGATTGGAATGCAACCACATCCAGTGGTCCAAATGGCATGAACTTCCCCCTCCATCTCAGATTTAGAGTTTGCTCCGGATGAGAAAATTTCTAAGTTTGGGGTGGAGGGTGGGTGGTACGTATATTACTTTCCACCTTCACCCATCTAAATCAAACTTGAGATTTCATCGTCGCATTTTTGACCTAAATTTTCACAATTTTAAAGTTTTCAAAAGAAATGTGAACAGATACTGGATGAATTTGACCTTTTTATTTCTCTTTGCATTTTGAATCCTCATACCCTCCTTATCCGATGCAGATCCTCAAAAGGACCATTTTTTGAAACTAGCCTTTTGATTGTAATCATCTTATGAAGCTTATGACTCCTAACATCATGATACTTATGCAAAAATGACAAGTGTATGTCGAACTAATAGGGATCAAACACGTCGTGCTTCCTAACTGAGTAGTGGAACAATAACATGGAATCCCCACCAGATCCTCATCAAGTCATTATTTGAGAAGAGTACGATAAAGAGAATGACCTGGTGCACGGAATTGTAAATCAAGTTGCATTCTGATCTAAACTCTCTTCTACACTTCCTCTATCATCTTCGTACCCCTCCATCCATAAAAAAGAATAAAAAATAGCCAAATAGTGCCAAACCCTAAGTTCGGGGTGACATTCCACTTCCCTCTATATCCGCTTCTTCCATACCCCTCGTAAATGAATAGGGGCGTACCACCAAAAATGCAATCTTGAGTCGAATAGAGGAGAGATTTGCACACAAAAAGTTGCCAAAGCGCACACAAAAAGAAATGCAATCTCAAGTCGAATAGAGGAGAGATTCACACAAAAAAATGCAATAAATGAAATTGCAAAAATAATAAAAATCTTGGGTCAAATAGAGGAGAGATTTACTTCTTCCTTCCATACCACCCTTCACTCCCGTTTCTACCTAAAGGCACAATAAAAGCCTTCACTACCCTGAAATACACCCGTGTCAGATCAGATGCACACTTGTTGTTTTGCGGGTGACACCGGACTCTTATGAAACTCTTTGAATGCTTGTTGTTGGAAAAAGTGAGGAGGAAGTGATATTGTAAAGCAAACTCAGGAACGAAGATATGGTAATATGTGTTCAGTGGTCTCAGGAGGTTGAGATACTGAGTCATACTAAGCAGAAGGAAAACAATCATGATGTGAAGATGAGGCAATCACACGAATTGAAAGTACTCATTTGGTGACTATTTCAGATTTTGTGTTACTCGAGGATGAGCAACGTTTAAAGTTCGGGGTATTTTGATGAATGTATATTCATTAGGAATTTCAATTACCATCTCAGGTCAAATTTGACTCAATTCATTCAATTTCATTTACTAAATGTCAATATGTGCAAAATTACTTAACTGGTCCAACTAACATGATTTTACCTGAATTTATGTTAATTTGATGTAGGACTTGACAAGGTTGAACAATCGAACCATTTGGAGTGGGACCCATGATGAATCCTTCAAATTCATCCTCTTAGTCGCCAATTCCAGGGATTTTGTGCCTCATCATCCTCAACCTTTGCCAATGGTCATGACCCCTACAACTGTGACTCTAACGATTTTGGCAAACTGGTTTCACCCAAATATTTGCTCTAACGGTCTCAAGACCGTTTGAGCCCAAACGGTTTCAAGACCGATAGGCCAGCAGAGACCGATTGGAGGCATAGCCTAGACCATTTAGACGATCAATGCAACACCACTTGGACTGGTGGCGGCAGATCGATCGGAGGCCACAGACGTGAAATTGATCGAACGACGACCGTATGAGCAGGAGCAGCAAGACCGTTTGCTTCC
The DNA here is from genome assembly GCA_963693085.1 of Alisma plantago-aquatica. Taxonomy (NCBI): domain Eukaryota; kingdom Viridiplantae; phylum Streptophyta; class Magnoliopsida; order Alismatales; family Alismataceae; genus Alisma; species Alisma plantago-aquatica. Next base: position 908,098,087 of record OY856409.1, read on the forward strand.
CTAAAGTTCAAGACCATGAAGAATTGATGGGCAGTGATCGATTCACAAAGACCGATTGGAATCATTCCAAGACCATTTGGTCTTTTGAGCAGCATGCACGACCGAATAGAGCAAAACTGTGTGATCGTTTAATCAGTTTCCAGATCAATAGAGAGCCAAAGTCACAAGACCGTATGGTCATTTTATCAAAACCATTTGAGTGACTAAAGTAAAGACTGTTTGCATAAGGATAGCTGAAGACCGTTTGAGGCAAGGCACTATCAAAATCATTTGGAAAAGATATTTACCAAGACCGAAATCACAAACCGTTTGGAGGAAATTGGTTTCCCAAACCGTTTGATATTAAGGACCATTTGAACTTAAAAGGCAACCAAACTGTTTGATAAAATATCTCATGACCGTTTGGTTGATTATAACCAAACCATTTGGACTCACACTAAAAGCATGAGGGCCAGTCTTATACCTGTAAATAGGACCAACAGGGTCCCCATTTTGGGTATCGGTTCCGGGATGCCAACAGGCTGCCTGTACACAGGTCTGATCCAGTTCTATCCACACTACCACTTCACCTACCGTTCCTGCTACAACTCAAGTTGATTGAGAAGAGAGGAAAGGAGGAGTGAGAAAGACTGCCCGGTCTGTCTTGGCATCCCTCGTTCTTCCAGATCTGCTCTGACATGACGTAGAAGACCACATCATCTTCACCGAGATGCAACTACCTTCTGCATCATGCTCATGGTGAATTCCTCTCTCTTTCTTATCCTTCTTGTTTCTCGCATCATGAGCGAGTAGTTCCTTTTTGCTGGGGTGCGGGGACTAGCCCCACTTCCCATGCAATCATGTTCTTTTGTCAAACTTTCCATGGTAATGTATATAACTTTTCATTTCGTTGTTAATCGTTATGTTCGTAGTTTGATTAATTGCTTGCTTTCATCTTTATTCTTCCTATGTTGTGAGAACTTCTATATGTAGGATTGAATGTCGTTTAACGGGTTAACTCCCAAACTAGAAATAGAATGGGATTCCTTGAGGTCGTAAGTGTATGATCTGCAAGGGGACAAGCCATCTAGCCTTCGGTGATGCTTCTGTGTACCTAACGCCTGTATAGGGGGTTCACAACCTTAGTTGGATTTTGTATCTTCTTATTAATTATCGATGTTTGCTCATATATTAATCGCCTGCTTGCTTATTGATTAATGCAGTTGACTCCCAAACTAGAAATAGAATGGGATTTCTTCGAGGTTGTAAGTGTATGATCTGTGAGGGGACGATCCATCTAGCCTTCGGTGACGCTTCTATGTGCCTAACGCTTGTATAGGGGGCCCACAACCTTTGTTGGATTTATGTATCTTCAGAGCCATAAGTAAGTGATCCGGATGGTGACAAGACATCTAATTCCTATGGTAATGCTTACGCAAACCTAACGCCCGTATGGGGGGTTTTGTAGAAGCTTTATTTGGATAGTTATATCTTTCCTGGATGTTTGATGTTTAGACATGTTTGTATGCTTAGTGGTGGTGAAACCCGATACCATCCCAGCGATTCCATATCATTGATCTAGATCCAACTTTAATTCTGCTCTTTACTTTCTTGCAATTAATTTAATTAATCTCAAATCAACCAATCGTTTTAAACATTAGTCTTAACTCAAACTAGACTAGACTGACAAGGATTCTTACAAATATTGTCCTTTGGGTTCGATCCTTAACTATACTGCGATAAGACTCGTCCACTTACGGGTGGTATTATTGCACATTGGTTTTGGTAAAAGCTCGAGGATTTCAACCCCGAGTGAGTTTTTTAGTGTGATAAAATCCCACATCATGAATAGGCCCGTGGCTCAAGATATGCTAGCGCCGAGACCTGTACCAAGGCAGGCTAGAGGAAAGGGTATCCTGCGGGAGCTAACCCTGTGATTGAGGTCATGTAAGCATGAGGCTACAGTTCTACTTTTAGTTCTCATGCACTGACCATGAGGAGGTGAGGTCGTGGAGTCTGGCTCTTCCATTGACCTTGTATGGAACCGACTTTGGGTTTCACAACTGAAGGTTGGATTTGAGTGGTACGACTCACTTCCTTAGGGCATAATAAATCATAATCCAGTCATATAGTATATTTGCTTTGGGCAAACATAGAACATTGGTTGAGGCCTTGTTTGTTAGTTTCCCTAGTTATATATTGTAGTTAATTACATGTTCCTCAGATGTTATGATAAGTTCTTATATGACTTGTCTTGTCAATCATGTTCCATATATTACCTATTTATAGCCTCTCAGATATCCCGGTAAGATGTTATAGAGATAGTTCTACTCAGTATGTTGCATATATGATTTGCTTATATCAGTTACCTATTTTATCTATTCTAGCTCTCCTGAGGTTTTATAGTTTTAGCGGGGGTTATGTTTCTCGCTGGGACTGTGTGTCTCACCCCGTTGGTTTAAAACCCTTTTTAGGTGGATGTGCCAGATGTGGTGGTGATCGTGGTGTTGCAGCTGAGCAACAAGAAGAACAGTAGAAGGCAAGAGATGGATATGCTGCTATTTTTGGGTGTTTCATAGTAGAGTCCTAGAGTTATCCATGTACTCTCAGGTCCTTGGAGGTGTTTTGATGAGGTTTCAAGATGTATAGTTGTTATGGCTTTCTTATCCTATTGTTGACCTAGCTAGGTCTGTTATGTACAGAATAGGTGGTGGACTCTTATGCTTATGGACAGCTAGTTCCTATGAGTTGTGGACATGTATCAAGTTTATGTATGTTTATAAAACATGTTTCTTTGCAGGATGTGGATCTGGTTGTAATAGTTCCTTTCTTATATGCTTTCCACAATCACTTTTAATTAACCCGTTTTTTTGGTAATACGATGTTTATGACGGTTCCACACATTTTCTCGTGGCATTTCATTGTTTGTGTGATAGCGGAATGTCATAGTTAGGTTGGTATTAGAGCTCTAGGTTCGCTGAGTCTATAGGGATCTAGGACTAGCTTTGTGTCTGTTCTTGTGATTTTTCCAGATTTTTCTTATAGTGACTTCTGCCCCAGCAGAAGATAAAGCTAAAGGATGTTTGGAAATCATGAAGAGCATGCTGCCGAGAGCAGTGCTGCTACATCAGTTGAAGGAGCAAGTTTGCAGGCACATGAAGATCGGGTGCCTGAGGTCACCCAGACCAACCCAACCATTCTTGAGAATCCTGTCTACCAACACCTCATGGGACAGGTAATGGCAACGATGAATCTCATGGTGGAGAGATTACCTGTGCCTCCACCAAGAGCACCAGTTTCTCGTGAAGAATCATCGGGTATTGGGAAGCCTTTGAGCGGCTTCACCGAGTCGGAGCTTCGGATTATGCTGGAATGGTTGATCCAGTAGATGCAGATCTGTGGCTGACAAGTCTTGAGAAGGTCTTCCGGATCCTCGACATCCCCGAAGCTGACAAAGTCAAGCACACTGTCTACCTTCTAAAAGGTAGTGCTGGCCACTGGTGGGGCATCGAAGAAGAGAAGCGACCCAGTGAGGTGATCTGTTGGGACGTCTTCCGGTGGGAGTTCATGAGTCGATACTTCCTGAAGACGTATCTGGATGAGAAGATAGACAGTTTGAGCATTTGCGCCAAGGATCTATGAACATCACTGAGTATGAAGCCAAGTTTATGGAGATGCTGAAGTTTTGTCCTCACATGGAAGCAGTGGATGATGAGAGGATCAGACGGTTTGAGAAAGGATTGAGTGCCGAGCTGACAACACTTGTTGCTGCTTTAAAGAATTGGGAATGGTTTGCCACATTTGTGGAGTCTGTCTAAAGGATTGAACAGTTAGTCAAGGAGAAGGGAGAGGCTATGTCCAAGGAAAACCCTGCTCAGTTTTAGAAATAGAAGTTTGACAACCACAAGAAGATGAGGTTTTCTGCACCTTCTATGATGTAAAGTTCCAATGCACTGTCACAGTGGTCCCCGAGTAAGGGAAGAGGACGTGGATTTTTGCCATCTAGAGCTTACAACACAACTTCAGCAGCAATGACAAGGCCATCTAGGCCGCAATTAGAGGACATGTCATGCTATCTTCACGGGCAGACAGGGCACATGAAGTCAAATTACCCAAGGAGAGATGTCGAAGTGACGCAACAACCAAGACAGAGTCAACAAGGTTCAGATAGACAATAGTTTAGTGGCGCCCGAGGGCGAGGACGCGGCCAAGCGTCACAAGATGGATCATCTACTCAAGGGAGCAGAGGGCGTGGATGACATCAGGCAACGACTCGATTCTATGCTATGAATCAGCTAGAGGCGATAGTCAACCCGCAGGTAGTTGCAAGTCAGATGGAGTTATTTCATTCTGATTTGTCTTCTTCTTGCTTTGTATCTATTTTGGTTGACTCGAGTGCTACACACTCTTTTATCGCTTGTAATATGCTGGATAGCTATCTTTTACCTGTTAGCTGTAAGAAAGATATCTTGTTGTTAGAAACCCCTCTTGATGGTTCCTCGATGCTTCGAGAGGTGTGTCCATCTTGTGTTCTATCCTTTTCGGGACACAACATACAAGTGGATCTCATACCACTTGATATGCACGGATTCGATGTAATCCTTGGGATGGATACCTTGGAAAGGTATAAGGTTGTGCTGGACTGTGGTTCCAAGCAAGCGGTGTTTACTGAAAATGATGAGAAGTGGATCTTCCAAGGAGATAGGAGGATTCTTCCGATGTGTTTGGTATCAGCTATGGTGGCAGAGAAGTTGTTGTGGCAAGGTTGTAGGAAGTTTTTGGCTCATGTTGTGGATACCGAGGCAAAAGGTCCGAGTCTTCAGGACGTTTCTGTCATTAGAGAGTTTGCGGATGTGTTTCCTGAGGAGTTTCCTAGTGTTCCCCCACCTCAAGAGATTGACTTTGAGATCAATCTAGTGCCACTGATATAGCCAGTTGTTCAGACACCGTATAGGATGGCTCCAGCTGAGATGGCAGAGCTAAAGAAACAGTTATAGGAGTTGTTGGATAAAGGTTTCATCAGACTGAGCACATCGCCGTGGGGTGCTCTAGTTCTGTTCGTGAAGAAGAAGGATGGATCGATGCGTCTGTGCATAGATTATCGGCAGTTGAACAAAGTTACAATCAAGAACAAGTATCCTTTACCGAAGATAGACGATCTATTTGATCAGTTGCGTGGTGCTACAGTGTTCTCGAAGATCGATCTATGGTCTGGATACCATCAGTTGAGGATTAAGGATAAGGACATACCAAAGTCAGCTTTCAAGACGAGGTATTGTCACTTTGAGTTTGTGGTTATGCCGTTTGGGCTAACCAATGCACCTGCTACTTTCATGGGTCTGATGAACAGGGTGTTTCATCTATTTTTAGATCAGTTTGTTGTGGTTTTCATAGATGAAATCTTGATCTTTAGTCAGGACAGTCAACAACATGAACAACATCTTCGACAAGCGTTGACTCTCCTTCGCTAACACCAGTTGTATGCCAAGTTTAGTAAGTGTGAGTTTTGGTTGAAAGAAGTCACTTTCTTGGGTCATGTGATATCAGCAGAAGGAGCCAGAGTGGATCCCAAGAAGGTGGAGTCAGTTGCAGAATGGGAGCAACCAAAGACGCTGACTGAAGTTCGTATTTCTGGGCTTAGCAGGATACTATCGGAGGTTTATAAAGGACTTCAGTGTGATCGCATTGTGGTTGACAAAGTTTACCAGGAAGGATGTACCTTTTGTTTGGGATGATCGTTGCCAGCAAGCTTTTCAGAGCTTGAAAGAGAAGCTGACTAGTGCTCCAGTGTTGGTGCTGCCAGATCATGGGAAAGGCTATGTTGTTTTTTGCGATGCTTCCAAAAGGGCGTAGGTTGTGTGCTGATACAGGAAGATCATGTTGTTTCCTTTGTTTCACGACAGCTTAAGAAACATGAGGAGAGTTATCCGACACATGATTTGGAGCTGGCCGCGGTGGTCCATGCGTTAAAGATTTGGAGACACTATCTTTATGGGGAGGTGTGTCTGATCTTTACGAATCATAAGAACCTGAAGTATATCTTCTCACAGAGTGAGTTGAACATGCGATAACATCACTGGATGGAGCTGATCAGTGATTATGATTGCACCATTGAGTATCATGCTGGTAAGGCGAACGTGGTAGCTGATGCGCTTAGAAGGAAGTCTTATTCTCTTCCTATGAAGAAGGCACAGTTGAGTTCTTTGATATGCCATAGGTGGGATATGTTCATCTCTTTGCGGCAGATGAATGTACAGTTGGAAGTATCCTAGTTGGCAGAACTGTTGTCATAAATGCAAGTGAAGCCTACGTTGAGACATCAGATCAAAGAAGCACAACAAGCAGATGTTGTAGTGCAACAAATCCGATCAGAGTTTGGCAGCAAGAAATGTGATGGCTTCCACGAGTCTGAGGATGGACTAGTTTGTTATGATAATAGGATGATGGTTCCCGATGTTGATGATCTAAGGAAGTTAGTGCTCGAGGAAGTGCACACGTCGGATGTATCACAATCTGAAAGATATGTATTGGTGGCCAGGTTTGAAAAAAGATGTGGCTAAGTATCTGGCTAGGTGTGCGGTATGCCAGCAGGTTAAGGCTGAACATCAAAAGCCGACAGGTACATTGCAACCCATGCCGATACCACAGTGGAAATTGGATCATATAACCATGGATTTCATAGTTGGTCTTCTGAGGACAGCTAGAAATCATGATTCCATCTAGGTGATAGTGGATAGATTGACGAAGTCTACTCATTTCATTCCAGTAAAGACAACTTACACGACAGAGAAAGTTGCACAAGTATATGTTGATGAGATAGTGCGTTTGCACAGTGTGCCAGTAACGATGGTCTCTGACAGAGGCCCTCAGTTCACGAGTCATTTTTGGGAACAGTTGCACAGAGCATTGGGAACATAGTTAAGGTTCAGTACCACTTTCCACCCACAGATAGATAGACAGTCTGAAAGGACTATTCATACTTTGGAGGATCTTCTCCAAGCTTGTGTTTTGCAGTTCTTAGGTAGTTGGGACGTGCATCTCAGTTTGATAGGGTTCTCTTACAACAACAGTTACCAACGGAGTATCGACATGTCACCTTATGAGGCTTTATATGGTAGGAAGTGTAGATCTTCTTTATGTTGGTATGAATATGGATAGTAGCAACTTTTAGGTCCTGAGTTAGTGCAACAGACGACAAAAAAGATCAAGGTGATACATCAATAGTTGAAAGTGGCACAGGATAGACAGAAGTCATATGCAAATAATCGTCGATGACCTCTGGAGTTCCAGGTGGGAGATAAGGTGTATCTCAAGGTCTCTCTATGGAAGGGTGTGATGAGGTTTGGTCGGAAAGGCAAGTTAGCTCCCAGGTATATGGGGCCATATTTGGTGATAGCACGTGTTGGCAAAGTGGCTTACCAGTTAGAGCTACCACCAAAGTTGCACAGGTTGCATCCGGTGTTCCATGTCAGTATGCTGAAGAAAAGTCATCTGGGAACAGAGACAGTGATACAGCCAGTTGAGGTCGAGCTTGATGAAGATATAACCTACGAGGAAGGTCCAGTGTTGATCCTTGACAAACGAGTGAATAAGATGAAGAGGAAGGACATGGTTCTTGTGAAGGTTCTTTGGCATCATCGTGGCATTGAGGAAGCCACATGGGAGCTTGAGGAAGAGATGAGGAGTAAGTATCCCTTGCTTTTCTCTTCGGATTTCGGGGGCAAAATCCTTTTGTAGGGGTTTATGGCTTGTAAGGACCCTGACCTCCGTTTTGGGCTTACCCTGTTTTCTTTGCCTAAACCTTGTATTTAGATGTTTTCTAATCACCTGAGTCGTGATTAGGGTTTGTTTGTGTCTTGTTGAGAGGTTGAGGTGCAACTTGCAATTTACCCAAGTTCTAGGGTTGGTGTGTAAGTTTTTCACCTTGAGAGATGTCTTTCTCTCTCCTTGCATCCTCTAGGGTTGAGAGGATGGGTTGGGATCTTTGCTTGAGTGGCTTTGGGCTTTGTTGAGCCTTGTTTGAGTTGTGTTGAGCCTTGTTGGAGATTGTATCGGGTTGGACCTTGGTCTATCAGCCATGTATGCTTGCTTGTATCGGACAAGCTGTGTATCGGCCATGGTGTGTCGGGTTGCCATGTTGGGCGAAACACACCCTCTTGACCTAGCCTCATTTGTGTCACCAGCTTTGGACAAGTGGTCGTTGCTTTGCTAGTGGGTGGCAAGTCATGGACAAGTGGTTTGGGGTGCTAGCATCTGGCATGACCCGAGGACAAGTGTGCTAGGGTCGGGTGTCACCTTGCCTTGCTCTCTCCCTTCACCCCTTAGTATATAAGCAACCCTTCTTGCTTGCTAGGCCTCTTTGGTACCCCTAGTTGCTCCCTTTTTCCTTTGGTGGTCGAGCTAGGAGAAGAGAAGAGGAAGTGGTGGCCAATACAACAAGAGTGGTGGCTGATACAGTTGGTTTCTTGGTAGATACCCTCTCCTTGGTGGAGCTTGGAGGGCAACATAGCTCTAGTCTTCTTCTTCCTCTAGTGGTGGCCAAAACCCTAGAGTGTTCCTTGCCCTTTCTTCTCTTGTGGTGGTGCTTGGAGATTTGGATCTTGGAGCCTGGAGTTTGCGCTTAAGGCGGGTTACATAACTCCTACCCTTGCTATATTACCTTCTTTCCATGTTGCTTTTTAATATGCTATCTTGATCATCCATGCTTATCTTGTAAGTAATATCTTTGCTCTAGTATGCACTCTTGACGTTGTGGGATATGATGACATGGTTATGTTGTCTAGATGTGTTCTTGGACCTTGTTGGCCGAACCATTGGATTAGGGTTCTTTGGGTAAAACCCCTCTCTCTTAGTTGTTGAGAGGTGAGCCTAAGGTTTCCTAAATTCCATGGTGCGTGTGGTGTGTTATTGGGGAAAAATCCCTTTCTATCTTTGGTCTTGAGAGGTGAGTTTGAGATCTAGTGGTGTAGGCAAAACCCCTCTCTTACATAGTCGTTGAGAGGTGAGTCTATGCTCTAGTTGCTTGGGCAATACCCCTCTCTTACCATGGACTTGAGAGGTGAGCCTTTGGTCGGCGTTGACCTAGTTGAGGTTGGAGGGTTGGCTGATATGGTGATGAACCACCTTGCTTCCCAATATGTGATGGAAGTTGTGCAAAACCCCTCTCACTTGGTTGTTGAGAGGTGAGCCAACTCTCTTGATCTATTAAGGTTTCTTGGTGGTAGTCTTGAGGTTGAAGATGACCAACCTATCATGACCTTTGGACCCTTGCCCGATATCCCTCTTCTAGGGTTGAGTTTGGGTGATATGCTTGATGGATGTCTTTTTGACCTTCTTTATCGACATGGATCCTTACCCAAGATGCTATTGGGCGATATGTCCTTGGACGATATGGTGCTTGGTTGACATCCCCTCATGAGTACCTTGGACGACATGGATAGGCCATGCCTTGATGAGTGTTGAGCAATACCCCTCCTTCCTTGAGTCGTGAGGTGAGCTCTAGCACTTAGTCGATATGATGATGGGTATGATAGTTGGACAATATGGGTCTCTCAAACCCTAGCTTGGACGTTAGAGTTGCCTTGGGCGATAGGGTAGCTTGCTGCCTCTTTGTTTTCTTTGGGTGATACAATAGGTGGTTGTTGTGTTGCTGTGTTGGGTGATATGGGTGTTGCCTGCTGTGATGCATTGTTGTGAGGCATTTCCTGACACGGTGTTGCCTGGCATGTGGCGTTGCACGCTGCCTGGTATGGCGTCGCCCGACACAACGTTTCACGATGGGTTCTTGCCCGTTATGATGGTGTGTCACTTGGGCGTTATAGGATGGTTCCTAGGGTGTTGCTCACTTGTAGCTTGTTGCTTCCTTGTTTCTTTGGCCGATATGGTTTTGATGGGCTATCATTGTGACGGGTGATATGGATGGTGCTACCCTATAGTCTGTTGCAATATGTTGCCCGTCATGGGTCATTGCATGCCTGGGCATTATAGGTTGAGAGCTGCCCGTTACCAGTTGCTGGGTGTTGCCCGGTATAGGGGTTTCCCGGGATGGGTGTTGGCCAATAGTGCTGGCCAACACAGCTAGATAGGTTGGTCGTAACTGCTACACCTTTAGTGAGGGTTGTGGTATACCTTTGGTGAGGGTTGTCCCTTACCTGATATATCTATAGTGAGGTTTGTACCTTGTGTTCGGTTGATATCCCTAATGATTGTTATGCTTTGGTATTTGAGGCCGTTATGATTGATTTATATAAGAATGCTATGCTTTGATACACTCATCTATGTTGCATGGTTGACTCTCATAATAAAGTAAGGAGTTGTAAATGTTCCTTGTACAAGTATCATTGCTCCTTTGTGATTGCACTAACCATGCATGTAACATTTGTATGATGAGGCCACTGTGATGGCATGATAATGATATGATGAGGAACATCAAGGGTTATGATGAACCCAGTGATATATGATGGGTGTTACCCATGGAATGGCAATGTGTGCCTTGATGATGGGATTGAGTCCCTATGATGTTGATCCTTGAGATGGAGCTTGATGATTGGCAAGAGGCCAAGTGGTAACATGTAGTGTTGATCCTTGTGATGGATCAAGATGATGCTGATGGCTTTGAGATTAAGAGTGACAATGTAACACATGATAATGAGATCTATGTTGTTTACTTGTGTTGTAGGTTACATGTTACATAACTTGGTTGAATCTTGCAATCCACTTCAAATACACTAATTAATTACAGATGAACCTTTCATGTAGTTTGCCTTGGCCATAGATCCATCATCGTCAGTAGCTGGTGATGGTAAAATGGGTTATCCTGTGGGTTAATCTGGAGTGCATATTGTTGAATATGTAGGGTTTCTCCTAGATGAAAATAGGAGGATTAGAGTGCAACTGCGGTTGTAGACTCAAGATGTGTATAAGAGCATGGTGAACAAGCTCATGGCTCAGTATGATGGAGCATGAATGCGTTCATGGCTCAGGAGCACGATGAATAGGTCCATGGCTCAAGATATGCTAGCACTGAGACCTATACTAAGGCGGGCTAGAGGAAAGGGTAGCCTACTGGAGCTAACCCCATGACTGAGGTCATGTAAGCATGAGACTACGGTCCTGCTTTTGGTTCTCTTGCACAAACCATGAGGAGGCGAGGTCGTGGAGTCTGGCTCTTCCATTGACCTTGTATGGCACTGACTTTGGGTTTCACAACTGAAGGTTGGATTTGAGCAGTACGGCTCACTTCCTCAGGGCATAATAAATTGTAATCAAGCCGTATAGTATATTTGCTTAGGGCAAACACAGAACATTGGTTGAGGCCTTATTTGTATAGTTGCCCTGGTTATATATTGTAGTTAATTACATGTTCCTCAGATGTTATGATAAGTTCTTATATGACTTGTCTAGTCAGTCATGTTCCATATATTACCTATTTATATGCCTCTCAGATATCCTGGTAAGATGTTATAAAGATAGTTCTACTCAGTATGTTGCATATATGATCTTCTTATATCAGTTACCTATTTTATCTATTCTAGCTCTCCTGAGGTTTTATAGTTTCGGCGGGGGTTATGTTTCTCACTGGGACTGTGTGTCTCACCCCGTTGGTTTAAAACCCTTTTTAGGTGGACGTGCCAGACATGGTGTTGATCCTGGTGTTGCATCTGAGCAGCAAGAAGAACAGTAGAAGGCAAGAGATGGATATGCTGCTGTTTTTGGGTATTTCGTAGTAGAGTCCTAGAGTCATCCATGTACTCTCAGGTCCTTGGAGGTGTTTTGACGAAATTTCACGATGTATAGTTGTTATGGCTTTCTTATCCTGTTGTTGACCTAGCTAGGTCTGTTATGTACATAAATAGGTGGTGGACTCTTGTGCTTATGGACAGCTAGTTCCTATGAGTTGTGGTCATGTATCGAGTTTATGTATGTTTATAAAACATGTTTCTTTGTAGGATGTGGATTTGGTTGTAATAGTCCTTTCTTATCTGCTTTCCGCAATCGGTTTTATTTAACCCATGTTTTGGTAATACGATGTTTATTACGGTTCCACACATTTTTGTGTGGCTTTTTTTTGTTTGTGTGATAGTGCGATGTCACACCAACATCAAGCTCCAGCCGCCCCTGGGGTTCATATAGGGGTCTAGGGTTAAGTGGGGGCAACATGGATAAAGCAGTGCAAAAATAGACTAGGGTTGAGGCCTACCACGGGGGTGGTGAGTCACCAAATCCGTGGTGGTTGTAGGGGAACATGGGTGTGGTGTATGGGCACACACAAGGTGAAAAATGGTTAAAGATAATAGGGAATTGGTCAAATTTGTACATGAAATGCCACGGCCATGGTGATCACCACGGGAATGCTGGAGCTTGGTCACCACAGGGGTGGTGGTTCACCATGGGGGTGGTGGAGTATGATCACCATGGGGTGGTGGAGTTTGATCACCACGGGGTTGGTGGTTCACCTGGGGGTGATGGAAAGCAGCTTCAAACTTGCACTTTACTATGACATGGGGCATTTATGCCACGGACGTGTTGGAGCTTCTTCCTTGCACTTTGACCTTCAATTTGCTCATCTTTGATGCTCCTTGCTTTGGGTTGACTCTTGACCACTTGGGATAGGTTGGGGAAGCTCTTGGAGTCTCTTTAGACTCCTATAAGGGTGAAGAAACCCTTAGATTCTCCTCCTTCTCTCCCTTCCATCAAGTAGTGGCCAAAGTACCTATAAAAATGAAAAAATCCTCCATAAGTGCATTTGATAGAAATGTGCATATTGAGGGAAATAACATGTAATCTAACAGGTATAGATGTGATTAAAGTGAAATAAGACACAAGAGTAAGCCCTAAAATAGGGCAGCATCACCACCCCAAACTTAAAAGATACTTGTCCTCAAGTATGCTCCAACTCAATCTCTCTACAGTCTTCCACAATCAAGAAATGACAAATGCAAATCAAAAAGTGAAAATTGACTAAATGGGCTCAAGGATGACAAAGTACATGCATTCCACCTCTCTCCTCTCCTCTTTCAAAAACCAATCATGATTAGAGCACTGAGTCTACAAACTTCAAATATAGAGCATAAAAAACACAATCAATCCATATGACTGTCATATTACTCTGGGTAAACCATTTTGTGGTAGTAAATGTAAGAAATGATTAATTTTTCTGTTTTACATTCATGCATTCAATCTCATATGTCCATCCACACTAAGTAACCCACGTGACTGCAAAAAGGGCAAAATGAGCTAGGTTTGACATTTCCTAGATCCATGGACATGCAACGAGAAGAAAGGGTTGTGGTAAGAATTTGGAGTTCTTTACACACTCATCTTTTCTTTATTTAGATGCTCTTAAATAGGAGCATCTTTTATATTCCTTTTGCATTTTTTTTCTCTGCCCTTTGTGTAGACAGGGCACATGATGATGAGAGTGAAGTAGAGAGATATAGATGTGGCCACCCCAAACTTTTGGAGGTGGCCATGGCTGATATGTGAACTTTGGCATCCTTTCATGAGGCGGAGATGTAAGAAGATGGTGGAAGAAGTGTCAGGTCAAAGAGGGGTTACTAATGTGGACATCAACATGAGATCTCCAACATAAAAATTACTCCAACAATTTCATCAAGGAATGACACACTACATGAATGAGCAATATTAAAACCAAAAATTTTATCATGAGATTCTACAAAACTCTAAGCGTTTGTGGCTTGCTTCAATCACAATTCAACCAAACAGTTCACAAGCATAAGAAAGGTGATGCACATGTAAAAATTAAAAAAATGAGGCCATTTAGCAATAGAATATGATAATTCACTTGCATTGGTCCAAGTTCATCATTTTCAATCAAATAAGTAGAGATTGGGTCAAAACACACTTTTAGGCAAGAAATTCTAAATTTGGGCAAAATTTGCCAAAACAGTGCCAAGCTGCCTTCAATCACATCTAAGCCTACATTATGGAACATAAAGCTAGAAACAAGCAAATCTTAGCTAAAACATGCAAAAATTACCAAAAATCTACATGATGTACAATGCATGGCAAAAAGAGCATAAGCATGAAAAGTATGTAAAATCTAATCTAGACAGCAAGAGCAAGAAAACAAAACAAGAAAATAAAACTAAATGGCAGGTGAAATGCAAAAAGGGTGAAAAGAGAAAAAGGGAATACCGCCTACTACCGCAAACTTTTGAATCATGTTGTCCTCAACATGACACTAAAGTATAGGAGTGATATGGTATATGATCACTATGTGGCTCCGGTGGAGGTCCTGCATGTGATTGCAAATTGTTGACTTAAGTGCTGGAGTCGGGCTGCAGCATGACCGTGCTTCATGGCAAAGTTGTGTGGGTGTGCTTGTTACACAGTCATGCTGCCTTACATGGTCGTTCTGCCTTTGTCCTTCACATGGCTGTTCTACCTTCACACAGTCGTTCTGAGTTGTAAGCTACACGGTCCTGCTACCTTCCATGGCCGTGCTGAGTCTGTTCTTCACTTTATTGATTTTCTTTGATTCTCCTTGATTTCCCTATTTATTGTGAGTGCACCACCCCAACCGTTCCATGTCACCACAGTCACGGTGAGTATTGTGAAAGTTCATTTCAACTTGAATCTCATCAAAACATAAAACTTTGATCCAAAATGGTTTTTTCATGGATTACTTGTCAAAATTTCATCTAAGTTTCCTCATTTCAACCTATTATCGCCTGCACATCTTAGAACTATCTCATCAAAACATAAAAACTTTGATCCAAAATGGTTTTTTCATGGATTACTTGTCAAAATTTCATCTAATTTTCCTCATTTCAACCTATTTTCTCCTGCACATCTTAAGACTAAACAAAAACTATTAGAAACAAGTGTGTGTGTTTTCTTGGAAAGGTGTAAAAATAACCAAAAGTATCAAAAATGGAAGGTTGGGTGAAAAATTTCCAAACCTAGGTGGGTTACCTCCAACAAGCGCTGAGTTTCACGCCTTCAGCTGGGCTTCTTGGATATTCTTCAATCATTCATCCATTTGACATCCTCATGTGCCCATTCTTGCAATAAATGCATCTCTCATTTGCACTCAACCTATGTTCCTCATCCCTTTGATCACAAAAATCACCATCAATTCTTCCATCTTGACCTTCTTCTCTCAAATGACCAGTCAGACTCTTAAAGTATCCATGTCCAATATCCTCATCTCAGGCTGGTCGGGTTGGGGTCTTGTACATGTTGATCTTGATCTTCATATCCATGAATGATATTGTCATGTTGCCACTACACACATGTATCTCTACATCAGTCGTAGATAAGAATAGTCTTCCCAAGATAATAGGAATCTTCCTATCCTCCATCTCCATATAAAGAACAATGAAATCCGTCGGGAACACTATGCCCTTTTCTTTGTCTATCATTACCAAAACATCATCCACTCTTCCTCTAGGCACTTTTATGGAACGGTCCGCCAATTGGAGAGTCAAATGTGCCGGCTTCAACTTGCCCAATCCCAGTTCCACATAGACATTGTAATGCATCAAATTCACACTAGACCCCAAATCAAGTAAGAATCTATCTATGTGAAGTGCCCCTATGTAACTAAGTATGAGTGGGGCTCCTGGGTCTTTCCTCTTCACAGAAAGTGAGTATTGGATGATAGAGATCACTTGTTCCATCAACTTTACTCTCTTTGGTATTCTCCCCGTTGACCTTCTCTTCACAGTGCATAAGTTCTTAAGAAACTTGGCATACGATGGGATTTTCTTGATGGCATCCAATAATGGAATATTGACCTTCATTTGGCGAAACACCTCAAGAATGTCAACATTGTGCTTTTTTCTCCTCCTTACTTCTGGAGGCTCATCTAATGCTTCAAGCAATGGTGTCTCTCTTGCTTAGGCCTTGCTTGCATCAACATGATATGGAATACTAGGGATGGAAGGATTAACAAATGGAGTGTGAGGTGGAACACATGGTATCCCAAACTCAACATGTAGTGTCATAGAATCATCTTCGACAATCTCAATCATAGTATCACCACTTGGCTACCTTTGCTTTGATTTATCAACCTTTCTTTCACTTGCAGACTGCTCAAGAGATTGCCCACTCCTTAGAACTATCACAACACATCCTTACTCATGGTGGAGATGGGGAGCTAGTTGTGGTTGTGGTAGAGGTGGATTTGGCACTTGGTATTGAAATTGAGGTGGAGGAGAGAATTGAGGTTGGACGGTGAAATGTTGAGAAATTGGTGGTGATGGAGGGGGAGGAGGAGTATAAGGCTTGGGATCGCCTTGGAAGTGGTATATGGGCTGCACTTTCATAGGAGGTGGACTATAGAAAACTTGTGAAGAAGACGTTGGTCCACTTGCTTCATTGAAACTTAAGATGGGTTTTGAGGACAAATTTTCTTCTTGGAGAGCCATTATGGAAGATAGATGCTCTATCCTCTCCTCAAGCCTTGTCACATTTATTTGTATGTCATCAAAGTTCTTCAACCTCGAGAGAACCTTTTCCTCAAACCTTGAGCTGTATCTTGGACTTTGTGGTTCCTAGTATCCATAGGAGTTAGGTGTCTTCTTTTCTTCACCATAGAACTCAATAGCATTGACCGCATGGCAAGGAACATTTGTTACTTGGTTCTTCATGAAGCTCACCATGTCACTAAGAATCTTCATCACCTACGGGCTTGATTCTTTATGAGTCAGAGATGTCATATAAAAGGCATGGCCATCGTCATTCATCATGCTAGAAGCTCGAATTCTTGAACCTTCTGCCAACTGCTCCTATAAGGGCCATATCTCCCCGGGTGGCCTAGCCATGAAAACTCCTCCATAAGTGGAATCTACTGAGGTTTGTCTCTTTGGAGATAGACCGGAGTAAAAAGACTAAACTAGCGGCCACAAAGGGATCTCATGGTGTGGGAACTCTCTCAACATCTTCTTAAATCTCCTCCAAGCATTGTGAAAGTGTTCATTGCCCAATTGACTGAAACTTGTTACTGCATGCCACATTTGTGTTAACCTTTCTATGGAGTAGAATTGTCTTAAGAATGTATTCTTCATCACTTCCTGATTCATGATGTCTCTCCTTAAATCATAACACTCTTTGGCTTTGTCTTTGAGGGAAAATGAGAACAAGGTCAACCAGATTGTATCATCACTGGTCGTTGGAGTCCTGAAGGTGGAGCATACTTTAAAAAAGGATTCCAAGTGCTTATAGGGGTTCTCGCTCTCTGAGCCAGAGAAGATGGGAAGGAGCCCAAGAAGACCTGGAGAGATGGAGAATTGCTCCCCTGGCATTTGATCTACTCTACTAGCAATTGGTGATTTGTAGTTGCTAGGCATGAAGTAATCTTGAAGTGGCTTGTGAGGTACATCTTGGCCTTCCATCTTGTCTTCCCCGCATGGCTTGTCACATGCACAAATTACAACCAAACAAAAGAGAACAAGTTAGAAAACAAATATGCATAAAGAATGCAAAGAATAAAGAATAAATTATAAATAATAATAATGATGAGGGAAGTAGGAAAAGTCAAAGCAAAACTAACTAGCTAGGCCGAGCACCTTTCTCCCCGACAACAGTGCCAGAAAGCTTGGTGTGTTCCTTCCGATGGTGTTACACACTACTCAATTGGAGTTTGAATAGATGCAACCCCACTAACAAAAACACACAGTGGATTACTTTCAAATTTTATAAGGACCTACACAAACAACCTACTTCTACTAAAACACTAACCCACAAGCGCATGGGGTCGTGTCTTAGTATTGGAGGGCATCAAGTATAGGGTCGATCCACATGGATAAAAGGGGGTACTAGAGCTAGGTTAGTTTTTGGGCTAAGTTCCTACTGCGGAGTCTAGGGTTGAAGGGTTTAAAGGTTTATTTGATTGATCATACTAAGTTGGGCAAGAAAGCAAGTTAAAGAAAGCCGGTAAGAAACAAAATCTAATTTAACCCTAGACAGTTAGTTCTAGAGAACAAGAAAAGACAAGGCTAGGCAAGGAAAAGAGCAATCTACACTAAGGCAAACAAGGAAAGGTCTACACTACACTAAGCTAGCAAACAGGGCAAAAGAGAAATTAAAGACTAAACTAGCAAGAGCAAATCTAGAACAAGGCAAGAAGCTAACTAAACAAGTAAGGAACTAACTAAGCTACCATTAGCTAAGCAAGATGAAAATTAGGGTTTCAAAGCAATACAGAGAGGTGTGGGATGTTTAGGGGATGAACTTATCAATTAGGTTGGGGGTGACATATGAACATAATGCTCTCATTTAGATTATCAAACCAAACAATAAGCTAGAGTTTAATGAATTATCCTAAACTGCTAACTAGCCATGGATATGTTAGGTTGTGTATAGGGGAACTAGTCCCTACCAACCCTACTACCCTTGCGAGGCTCAATTGGGTTAGGATCTAGGTGCAATTTTATTAGAGTCTAAACAAGACTAGGTTTCTAGTTTAGATGATATTAGAATGATTAGGGGTTGAGGTTAGTAATGGGAGTGGAAGTGATGTTTTAGGCCTCCCATCACCCACATTCTAACCTTGAGAAAGCTCCATGCTAATCACTCTAAATTTATATAAATTATCTACTTAGATCTCTCAACTAAGGTTAAGAGACTTGATTAGAATGTAGGAGGATGGGTAGCTAGCTAGGGATCCTAGAATTGGACCTAAGAGCAAATCCCAAAATTCACACATATAAGCAATTTCCCTAAATTCCTAGGTGATTTCAATAAAAAACCAACAAGAAATTTATGAAGAGTGAGATATAAATAGAACATAATCATTAGAAAATGAAGTTACAATGTTTACATATAATTTCCCCTCAACATGGTATCAAAGGAACATTTTAAATCCCAAACAGCCCACCCAAGGAGCCTAGCTACTCATAGCAATGCAAAATATAAAAAAGAAGGGAGAAAGAGGTAGAAGAAGCCATGAAGCTCGGTGTATATGGAGAAATCCTCCACTTCAGTTGTTTCTAGACGTCCTCCTCTCTCCTCCAAGGTGTAGGGGCATGGAATGGTGGTGGAATAGGGTCAAAACACTAGGAAACTAGGGTTTTGGTGGTGGAAATGGTGAAATGGGGTGGAATGGAGGTGTAAATGGAGTAGAATAGCTAAGGGGAGAAAATGGGGAGCTGAAAGGTGGTAGGAGGTAGCTAGGGGTGGCCAATCTCGAGTTCTAACCGCCCTCAACATTTATATAGGGGTCTAGGGTTAAGTGGGGGAAATATGGATAAAATAGTGCAAAAATAGGCTAGGGTTGAGGACCACCACGAGAGTGGTGGGTCACCACAGTCGTGGTGGTTGTAGGGAAACATGGTCATGGTGTATGGCACAGGCGAGGTGAAAATGGCTAAAGATCACGGGGAATTGGTCAAATGTGTACGTGAAATGCCATGGCCATGGTGATCACCACAAGCATGCTGGAGCTTGGTCACCACAGGGGTGGTGGAGTTTGATCACCACGGGGTGGTGGAGACTGATCACCATGTGGGTGGTGGTTCCCCACGGGGGTGGTGGAACGTTGCTTCAAACTTGCACTTTACTGTGACATGGGGCATTTGTGCCACGACCATGGCCATCTACCACGGTCGTGTTGGTGCTTCTTCCTTGCACTTTGACCTTCAAATTGCTCATCTTTGATGCTCCTTGATTTGGATTGACTCTTGACCACTTGGAGTATGTTGAAGAAGCTCTTGGACTCTCTTTAGGATACTACAAGGGTGAAGAAACCTTTAGATTCTCCTACTTCTCTCCCTTCCATCAAGTAGTGGCCAAAATACCTATAAAACATGCAAAAAGCCTCCATAAGTGCATTTTGATAGAAATGTGCATATTGAGGAAAATAACATGTAATCTAACAGGTATAGATGTGATTAAAGTGCAATAAGACACAAGATGAAGCCCTAAAATAGGGTTGCATCAATATGAGATACTCATAGAGTTGAGTTAGCTCAGAGAGACTGAGCATGGCACTACCCTCATGATATGGGTCAGGAGAACCTCAATTGGACTAGATGAAGTTTTGATATATGTTTGAGGAGCCACTCATATAAGTTGGTTTAGTACAACCATGATATAACATAGATAAGAATGTGATCTAATCTTGAGATTTGACATATGGACATGACATGAAGGAAATCTAGAAATGGTTTAATAGAGATCAATGTATAAATGGTTAACCATATACATGAATAATGATGATAATGTGATATTGTTGGTTAATCTTGTGATGAAATCACTAGTAAATGTTGCAATTTATTATGAGCAATGAAATAATATCATATGAATGAAACATGTTACATGAGGTGTTAATCTTAGTGCTTAACAAAGATGAAAAATACAGTTTGATAGTTAGCACAATGTTACGATTATGACACCTTGATATGATCTAGATGGATGAGGTGGGTTAACTATAGTTAACTCCCTCCTAAAAGGCATATGTTAATGTTGAACATGTTCTAATAATTTTCTTAATAAAATGTTTATGACACCTTAATATATGGGTTAACTTTAGTTAACTCCTTTATAACATGGTAATATGATGTGGGAACCCTAATGCACAGGTAAAGATGAGGATGCAACCCTAACATATGAAATATGTCGTGACATAACCTAAGCTTATAACCCCTTGTTTCAACCTTGTATGGAGTGATGGTGCACCCAAGATGCTTAAAAACCTCCTAGGAGTGGTACATGTATGTTCAATGCTTATAGAGCTTTGTTTTTAGATATGTTGCAAATAGAGTGGTGTCCTACATATGGATGAAGACCTTTTGGTTTTTTCTTGAAGTAAGAGAATGGCTTAATTTCGAGGACAAAATTTCTTTTAAGATGTATATGATGTGATGTACTGGATTTTTGGCTTAATTTCAAGGACAAAATTTCTTTTAAGGCTTGTAGGATGTGATAGAGTGCTCTTTCAGAAACCTTTAATCTGGAATAACATGTTGGAATTCATATATTGAGTTATCTTGAGAGTTCCAAATGTTTTGGTAAAGCTTGAGTGTTGATTGATGTTGATATCATGAGTAAGATCCCTAATTTCATGCCTTCTTGGAGTATTTAATTGGATGATCAAATAACATATTCTTGGCACCAAAATCTAATAGAATGTATCCTGAGTTGTTAGGAATCTATGGTTAAATTTTCATGTAGTTTGAAGGTTCCTAGAAGAAGTTATTTAGGTTTGAATTTTGTGAAATGAAGTGCATTTTTGGTGCTTAAAAGACCTATGTTTAAATAGATGGAGCTTAATTTAGGCTGTCACACACTCTCTAGTCAGTGATGTAAGGAGCCATGGATCCTGGATAGTGTAGACTCCATCTCGACCACTCATGAGAGACTGACGGCCAGGATTGTCTCCTCTACCTTGTGGTTAGAGCAAGGCAGTTGCCATGATCACTTTCATACTTTTAGTTCTTAATCTCATTAATGTCACACAGTTAATCCTGACCCAAAATCCAACACGATAATAACTCACATCGCTTAGCAAGCCCATATTATTACCATCACACTTCCATGAGATAGGCAGTGCACCACCCTTGGGGTGGCCACGCTTAGTCGATCAAGCTTTTATGTGTGATGCTAATAGAAAGAATCTAAGCCTTAATATTTAATTGAGGGAGTTTTTATCAATAAATGCATATAGTTTATCTTTTGACCCCTCACATGAGGAGAACGGGTGAAACAATAGGAAGATCTGTCCCTCCTCCTTTGCCTCTTCTCCATTAGCAGTTACAATAGGAATCAAGAATAAGGAGTTGGATTACAGTGCATATGAGAGGAAATAGAGAAGAAGAAAAGAAAGAGGGTCGGTGAGTAGAAGAGTTGAACTGTGGCATTTCTGATCCCCTCTAGGGTGGGTTCCATGGCAGACGAGCACCACATGGTCCAGGTTGAAGACGTAGCTCGTGAGAGTGTGTGGATCACCTCTTACCAAAGATGGAGACTACATATCCCTTCTTATAGATCTTCCTATGCTAATGGAGGATTCAAGTGGATGTTTGATGGCGTGGATGTTGTTTGCCTCTTTTGCTCTGCCGTGGTGGGAGTAAGTGGTGGTGTGCTTGCGGGTGGCAAGGTCTGGAGCCAATGCTGAGAAATAGAGGTGTCGTGGAGGTCAAGTGCTTTACACCAAAGTTGGTGGTGGCCTTGGTACCTGAAGAAGATCACACATGATCTATTGATTGCTCATCAGGGTAGATCCTAGCGGCGGCACATGTGCCTCATGTGAGAATAGAGTCCCGCTGGGGACTCAGCAAGCGCAAAGAGAGAGCCCTAAACTGGGTCCAGGTAATGAACCATCTGGCTCGAAGCGGAACTAGACCGGTTCACTCCACCAGCAAGAAGTGCCACACATTAGAGGACATGTGGAGATGACCGATTGGCTGAAAAAGGTAAATAATTCAGTAAATACCTAGTTGTTAGATAATTCATAGAAATTAGCTCGATGATCAGAAAAATATGAACGAACCACCAAAATTCTCAAAAAAATGAGTAGAACAATGTGGAACCCTTATATCAGCCTTTTGATGTATAGAGATCAGTGTTATCATGTAAGATGTAAAATGGTCTTTTCATGTTAAATAAATATTAGATGATGTCCCAAAATCATGATAATGTTCCAGTAACACCTAAATGTGACTTATGATCCATCTAATGTTAGATATTGTAATATTGATGAACAAAATCATGTAATTTGCTCCATATGGCTAATTAGGACTAATAACCCTAAATAAAATGCAATAAATACATACATGCTCAATAAATGATGGGATTTGTGGAACACCCTAATATTTGTAATTGGAAGTTAATATGAAACTTTGACATCAGTTAGATGTTTAGAATTCATGTTATATGAAGACGACCCTTAATATATGTTATGAAACCCTAATTTAGGTTAATGATGTAACATAGGTTTAATATTTGCACAAAATACTATGGAAACTAATGTTCATACAAATAAACCATAATTTGGAACACGATCTCAGTAAGATAATTACAAGATAAGAATACAAGTAATGATACACATATCGTAATGATCTCAGTAAAACCCTAATGCATCATAACTAGGGTTAATATGATGAGAACCTGATGGTGATATATGATCTTGTCTTAATCAGGGTTTGACCAACATATAGTTGACATGAGGATATAATCGATATTAGGAATGTGATTAGTATATCTATGAACAAGGTATGCCATTACCTCTTACTTGGATTATTATACAGTATGCTTGTATTATGTGTGTACAAATGTTTGGCATATGGTATTGGATGAAATGATTGTTCTTGTATGATATCTTTCTTGGTTTTCCATACTTATGGTTGCCAGTCTATCCTGAGCATAATATTCTCGATCATTCCGCTTTCCATGACTCTGAAGAGGATCTTTCCTACAACGACTTCTGAGTGGAATATCCCCTTGAGTTCTCGACATTGTATGGAGAAGTATCTGTTGCTCTAGAGGATGGCTTCTTCGTCGATATGCGGTCTCAAGACCATATTCAGAAGTTGTTTGTCATGGACCGTCAGATAACCGATGGCACGTTTGTCAAAATCGACAATCTCAAAGTTTAGTATCTCAGACAGCGTAGAGAATTAATCAACCGCTGAGTTCTTCGCTCTAGGGGGTTGTGCTATTAGTGAGTTGTATATGTCGCCCCCTTCTCCTTCTGATGAGTCATCTGCTAGGCTATCATACATAATTTATGTTGCTTCATTTAGCTCTAGCAGGTGTAGAGGGGCATCTGTGTCGACGCCACAGGTGCTCCTCTACTCTGTAGGAGCCCCGTCGGTGGGTTTCTTGGTTGCCTCCTCCTCAGGTGTTGTTGAAGGTTTGGAGGGCCCACTAGCATTAGAGGAGGACGACGAGGATGAGGAAGAAGGTGATGATGAGGACGATGGAGATGACGACGATGGTGGTGATGGTGACCTCCGAGATTGTCGTGAGTGGTGGAGAGCGTTCCTCTCATCGAGGCTTTGCCCGATGGCGTCCAAGTGCTGGAGCACGACCTGTATTGTTTGATTCATTGATTCTAGTTGGCCGGGGAGACCAACTAGACTCAACAACTGACGCTCCTGTTATCCTAGCCGTTGCTGGAAAGACTAAAACTTGTAGGGTAAGGATAAGAAAGTAGCACTGTGATTGCATATTACCTCCCGTAAGCTATTGAACTCGCAGCCAAAAGCGTGCCCAAGGGAGGGGGTGACTGTCAATTGACTACGGCTCTTGGTGTGGCTCCTCATCTTGGCAGCACAGCCTGTGGAATGCGCATCATCTGTAGGGGCTGAGTCCACCAAGATGGTGTGTGTGGGAGTGGCCTCTACGCCCGATGTAAGCACCTTTGTTGCTGAAACTGCCGCTTCAGCGTGGGGCCGTGGAGAGGGTGGTGGGGTAGGTGGGTGCTGGAAGGACACACGACTCTAAGCCTCATCCTCAAGGACGACCGCCGTTGTCATGGTTGGCGGTGTAGGGTTTTGCTAAATAGACCTAAGCTCGACATCTAGGAGCTCAATGAAAGCCTCCTTGCTATTGCGAGAGGCATCTGGCCGCATAGAAGTTGTAGCCATGGCTGCTGCCATTACTGGTAGTGTTGAAGCTGACAGTGATGCAACAATTGACTTTGTTGTAGGGACAGTTGTGACAGCAGTTGTTGTTGTGGTAGCAGCTACTGGGGTAGCGGCTATTGGCTCGATAGTGGTGGCGACTAGAGAGTCGTCAAGAATGACCACTGGTGACTTGTCACGCCGACCCGCCTTAGATGTAGGCCTCTTACTCATGGCCATCCTCTCTTGGATGGTCGTCTGATCGGCGTAGGCTATGTCGATGGTGAGAGCTTCGATCTCTGTTGTCGTGAATACTAGCTTTTCTATGATGTAGTTGACACAGCCTGGGAGAGATAGCAGGAAGTTGGTTCTTGTGAACCTGTAGAAGACTTGGCGATCCTCCTTCTTTATGATGTTGGCCTTGGAGAGGAAATTGATATCAATTTTTTCGTGACCCCTGGTCCGCGATAGGCTCAGTGGCTCTTTTGGATACACGATCCCGACTGCAATCAGATTGACGATTCCTCCCATATTGTATTCCTTGGTGGCATCCTTGATTAGGTGAAGGAGGTTGAGTAGGAATCGCCCCAGGTTGATTGGCTTGCCAGCAATGATATAATAGATCAGATGCAGCTCTTCTGTGTACATATTGCTTATTTTGTACTTATTGAAGAGCAGGCTAGCAACAATCTTATGGATGATCCGCTAGAAGGAGTAGACCGCTGCCACTTTGCTCATGGGCTTGAAAGAAGATTCGCCCGTGATGGAGCTAGAACTTACACCAAAAGATTACTCTTCCAATGGAAGTCCTAATATGCACCAAAAACCCTAGGGAGTTGATGTTCTCTCTAGGTTTACCTACAACTGGTGCTAGATAAATGCTCCAACCCCACAAGAGTGTGGAAGCCTTATCATAGTACAGGTTTAGGATCGAACCCAAAGGACAACGTTAAAAATCTGAGTGTCTTTTTCTTGTTTCGTATCAATCTAAGTTAATCATCTAAGACCAGAAGTTTGATTTGAGTTATTCAACCTAAAGCATGCAAAAGTAAAGGCAAGAATAAAAACTAGTTTAAGGATTAAAAACTAAGATTAGCAGATGATGATGGATCACTGGGGTGATGCAAGTGTTCGCCACCACTACACATGAATTGTACTTGTACCAAACATAGCAAGACTTGTAAGCAAGATACATGGATGTTGTACAAAACCGATGTCTTATAGGACAAGAGCGGTGCACACATCCTTCACGGGTTGAGTAACTCTCATTCGGTACATATCTACGTGTCAATGAAGATATGTAGTCTCCGAAGAGAAAATCTTACTCAACCTCGTGAAACGTGCATCGGAAAACTAACAAGCGAGCGATAATTACCAAATCGATTAGTATCCTTATAGACTATCCCTCTTTCGAGGATATAGCTACGAGAAACGTGAGAGTGTTGCAACGTCAGCCATTCTCGAACGAATGGTCAAGTACTTTGCACCACTCTCTCCTCAGAGTGTGTTCCTTGACCTGTCAAGGTCGCACTTTTGTACGTCAACTGATTCCATTTCATAGTACAAAAGTACAACGATGGAGGTGAGTTTACTCCACTCCTTAGAAAGCATTCCTAGATACCGAAATGGGTGCGTGGTGGATACACGCACCAGAAACCAAAACTAAATCGGTATTCGAGTCTCAAGAGTGGTCGTAGACAAACCACAACGAAAGACAATAGATGCATACAAGAACGCGGCCAACATTCAAGCATGTATGAAATGATTTAGCATTGAAACGGAATGATAACATCATTTTAGTACAAGATACAAAACACGGGCAGCGGGGCTAGTCCCCACACCCCAGTGGATGGAACTACTCGCTCCTCATAGAGGGAGCAACAAAGAAAGAGAAGGGAGAGAAAGAAAGCATCGTCGGAGTAGAAGAGTAGATCTGTGACAGCCCGGTGTAGATCGTCGCAGTCTCCGGGACTGCTCCGTCGTGGTCGATGTCGTTCGTTTCTCCGCCTCGATCTTCGGGTCAACCTCCGGAATTGCAAGAGTAGGGTAAGGTGGAGCTATGGTGTGAGAAATGGTGAGATGGTGATGGAACAGCCTTCTAAAGCTGTGCCCAGACTGGCAGCTCACCGAATCTGGACTCAGCTCGGGATTCTGGGGTTGTGTGTGAAATTTGGGCGGAAACGGTGCTCGGGCAGTCTGGCAGCGTTCCGACACTGGTCCCAGTCTGGCAGCCTTGGGCCTCCGTCAGATGGGATGCCTAATGGGGACCCTTGGGGTCCTATTTATAGGCACTGGACTGGCTCTCACATTTTTTTGTGTGATTCCAGACCGAAAATATCTTATCCAAACGGTTTACATTTTACTCTCTTCCATTCTGTTTCTGTTCTCTCGGTCACGCTGTGTGCATGCATGCACTCTTCGCGGTCTTAATACTTGCTTCAGCCCTCGCGGTCTTGCTACTTACTTCAGCCCTCGCGGTCTTCAGCCTTCGCGGTCTCGATCTCACTTCAGTCCTCGCGGTCTTAGCTCTCGGTCTTGCGCTTCTTCTTTTCCTCTCGGTTTGCTTTTCCACTTCGGTTTCACGTGCTCTCTCTCGGTTTCTCTGTCAATTGCTTATTCGATTTTGCCTTTGCCAACCATTCGGTTTTGCTATTGTGCGCTTCTTTCTCCCAAACGGTTTGCTCTATTTCATTCAATCGCGGCAGCTGCCATCACGTGGGCATACAGGATGCTACAACTCTCCATTTCACGTGAACACTACTAGACAAAAGGTGCCTTGCGTTCTCCATGCATCGCAAGCCTGCGGTTTCATGATTTGGCCTTCACGTGGGAGTGAACAGCAAACAGTCTTTGCATGATACTCTCATCCAATCGATCTATTTCAGCAAGTAATCTTATCACACGGTCCTGTTTCTACCCAACTCCATTCTCGCGGTCTTGAGTTCTTCTTGATTTGGGAAAACCGATAGACATCCTCACGGTCTTGAGACCGTGAGGGTTCTCGCGGTCTTTGGGATCATGAGGCCTCTCGCGGTCTTGAGACTTTGAGGGTTCTCGTGGTCTCGAGACCGTGAGGGTTCTCGCGGTCTTGAGACCGTGAGGGTTCTCGCGGTCTTTGGAATCGTGAGGCCTCTCGCGGTCTTGAGACCGTGAGGGCTCACGTGGTCTAGAGACCGTGAGAGGAGTTGTGGAGGCAAGACCGAATGGCTGGATGAAGATGGGCCGTTAATTCGTGATCTGACGGTATTAGATGCTCACGGTTTCGAGATCGGGAGAGAGAACCGAATGGTGGTCAAGACCGAATGCATTCAGGACCGAATGGATGAAACCGAACTGTTGGATCTCGATCGGATGGTTGCGAGTGATCTGCAGAGGGAAAGGAGAATGTGTAAGAGATAATATCATCGAATAAACTAGCAATTAGAACTATTTAGGCAATATTTGCAAGGAATTAATGAAATACTCAAGGTGAACCAAAGAGAGGTTAAATCACTCAAATACGAGGAATAAAATCCTTAGAATTGGCGACTGTGCAGATGAATCTGGAGGATTCATCACCACACCGAACTTGAGCGTTACTCATCCCGAGGAATGGAGAAAAACTCAAGATAGTCGACAAAAAGCTCGTTCGTCTCGTAATTACCTCATCTGCGTGTAAGTGTCAGAATTTTCACGAGAAAAGAGAAAAGGGAAAATGAGACAAAACAAAATTAGGGCAAAAATGTCGAAAATCCTTAGAATTGGTGACTGAAGGTGGATATGGAGGATTCATCGCCACACCGAACTTAAGCGTTACTCGTCCCGAGGAACGGAAGACTTAAAACAGTCGCCAAAGAAATCGTTCATCTTGTGATTGCCTCATCCTATTGTCAAATCATAATTTTGTTCATGGCTCGGATGGATACAGCATCAAAGCTTCCTTAGATCACGGAATACATCTTGTGATATCCTCATTTCTGAGTTTACTTTACTAAAGTACTTCCTTCTCACTCTCTGTTGTATCGGTCATGTTAAAGAGTTTTATGGGAGTTTGAACAGACCCACAGAATCAACAAAATGCATATGATCTGTCACTGGTGTTGAAAGAGGAGAGAATGGGGGTGTGATCAAAAGATAAGAGTCTCTCCTCTAATTGAATCAAGACTCTTAAAATTAATTGACTCATCGAGATACTTTGAATGATTTATGTACAACTCTGGTTGGCTTAGCCTTACACCCGATTTTCTTTCTTTTTCTAAAGGTAACTCAGAAGTGTGTATAGGTTGGCTTAAGGCTTTTGGCTATTTTACCTCTTTGAGGGGAGGTAAGGGGTTATTTTTGGATCCTTAGGATCTCACTACCGGTCACGACACATCTGCCTTCATGAGGGCAGCTAATGTATCGGCCGGGCAAGACCTTTATCGGTTATCCTTATTCAGGGCACAACTCTCATGTTTTTATTCACACTCTGGATTTTATTCATTCTCACTTGGCTTAGGACAAAGGGTATTTTTGGATTTTTTTTCATATTTGGGCTGCCAGGCCTCTTTTTGGAATTGGGGTAGATTTTTCACCAACCTCGGTATGTGCACAAACATTATTGTATACTCTTTGAGAAGGTGGTACACCCCTGTTATGTATTGAGGGGTATGGAAGAAGTGGTAGTGGAAAGAGGGGTGTGGTGTACCACACCGAACTTAGAGTTTTGCAGAGGTGTGGTTTACCACACCGAACTTAAAGTTCGGCAACGTTCTAGTTTTCACTAGAAAGGAGTGTGGCGTGCCACACCGAACTTAAAGCTTTGGCATGGTTAGTGAACAGGGGGGTATGAAAATGAAGGAAGAAGTGTAGAAGAGAGTTTGGATCATGATGCAGTTTGCTTAGCGATTCCATGCGACGGGTCTCTATTCTCCATCACACTCTGCTCAAAAAGAGACATGATGAAACATCAAATGAGAAATCCATACAACGGATCCATTAATCAGGTAAAGGCGTGATGTATTTGATCTATCTCAGCCTTATTGAAGTGTATCATCTTTTCCTGTTTGAGATATAACATTAGGATTCATAGACAAATCAAAATGAAAAACACGCATTGGCTAGTTTTAAGTATTCTTTTCCAGGGAATTTGCAACGCAAAAGAGGTGATGATCACAGATTTGCAAAACAAAAGCCGACTAGATAAAGGCTTTATTTTTAGAAAACTAACAAAAAGGCGGAAAAAATTACAAAAAAGAAACTAGGATGGAAAAGCAGGAAGCAATAAAGATAGAGGGTGGAGTGAAAGTCATACCACCCGCCCTCCACCTCGAACTCATAAATGCATTCATTTCTGAACAAATATTAGATTCGAGGTGGAGGGGAAGGGTTGCGCGATGTTAACCAGGCGGTCCTCTTAGTTGGAAGAAGGTCCGGCTAAGATGCCTTGCGATAGCTGGTGCCGAAAATAAGGAAGTGGTCTGAACAACTTGTTGGCTGGGAAGTTGTGGCAACTTGAACAAATCTTCTAGATGACTTGGATGCACCTCACTTTGACCTCGTTGTCCTTCCAGAAGAATCCAGAGACCTTCCCCCATCAGCGAGGGAAGTGGAAAATAAGCAGTCGAAACTGGAGGTCTATGCGAGAAATCAAGGTTATGCCCACTTGTGCCTTCCAGTTGTGGCTCACCCTCGAAGTTCAAAGTAAAACTACTTTCTTCAAAATCTAGGGCAGTTGATTGAGGGTCGGCTACTTGAACTTCCTCCTGTCTAGGATCAGGTGGTGGGTCCGGTTCCGGCTTCATTTCATCACCTGGGTTTTCTTGTGTAGGATATGGTGGCCAGGGTGATGTTTCTTCTTCAAAGGAATTATTTTGAGAAGTATCATCATCTTTATCAATATTGAATTTGGTAAGAGCGTCGTTCCTCTTTTCAAGGTTTTGTTCGGAATTTTCTTCGTAGAACATCCTTAATTCATCCAAGTAACTAGAAGAGGATTTGACTGGTAGAATGAACTCTTGCTCAGGTGAGGAAATCATGGGATCCTGAGATAGGGGTTCCAGTGATGTCTCTTCATGAGAGGGATTAGTCCTTGACATATCATTTTGAGGGCTAAAATCCCTTGATGAACTCGTTTCTTCAATATTGGGACTGATACATTTTTGTTCCAGTTCTTGTTCATAACACTCCTCTAGTTCAATTGAGTGCTTGGGAAGAGTTTCTATGAGAGGAATGGAAACTAGCTCAGGTAATGGATAAATCTCAGTTTCATGAGTGTTAGAGGGGGCTTCTTCATAGGGATGAGTGGCTATAAAGAGATAGGTTTGTGGCTTGATGTCATCCCAGGGGTCCTTTTTGTCATTAAAAGAGTTTATGATAATATCATAATCCGTCCCAAAGTCAAGAGATGGTTCATGTTTCTCTTCATGGTGCACTTTCAACTCGTTCAAGTGACTAGAAGGAGATTCAATAGAAAAATCATGTTCTTGTTCGAGGGCTGGCTCCGTCAGAACTCCTGGTGGTGGTGTCATCTCATGGGAAGGACCCGTTATAAGATTGTCATCTTGAGACCCCTCATCCTCCCTTGATTCTATTTCATCATCAGTGAGAATGGTATGGTTCGTCTCTGGGTCAGGATCTTGGTCAGTCCCATCCTCGAAGTTTGTTTCTAGATCAGCCGAATGATCAGAAATGTCTTCATAAGGAAAAACCGGATCCTTTTCCAGTAATGGAATCATTTGAGTCTCTTGCATAAAAGACGTCTCCTCATCTGAATCAGTCTCATATTCATCTATGTCTGACTGAGAAGGAGTGTAGAGTTCGTGTAACATAGACCCTTCTTCATTAGAATTCAACGACAAGACAGTTGAAATTGAAGAACATTTGTCATATAGGGAGTCAATCATTGATGGTTGTCCCTCA
The DNA here is from genome assembly GCA_963693085.1 of Alisma plantago-aquatica. Lineage (NCBI taxonomy): Eukaryota > Viridiplantae > Streptophyta > Magnoliopsida > Alismatales > Alismataceae > Alisma > Alisma plantago-aquatica. The sequence continues at coordinate 908,129,475 of OY856409.1, forward strand.
ATCTGTATGGACGGATCTGAGTTTATGGGGGGAGAAGATGGATAATCATTAAAATTTGTTCCCAATTTATCTCCCAATTGAAGAAAATCTTCATATTGGTTACTCATGCTTTCATCTAAGAGCATAGTGCAAGAGTCATTATCCGGGTCAGACTTTGGCTCGAAGAATGATTCTTTTTCCTATGGTGTGGTGAAGGTATCATCCTTGAGTTCAGTCATTGGTTCTGAGGATGATTCCCCACCCTGTACTGGCACTTGAAAATTATTGGGAGGCACATTCCACATGATTTCGTAGTCATCATCATAATTTATTGCAACATGTGGACTAGAGATGTGCTTAGTTAAATTTTGTGGCTGTCCTGCATGTTGCTCAGGAGCGTTGACAAGTTGCGTAAGTTGATTAAGGTCGGCTATCAACTTCTTGGTCGCGGCTGTCTGATCAGCTAGTTGTTGAGCCACCGATGTTTGTAAGGCACGTAGTTCCTCCATCAATATGTGTTGATTTTCATGAAAAGGCTCTTCATGGCACCCGTTTGATTGATGTTGATAATAGTTTCCCTCATCATAGTATTGATTTGAGTTGCTTTCCAATTGCCCTCCTGTATTGCAGTCTACGCCTTGAAATCTGCCATAGTTAGGTTTCTCGTAGTAGCCTCCGGGGTGATATGGAATATAACCTGCGTTATATCCATAGTTGTATGGAATGGCTGCTCTGAGTTTCCCGACTATACGATTCATGATTACTTGACGCAAGGCCATCACGTAGAGAGGATGAACGTTGAAACAGTTGATCGATGCATGAGAATAGTCGCCACAAAATTGACAACTATTAGTTGGTGGCACTGACTGCTTCATTTTGAAGAGAATTGGTACCTGAAATCAAAGAAAGAGTTTATCAAGTTTGACCAACCATTTCAAATCCAAGATGATATGCAAGATTAAGTCCTTTACTTTTTAGGTTTTTGAAAAGAAAAAGAAAACCCTAGAGAAACCTAAATCGACACAAAATTTGAAGAAGACGATTCTTAAACCGTTGTCCCCGGCAACGACGCCATTTTTTGATGGAGCTAGAACTTACACCAAAAGATTACTCTTCCAATGGAAGTCCTAATATGCACCAAAAACCCTAGGGAGTTGATGTTCTCTCTAGGTTTACCTACAACTGGTGCTAGATAAATGCTCCAACCCCACAAGAGTGTGGAAGCCTTATCATAGTACAGGTTTAGGATCGAACCCAAAGGACAACGTTAAAAATCTGAGTGTCTTTTTCTTGTTTCGTATCAATCTAAGTTAATCATCTAAGACCAGAAGTTTGATTTGAGTTATTTAACCTAAAGCATGCAAAAGTAAAGGCAAGAATAAAAACTAGTTTAAGGATTAAAAACTAAGATTAGCAGATGATGATGGATCACTGGGGTGATGCAGGTGTTCGCCACCACTACACATGAATTGTACTTGTACCAAACATAGCAAGACTTGTAAGCAAGATACATGGATGTTGTACAAAACCGATGTCTTATAGGAAAAGAGCGGTGCACACATCCTTCACGGGTTGAGTAACTCTCATTCGGTACGTATCTACGTGTCAATGAAGATATGTAGTCTCCGAAGAGAAAATCTTACTCAACCTCGTGAAACGTGCATCGGAAAATTAACAAGCGAGCGATAATTACCAAATCGATTAGTATCCTTATAGACTATCCCTCTTTCGAGGATATAGCTACGAGAAACGTGAGAGTGTTGCAACGTCAGCCATTCTCGAATGAATGGTCAAGTACTTTGCACCACTCTCTCCTCAGAGTGTGTTCCTCGACCTGTCAAGGTCGCACTTTTGTACGTCAACTGATTCCATTTCATAGTACAAAAGTACAACGATGGAGGTGAGTTTAATCCACTCCTTAGAAAGTGTTCCTAGATACCGAAACGGGTGCGCGGTGGATACACGCACCAGAAACCAAAACTAAATCGGTATTCGAGTCTCAAGAGCGGTCGTAGACAAACCACAACGAAAGACAATAGATGCATACAAGAACGCGGCCAACATTCAAGCATGTATGAAACGATTTAGTATTGAAACAGAATGATAACATCATTTTAGTACAAGATACAAAACACGAGCAGCGGGGCTAGTCCCCGCACCCCAGTGGATGGAACTACTCGCTCCTCATAGAGGGAGCAACAAAGAAAGAGAAGGGGGAGAAAGAAAGCATCGTCGGAGCAGAAGAGTATATCTGTGATAGCCCGGTGTAGATCGTCGCAGTCTCCGGGACTGCTCCGTCGTGGTCGATGTCGTTCGTTTCTCTGCCTCGATCTTCGAGTCAACCTCCAGAATTGCAAGAGTAGGGTAAGGTGGAGCTATGGTGTGAGAAATGGTGAGATGGTGATGGAACAGTCTTCTAGAGTTGTGCCCGGACTGGCAGCTCACCGGATCTGGACTCAGCTCGGGATTCTGGGGCTGTGTGTGAAATTTGGGCGGAAACGGTGCTCGGGCAGTCTGGCGGCGTTCCGACACTGGTCCCAGTCTGGCAGCCTTGGGCCGCCGTCAGATGGGATGCCTAATGGGGACCCTTGGGGTCCTATTTATAGGCACTGGACTGGCTCTCACATTTTTTTGTGTGATTCCAGACCGAAAATATCTTATCCAAACGGTTTACATTTTACTCTCTTCCATTCGGTTTCTGTTCTCTCGGTCACGCTGTGTGCATGCATGCACTCTTCGCGGTCTTAATACTTGCTTCAGCCCTCGCGGTCTTGCTACTTACTTCAGCCCTCGCAGTCTTCAGCCTTCGCGGTCTCGATCTCACTTCAGTCCTCGCGGTCTTAGCTCTCGGTCTTGCGCTTCTTCTTTTCCTCTCGGTTTGCTTTTCCACTTCGGTTTCACGTGCTCTCTCTCGGTTTCTCTGTCAATTGCTTATTCGATTTTGCCTTTGCCAACCATTCGGTTTTGCTGCTGTGCGCTTCTTTCTCCCAAACGGTTTTCTCTATTTCATTCAATCACGGCAGCTGCCATAACGTGGGCGTATAGGCTGCTACAACTCTCCATTTCACGTGAACACTACTAGACAAAAGGTGCCTTGCGTTCTCCATGCATCGCAAGCCTGCGGTTTCATGATTTGGCCTTTACGTGGGAGTGAACAACAAACGGTCTTTGCATGATACTCTCATCCAATCGATCTATTTCAGCAAGTAATCTTATCACACGGTCCTGTTTCTACCCAACTCCATGCTCGCGGTCTTGAGTTCTTCTTGATTTGGGAAAACTGATAGACATCCTCATAGTCTTGAGACTGTGAGGGTTCTCGCGGTCTTTGGGATCGTGAGGCCTCTCGCGGTCTTGAGACCGTGAGGGTTCTCGCGGTCTCGAGACCGTGAGGGTTCTCGCGGTCTTGAGACCGTGAGGGTTCTCGCGGTCTTTGGAATCGTGAGGCCTCTCGCGGTCTTGAGACCGTGAGGGCTCACGTGGTCTAGAGACCGTGAGAGGAGTTGTGGAGGCAAGACCGAATGGCTGGATGAAGATGGGCCGTTAATTCGTGATCTGACGGTATTAGATGGTCACGGTTTTGAGACCGGGAGAGAGAACCGAATGGTGGTCAAGACCGAATGCATTCAGGACCGAATGGATGAAACCGAACTGTTGGATCTCGATCGGATGGTTGCGAGTGATCTGCAGAGGGAAAGGAGAATGTGTAAGAGATAATATCATCGAATAAACTAGTAATTAGAACTATTTAGGAAATATTTGCAAGGAATTAATGAAATACTCAAGGTGAACCAAAGAGAGGGTAAATCACTCAATATGAGGAATAAAATCCTTAGAATTGGCGACTGTGCAGATGAATCTGGAGGATTCATCAGCCCGTCAGTTCTTTCCACAACTTGACTGGGTCGAAGCCATCGTTATCACTGATGCAGACTCCATTGTTGAGCAACTCTTGCTTGGCTGCACTGGTGGAGAAGATTTTATTAAGCAACCTCTCTGTGATTTTGTGTTCCTAGTTGTAGAGGCGCCCTTGCAGTCAGTCCCCTCAACCATACTTCTTTCTTCCCTCCGTGTTGTTCGGTATGTGGTGGAGGGAAGAGACAAACTCCTTCGTCAACTTGGTGTAGGAGTTAGAGAAGCTCAAGCATAGCTTCCGGAGTCCAGTGGCCTCGAGGACATTGTCCAATGTTTTGAAGATTCCAATTTCCTAGAAAGAAGATATATGTCAGAATCTAGTCGGGCAATAGACTTTCACTACCAACTCGGAGTAGCATCATTGATGCTTTGTATCTTTCAGCACGAAGCGTCCCAGAGAGTGAGCAAGAGCTTTAAGCTCCACCGTTGCAGCTGGGGTTGCGCCTACTTCGGTGTGGGCCTGCTTTTCGGCCGCAGAGGGCCCAACTATTACTGGGTTAGGGCATTTCTGCCCTACAGCTACCACTGTTGTGGCTTCTGGGTTGATCCTTCAGCCTTGCTCATTGACTTGGACGATGGTTTCCTTTTTGTGTGCCATTTTTTGAAAAATAAAGAATAACACGTTTAAATTTAAAAAGGGGTTACATTGGAAAAATTTCCTCTTCCTGATATGTGGAAGCGTCAAAGCTGAAATGGGATCGGCCTGATATGGCTTGGGAGATACTACATAAACTGGTATTGGGTTGCATAGGAAAGCTCAACCTCGGGTTAGAGAAAAACTTGGTATTCCTTCTGCACGACGCGCAAGTACACGATATCAAGGGAAACTGACATGTTCTTGCATGATACTCGTGAAAACCGATATCAGATACATAAGAAATGATGCACTTGCAAAAATCGGCATCCCAAGAATGCGGTATAGTTACGCGTTACAGGCATCGCGCAATCTTGGTGAGAGTCGATAGGCTTCCCCAAACTTAATCATGTGATATGGATGCACGACACAGATGGAAACCCGACACGATCAGAGTGGAAATTAGGAAAACCAATACGCATTTGAAGCTTTGCCCGATATGGGAGGGAACACAATATGTGGTATCTTGATATGGTTTAACGTTAAGGGTGCACAATATGTATGGGTGATAGACCTATGCGATTGAGGCTGCGCGACACGGGTTATTACCTTATCGGGATAGGAGTCTATGAACGTGACACGGGACACTAGAAACTTAGAAACCTGACATGGGAGTTAGGAATGGCTCTGAATGATGTAAGAGTTTGCATGATAAGGGAGCAAAAGCTTAGTAACTTTGGTAACCTGACACAACACAGTTAAACTCCTATTGCTTATATAGCCATCCGCGAAGGGTGGTGAAAGGGTAAAATGGGGACACGCATCACACATGCATGAGATTCGCCTTCCAAAACAAAGTAAAACCCGTTTAATCACGTTATATCATGAGTCTTAGAGAGAGGTGGTGTGTCATCTGGCATGCACGACCCTACACACAATATGTGACACGCGTTTGTGCGATACATCAGTGCGACACAACGTGAGTGCAACCCGACATGTTCTTGTGTGATATGACTGTCGCAGGCTTGAACCGATAGGTCCGTGCGATACGTATGGCTGATTGACGTGGGATTTTATCGCACGTACAAACTCACTTAGGGTTGAAATCCCTGAGCTTTACCAAAACCAAAGTGCAATAATACCACCCGCAAGCGGACGAGTCTTATCGCAGTATAGTTAAGGATCGAACCCAAAGGACAACATTTTTAAGAATCCTTGTCAGTCTAATCTAGTTTGAGTTAAGACTAATATTTAGAACGATTGGTTGATTTGAGGTTAATTAAACTAATTGCAAGAAAGTAAAAGCTGAATTAAAGTTGGATTAAGATCAATGATATGGAATCGTTGGGATGGTATCGGGTTTCACCACCGCTACACACACAAACTCATTCAATCGCAAACAATCCAGGCAAGATATAACAATCCAAATAGAGCTACTGCAAGACCCCCCATACAGGCGTTAGGTTCACGTAAGCATCACCTTAGGCATCAGATGTCTCGTCACCATCCGGATCACTTACTTACGGCTCTGAAGATACAAAAATCCAACGAAGGTTGTGGCCCCCCTATACAGGCGTTAGGCACACAAAAGCGTCACCGAAGGCTAGATGGCTCGTCCCCTCACAGATCATACACTTACGACCTCAAAGAAATCCCATTCTATTTCTAGTTTGGGAGTCAACCACATTAATTGATAAGCAAGCAGGTGATAGATCTACAAACTAACATCGACGATAAACAAGATGATACAAAATCCAACTAAGGCTGTGATCCTCCCTAAGGTATGTTTAGACCACAGAAGCGTCATCGTAGGCTAGATGTCTCGTCCCCTCACTGATCATACACTTACGATGTCAAGGAATCCTATCAGAAGTTCTCGTCAAGGAGTCGAACTTGTAAACTGTCATTCCATCCCATATATAGAAGATTTCGCAATAAAGGAAAGAACAAGATGAAAGCAAGTAGATAATCAACTACAAACATACGAATTAACAACGAAAAGGAAAGTTGTATACATTTCCATAGAATGCTTAACAAAAGATCATGCTTGCATGGGCAACGGGGCTAGTCCCCACACCCCAGCGAAAAGGTACTACTCGCTCATGATGTGAGAAACAAGAAGGATAAGAAAGAGAGAGAAATTTGCCATGAACTCGATGCAGAAGGTAGTCGCAACTCGGTGAAGATGATGTGGCCTTCTACGTCGTGTCAGAGCAGATCTGGACGTGAACGAGAGATGTCAAGACAGACTGGATAGTCTCCCTTGCTCCATCTTCCTTCTCTCCTCCGCCTCCTTGGTTGCAACACGGGTAGTAGGTGGAATGAAACTGGAGTGAACGGTACTGGATTTGGATCGAACTTGTGTACAGGCAGCCTGTCGACGTCCCGAAACCCCCCTTCCCAAATGAGGACCGTTGGGGTCCTATTTATAGGCACATATCTGTCCTTCATGTTTTGTTAAACGATCTGCTAGCTCACACAGTTTGCATGTATATGCTTTAAACGGTCTTGTGATCCTTCATTCGGTCCTCGCATGAATAGTGTAGTGAACGGTCTTCGCTAGCAGCAGTAAACGGTCTGCTGTATCTATTTCATTCGGTCCTCACTTTGCAGCAGCAGACGGTTTGCTCATTCAGTTTGCGTGCTGCCGCAACCAACTCAAACGGTCTCTCAGCTTCAGCAGCTAACACAGTCTGTATTCATTGCCTTTTCCCAAGCAATCTCGCACGTGGTCGCATGCAAACAGTTTCATGCTGAGGCTGATTCATCCATTCGGTCTTCACGTCTGACTGCTTCAAACGGTCTTCCATTCGGTCTTAATGCAAATGGAGCAAACCGTCTCGATTGCTTATTCGATTTGCATGCTGCTAAACCAAACAGTTTTCACGTGCTGCTCCATTCAGTTTCATCAATAAACAGTCTTCATTGCTAATCCAATCGGTTTGGTTCATGCATGTGCATCGTATCCATAAAGTTTCGCTTGGACAGCCCGTACGGTTTACTGCCATTTTATTCAAACGGTCTTCACATCTAGCTATCAAACGGCTTGCTTCCATTTTATTCAAGGAAAAAAAACCAAACTGACCTACTTTTACTAACTTATTTACCAGTTTGAGTCAGAAAAAGAGGCAACCGACGCCACATGGCGGGCCTCTCTTTGGAGACGCCACTCCATTTGGCGTCTTCAATGAGAAGTCGCCACGTGGCGCACCGGTATTTATTTTTTTATTTTTTTGCAATATTATGATACCATGTATTATTTGAATACACTATAATAACATTAATAATTGATATGTAAGTAATTATTTGTCTATGTTATTTTTAATATATATCACATATTATTTGATTACAATTTAAGTAATTATCCTCTAAATAGAAAATAGTACAATAAGATTAATAATGTAATATATATATATACACACACACATATATATATATGACATGTAACTGATATGTTAAATATATACTATACATTTATATTTGTCTATTCATATATAATAATATATTATTATGATTTTTGCATTCATGCTAAATAAATATGCTATTATATTATTCAGGAAAGCATATATTAGATATAAATATATTCTGTATAAGGAATATATAACTAATAATTACATGCATGTATCACTGAAGTGATTATTTATTTAGAGAAATTTTAAGAAAAAAATCATGTAGTATACATATTAGATATAATTTTTCAATATATATAATCTTTAATAGATGAAATAGGAAAAGAAATTGACATCTGCTAAATGATAATATAGCATATTTATCTTTAAAATATATTTTATTAATATGTACAAGCATATATAATCATTGTTCATATTGTATAATAGAATATAGTAATTTTATTTAAATTTTTCTAATTCACATTACATAAAATTTATAAGATATTTTTTACTTAATCATAGAGGCTATAGATTTGTAAAACTAACTTAGTTTAAAATTAATCTTGGTTTTACTATCTTATTTACCAAACTAACCTCTCCTCCAATTTCTTAGTTTTAAAATTACAAATCTATAGCATCTATAATTAAGTAAAAAAACATCCTATAAATTTCATGTAATGTGAATAAAAAAATTACTATATCTACTATACAATATGAACAATGATTATATATGCCTACACATATTAATAAAATATATTTTAAAGATAAATATGGCTATATTATCATTTAGCATATGCCAATTTCTTTTCCAGTTTCATCTATTAAAGATTATATATATTGAAAAATTATATCTAATATGTATAATACAAGATTTTTTTCTTAAAATTTCTCTAAATAAATAATCACTTCAGTGATACATGCATGTAATTATTAGTTATATATTCCTTATACATAATATATTTATATCTAATATATGCTTTCCTGAATAATATAATAGCATATCTATTTAGCATGAATGCAAAAATTGTAATGATATATTATTATATATGAATACACAAATATAAATGTATAGTATATATTTAACATATCAGTTACATGTCATATATATATATATATATATATATATATATATATATATATATATATATATATGTGTGTGTGTGTGTGTGTGTGTGTGTGTGTATATATATTACATTATTAATATTATTGTACTATTTTCTATTTAGAGGATAATTACTTAAATTGTAATCAAATAATACATGATATTTTATTAAAATTAACGTAGAAAAATAATTACTTAAATATCAATTATTAATGTTATTATAGTGTATTCAAATAATACATGGTATCATAGTATTGCAAAAAAAATTTAAAAATAAATATTGGTGCGCCACGTGGCGACTTCTCATTGAAGACACCAAATGGAGTGGCGTCGGCTGCCCCTTTTTCTGACTCAAACTAGGTTATTTGGGAAATATATTAGAAACTAGGTTAGTTTGGTAAATAAGTTAGTAAAAGTAGGTCAGTTTGGTTTTTTTTTCCTTTATTCAAACGGTCAGCATGCATGGCAAACTTATGTACGTGATTTCAACATTCGGTTTTAGATTAGCAAATTGGCCATTCGGTCTTGAATTAACAATTGGCCATTCTGTCTTTGAGTTGCATGCATGCACGTGAATGGATTAAACAGTTTCATGCGAACGATCTTGTAGCAGGTGTCCATTTGGTCTTCACGTATAGCTCAAACGGTCTCGCAGACCGGAACTCCTTAAATGGTCTTGCAGACCAAAACTTCTCAAACGGTCTCGATATTCCCAGCTCCAAACAGTTTTGGGGTGAACTTGTCCATTTGGTCTTGGTATAGCTCAAACGGTCTCGCAGACCGAAACTCTTCAAACAGTTTCGAGACCGGTTTTTCCAAACGGTTTCAAGAGTGGTATTTTTATCAAACGGTCTGATAAGTATGTCCATTCGGTCTTGAGATAAGTCTTGACTATATTTTTATTGGATTTCATGCATTTTACTGATCATTTTTCATATATGATATGCCATCAATGGATCATCCTATAATTTATTATAATTTGTGCAAATTTAATAAATGTGGACCAATCAAAGGTCGCCACCTAGGCAACGCACCCCAATCCCTACCTTGCAAGCGAGGTTCGACTGACCAATGGGCTCATGCCACCTCAGCTCAACTTGCCTGCATGGACGCACACTCGCATAAATGAAAAATAGGGAAAAAGATGGTAGTGCCCTTACCACTGTGAAGAGGAGTCAAGGGCACTTTACTCGTTTTGCCACATGTCTTCTTCTTCCTTCTTTGAGTCCTCCTATGTGAGTAGCTGGTCAACTCACCATTTGACTTCACAGATCCGATCCCCTGAGCTTTGGGTGACAGTGTGACCACCTTTGTCGTTCCTTGATGAAGTTGTTGGTCACATCAATTTACTTGATGGTGGTTGAAGTCGTCAGGACGATGGAGGAGATCTCCAGTGAGGAAGTATGAAGGGGATCAAGGTGACAAATGAGGCTAGCAGAGGAATTGAGACCATAGGAATACACTCTAGGTTTTTCTGAGTCTTTGGAGAAGATTTGTGATCTTGCAGAGGGACTGTAGTCCCCCATTTATACCCATATATGTTGGCAGGGCTGTCCCATGGAGGTGGATAGGGAGAATCCTCTGAAGTCCTCCAAACTAGTTAAAAATTGGGGTAGGTAAATTTGTCTTATTCACACAAAGACAAAGGACATGTTTCCTGGTTTTCCCGTTCATTAATATTTGGGAAATCAACTTGGAATGTTTCCATAGTCGAGAACATGTTTCCAAATATGACTGAGGTAGGTGAAATCACTATTGTCATTGGATCTCATATTGAATGGATATCTAGCCAAGCGGATGAATAAAGTGGCCGAATTATTATTATTTCTAGAAAAGTTTAAAATGTGGCATTTATGATATTTCCTTGGCAATTGAGTCACTTTAGGATTTCTAGAAAAATCCATAACTCTTATTCTATTAATCCTCTCAATCCCAAATTTTAAGTAAAAATCTATAATGACTTTATCTAATCGTGGGCAAGGTTTGAGTCCAAAACTCAAAAGAAAAAGATGCTTTTCTTAATATCCAATTCTTTCTCTTATAAGACATATTTTAAGTATTAATTCAATCTTTTTCTCTTTCTTATTTTTTCTATATTCTTTACTTTGTTAACCTTTCTTGTTGGAACCATGTGACACTAAAATATAACCATTAGTGGTCACTCCATACTATTTTCTATAGAATTCCACACAATTATCATAAGTATATTACTTATTATCCATTATCGTTTGCCTCTTTCTTAATATTGGATTTTCTTCTCTTCCTTTTCCCTAATATCCACATTTGGATCAACAAAACAATATAAACCATAAAATGCATAGCAACTAGAATTTCACAAAATAAACCATACATTTAAGTCAAATCATAACATATTTCCAATATGTCCTTTTAATTGAATGATTGCATTTCAATTATATAAATACATGTGAAAAACCATGTTATAACAAGTAGGATACTCCAAAGAATATGGCTCCACTCTCTATCAGGGACACCTTCCGTTGCCACCTAACTCAACTTATGATCATGCACATACTTTTCAATCATTTCTTTTTTATCATCGGGTAAATCCTTGTTAATAGAAAGCATATGTTAATTATTTAGTACATTGAATTCATTTGATTAATCATTAAAATACATTCTAAATGAGGAGACATAATACCTTGAATTCATCTTTTTCTCTTGTAGCAAAAAATTCTTCCAATACCTTTGGGTCAAGATCGGACCATTGCCCAATCGGGGACTTCTTGTTCTTGTCATTGCTTATGTATTCTCTTGTCAGATTTTCCCTATAATTCCTTAATATTCTCCCACAATGTTCCATCACCTTTTTAGCATTTTTTTCTTCAAGGTCAAATTTTCTCTACAAATTAATAAAGAATGTAAAATGCACATCTAGCATTTAAAAAATTAAATATGTTTCTCTAGTATTGGTTGGATCTTTGAATAATTTATATTCCTTCTGTGTGATCTTCACATGTATATGAGTCAATGTCAGCTTCAATATTTACACATGGCAAGGAAATTGAGAATGGACTGTAGTAGTCATACTTGTCATAGTACTCTTCTTCATTCGTAGGATTTGCAATGAACTTCCTTTTCCTATTAAGAATGATAGACCACTTTTCATTTGCAAGATCATCGATGTACAATACTTGCTTCACCTATGACGCCATTAGGAATGTTTCACCTTTCTCGCTAATCTTTTCAAAATTCACTAATGTGAAACCCTATCCATCCAATACAACTCCTTTATTGTTATCAACCCAATTACACTTAAAAATGGGAACACTAAAATCTATGTAGTCAAACATCCATATGTCTTCAATGACATTGTAATAAGGCATTTTAGCTTTACGTGGACTCTTATTCTTTGCACTAGAAAAATAAAATCAAGATGCTTGAAGGGCAACCACACTATTTTTGATGACACTCTTATCATCTTGATGTTTTGTATAATATCAAAATCAATTTATGTCAAGACCTTCGTAAACTGTAATGTTCATTTTTTGTTCAAAGGAAAGCCATTTAATATTTTCAACAACATTATTTGGTGTTTGAGATAGTTGACAAAAGGCATTGTCTTCAAAATACTTAAAATGTCCTATTATGCTGTCTATCAAGCCACATTTGAACTGACTCAAGGATATTTTGTTTTGATAAAATTAGTATGTTTGGTGATAAAAATACCCACTTCATCGATGTTGTGTAAAGCATACAAGTGTGCTAGGTTCCACAGCTCATGACTAATTACTTTCAATGGTGCGCCTAAAGTCCCTTGATGGAATAGGGATCAACATTCTTTTCGTTTGTAGGAGCTACATGTCAAATCAGAATGTCATTGCAAAATTCCATAACATCCCTATCCACATAACCCTAAATAATACTCCCTTGAGGCCGATAACGGTTTCAAACATCACTTTTAAAAACACTCATGTACCATTCAAAAGGACACATACAATGCAACAGTTTTAAACATCAACTTTAAAATCACTCATGTTGTAAGACCCCTGGCCTGAGTTTTGGACTAATCATATTTTCTTTGGCTTGAGTAAGTGCTTAGAACCTTGCTCTAATCCTTTGAAAGATCTTCGAGTTTGTGGAGAGCTGAATTATCCAATTTGAGCTTGTTTGGATGATGCTTGTGCTTTGTGTGCTTATGTTGGGGCATATTGCAATTTACCCATTTGTGAGGGTTACCTTCCAAATTTCCACCTCTAGATTGTTTCTTCTCTTTAATGGCTTTGTGAGAGAGAGTGTGGTGCTTTGGGGCACCTTGGTTGAGCTTTGGATGAGTGATGATGCCCTTAGAGGTGATTAGGGTTTCTAGGGTTTGCTTGGTTTCGACCTTATGTGCTTTGTTGGGTGTAGAAACCTTGTCTCGACCCATGTGGGTGTTTTTGGTGCGTCTCAGTCAAGACACCTTCCTTGGGAGTGCCTTGTCTTGATTGTGATGGTTTTAGGTGGTTTGGGTCGAGACAGTTTGTCCTTTTGTGGAGTGTCTCGACCTAATGTGCATCGTGACCATTTTTCTCGACCTGGATGATGCTTTGCTCTTATTTTGACCCTCCTTGAGGTTTTGTGAACAAAACCATGTGTTGGGGACCAAAGAACGTCGAGACCCAACATAGACTATATCCCCATCTCGTGCATGCAAGGTTTAAGTTGTTGCATGTTGGTTTCTTGTGTGGACAAGTGTCCTTATGGTGCCCTTTTGGTGTTGACACCCCATCTCCACCCTCCCTCCCTCCTTCGTTGCTATATAATCCCTCTTCTCTCCATGAAAGTGACCATTTTCGGCCTACTTGCTCATCCTTGGATCTTGGTGGATCAAGGAGAGTTGATCCTTGGAGCTTTGGTAACCATATCTCTTACATGTGGTGATCTTTGCTCATTTTCAACCTTGGTAAGTGTTTTACTTCCCTTGATGGTGTTTCTTTTGATCTTCTACCTTCTTCTCCTTCTCTATTCTTGGCCCTAGACCATATATCCTCCATTGTGGTCGTTCTTGAGAAGTGAACTCCTGATCACAAAGGTTATAGGCAATGTTTTGACAAGGTGGATCCATGTGTGAGGAAGTTTCCTTCTCTCTTTCTCCTTTCTTCTTTTGGTTCAACCTAGAGATTATTGCCCTCTTTGCTTGGGTAATATTTGACCTTGGTGTCTTCTTCTTATTTAGGTGATCTTGTGGATGAGAGTGGAGCCTTTGGTGGAGCTTCATCATCCTTGGTGATCTTGTGCTTGGAGTTTGTGATCCTTGGGAGTTGATCCACTTTAAGGCGGTTGATAAAACCCTTTACCTTCTCTATTATGGCACATTTCCTTACTTGCATATTTCTCTTTCTCTTTCTAAAATGTAATCCTAATGTGTAAGTAAATAATAGCATTCTCTAGATCTTGTTTGATGGTGATTAACATGTTTGGCTTGCTTTGATTTTTAAACCCTCAATATGAGGTACCCAATTTTGGAGATGGATGTGTTATGGTGGTTATATTCCTACCTTGGACCTTGGTTTTGAGTGCATTCATGAGGATCATGTACCTTGATCCATCTTGGAGTTTAAATTCTATGTTAGAGGTGTTATACATGGAGTCTCTCTCTTGCATGAGGTTCTTTTGTGATGACTCTCATAGTGTGTTTTAGGGTTTTTGGTGACCGTTTTATGAGGAGTTTTTCCTCCTAGTTGATGGTGGTTTCTTTGATGATCACCTCCTATTTTAGATGTGTTTACCTTCTGTTCTAATGATGGTTCATCCTTGGTTTGGTGGCGGTCTTATGTCTTGGGTTCAGCTTGGTCGAGACACATTGCTCTTGGTCGCGGTCACAGTCGGGATATCACCCTTGGTCACGGTCATGATGTTGTTTGTATTTGGTTGCAACACATTTTTTGGTCCCGGTCGAAATGCCTTGTATTTTTGTTTAGTCACACTGTGTGTGTGTGTGATTTCAGTTGAGGCATGCTACCCAATGCTCTTGAGTCATGACCTATTCTTGGTTCTGGTCGAGACTAGAGGGTGTCACAGTCATGACCTTGCCCTTGGTTGCGGTCGCAATGCTGTGTTGTGTCTGGTCGAGACATCATTTGGGTCTTGATGGCAGTGTCTGAGCTGTGATGTCTATTCCTATTTTTGTCAGAACGCCATGCTTCTAGTGATCACGATGCCAAGTTTCTATGAGGTTAAGATAGGTGTTGTGTGGTTGGTCGAAACACATTGATGAGTGGGTGGTCGCGAACCATATGGATGATGGTCGTGACATGTATATGGTAGATGGTTGAGACCTCTATGTGTGATGGTTGATCATAATAGATGCATAACTATGAGATGATACATGTACATATCTGCATAGCTTGTGCCTTCAATCTAATGCCCTATACATGTTCATGATGTTCATTCCTAATAAGATTAGGTGATAATAATGTGTTGATCCCAAAATGCTCCAAGGAAGTGGGAGGATATGTACTTAGGGTTTGGTGGTTGAATATAACTATAAAATCCTAATTGGCTGTGTGTGTGGACACTAACCCTAATCCTATGGTATGTTATACTTGTTGAATTTATAGAGATGTATAGCATATAATTATATGTTTCTCTCTCTTGTTCATAAATCCCTAACCTTGGAGGTGATATGCACTTGAATAACATAGCTATGTGAATGCTATGGTGAATCCTATATTATATAGGATAGTGATTGAGGAATGTTGAAGCATAATGTGATGTGGCATATGTAGGGATTATGTGGTTGGGTCTGATGACCTGGAAGGTGCTTTGTGCATGATTTGAGGTGATAACCTCTAGAGATGTGATTGAGGGATTGATATCCCACAGCGATCTGACATTAGTGATACCCTTGTGTGTCTATGTGATAGTGATGATGACCTTATTAATGGTAGTGCTATAGTGTTTTTGATGATGTGACATCTTCACACCGTATACATTTTATACCTTCTGAAGTTGTACTACACTCTTATTCTTGTAGAGTTTGTTTAGACTTTGTATGTTGTAACTTGATTGATGCTAAAAGACACTTAATTGGCATAACTAATCAAGTGCATCCTTAATCATGTAGTTGTCCTAGCCATAGACCCATTCCAATGTCAATCTTAGTGTTGTATGGTGAAATGGGCTCTCCCTTAGTCGAAGCTCAGAGTCGTATACTGTTGAGTATCTGCATTCACATGATTGGCTGTGGGCCATACCCTGGTAGGAGTGCGGCTACAAGCCATAGATCAGTGATGTGACTCAGCATATACTTTCACAGGATTGGCTGCGGTCCATACCCTGGTGGAGTGCAACTTTGGGTCGTATTATAATTTCATTAGCGTTGTGCCTATATACCAAAGCGGGCTAGGCTATTTTGCATATGACTCATATGTTATGTCACGACAGTTTTCTCATGTGTTGACCAAGAGGTGTTGGAGACGTCATGGATTCTGAATCTTCCCTTAACCTTGTGTGTCATTAAATTTGACTTAGCAGTGGTCATTTGGAGTATGATTGGTATACCTCATCTCCTCAGGGCATTAACAAATGGTGTAATACAACCGTGTAGTGTATGTGCATAGGAACAAATGTGGATAACATTGGTTGATGCCATGTCTTGCTTTTGTATGATTTTAGTGATAGAGAATATACATGTTCTTCATATTCTTTATTAGGATATCAAATTTTCAACTGCTCAGTGATAACTGAGATGTATTGGTCAATTTGCTTTATCTGTTAGATACATATCATTTAGTTGAATCTGCTCAGTTCGTAATCATGTTATCTATATGTTTTTTAATAGACATTGGTAGGGAGTTATATCTCTCACTGGAATGTTTGGTCTCACCCCGTGCGTTTCCACATCTTTTAGGTGGTCGTGCACGACGTGGTGGAGATCGTGCAGCCGAGGAAGAGAAGCAACAAGAGAAGTAGTTGATTGGGTTGGAGATGTTGCTAGTCTTTCAGTGCTAGAGTCCTAGATTCGTTCCTATACACTTAGGTCCTTGGGGGTGTTCTCGGTGTGTTTGTGTTATGTTATTCTCATGAGGTTTTTAACATGTGTGCCTTTTGTTGTATAGTTATGGAAGATGTACATGTATACATGCAAAATAGGTTCTTCATGTAACAGGTTGATGATAGGAATGTTTGAGAACAATGATGTAACCACCTTGTGATATATGACATGTTATGCATGTGTCCAGTTAAGGACTTATATGTGAAAGTTTTCATTTTGTGGTGCTCTTGAGAAATCAATTTTGATCTCCTGTGTTTTCTAGTAGTCTACATGGTTTGCATTGTTTTCGCTTTTGGGTTTTATGTAATCTCGCTTTGTGTGGCATAGGGTGTCATAGGTGAGACCCCAAGTCCAAGCTACATGATACAACAACCAATGAATTTTTATGCTTACAAGTAGGATCAAGTTTTATAATTATATCCAACAATTCAGCTAGTAAAAAAGAGGTAACTACTATATTGAGCATATGATAGAGCATATATGACACACCAAATTTTATTCACTTTTTGTAGACTATTTTGCTATGTATTTCATGCATTATTGTTCAGTTCTACATTATTGATGCATTATTTATCTCTAAAATCCTATGAAACTTTGTTGCATCAAATAATAAGTATTTTCACTGAATTATGTTAATCTATCATATTTTATTCAGTTTTATGTTGATTGTTCATATTTTAGGTAATTAGAGCACTCATGAGGCAGCTTGGTGCTACCGACATTACAGTTGGTGGTACCGACTTAATTCAAAAATCTAGTAGGGAGTTTAAAGAAATCTTAGTGCTACAAAGATGCGACTTGGTACTATCGAGTCAGGGTTTGAGGCTACTGAAATGACAAGTCATTGCAACTGCCTTATGGTACGGAGAGCAATAGGAACTGAGGTTATAAACTCTGTGCTACTAACCCACTTGTTGGTAGTACCGACACAGCTAGAGATTCGTGTCACCCAATGACTCAGTTCCACCAACATCTAGTTGGTGGTACTAACTTCACACGATCAATGTAGATTTAAGATCATGTCAGATCTGACAGTTGGGACTAAATGACAGCCTGATTCACACTTATGACCTGATGGGAGTTCGGCCTGACCTAATTATCATGTTCTGTTCTATTACAACCAAGAACGAAACCAAGAGAGGAGGAGACAAAGGAGACAACTACATCCTATATGATCCAGACACTCAAGAGAGCATATTTGCAATGAGAAAACTGCAAAATGAGACGTTTACTAGAGGGGATTTCCCATACTGGTTTATCCAGGGGTTTTCATCGATTTTCTCATGTTTACCACGTTTTATCTTTTCTCCTCTATGTAAGAGACAGTAAAAATCATGCGGGGCTAATCCCCTTGTTTTTCAAGGCCATGGAGTATCCCAATATAGCATTGTAATTGACTTCCATTACATAATATAGTTTTTTTTTTAATTCTTTACATAAATATATGACTACTTAGTGAAGTACCTATCCTTTATCTCCACAGTTAATTACTTAGACCATTTATTTCTTTGGGGGAGGGATTAAGGTTTGGAATAGTCATATATACATAGCCTATATTGTTCCTTGGGAATGGGCTCACTACTAAATTTCTGACCTTTAATGTCACTTTTATTGACGTTGGTTTCACACAAAAAAATAGATACTAGATACCATACAATGTCACTTCTCTAGCACAAATGTCACCATATTTCAAATAGTTCCAATTAAGAAAAGACATGGGTACCACTTTTTCATTAACTTTGGTCACCTTTCAAAAAAACTGATGTCTAAAATAACCCATAAAATACAATTGTTCGGAGGAAAATATTTACCTCCAAAAAATTTAAGACAAGTGTCGGTTTTTTAAGGAACTAGTAGAAGACATTATCGCATGAAATAAATGTTTCCTACAAAATACTTGAGATGTCAATTTTATATCCACAAGAGGACATCGATTCACATGACAAACTATGAAAAATATCACAAACGATGTCAGTTTCACCTCAAGAAACTGATGCCGGAGGACATTGATTCACAAGACAAACTGTGAAAAATATCACAATCTATTTCAGTTTCACCTGAAGAAACTAATGTCACAGTGTTCGTGTCAAATCCCAACAAAAAGTTGTTCCCCTCAAAATTGCACTCTAGTGTCAGTTTTTAATCCAAAAATTGACAACTCAATCCATACTGAGGTTGATTTTTTTTTTCATTCAGATTATTGCCTGTAGCATCAGTTTTTTAGCGAGAATTGATGTCTAAGTGAGTAGGTTAGGTGTTAGCTTGGTCCAACAACCGGAAATTATGGTCATTGCTCATGGTATTTTTTCTAGTTAAGTAACTAGATTAGGTGTTGTTATTTTGAAGGAAACTGATGTCTAAGTCACTCGGTTAGGTGTCATTTCTTTGATAGAAACCAACGTCTAGCTACTTCGTTGTTGGTTTTTCAGAGAACTAACAACTATGTCCCACTTAATACTAACCTACAAAATTTCTTTACCCCATTCTCTCTATTTCACCTAAGTGCATTTTGCTCTAGTGATCATCATTGTTATTGTGATGATGTGCAACTTTGTTGCCATCTTCACAGTTGTGACGATATCGTTGTTGTTGTAGTCATCACCACCACCACTGGAGATTGCCCCCACCTTTGTTTAGCTTGAAAGATCTAGGGGGGGTGAATAAAGCTTTTGGTTCTTTAAAATTCAATTAAAAACCTAGAACAAAGAAGGAGGAGGAAACAAGGAAGATACTTTGATTAATAGTGGTTCCAACCTTTGAATCAAAGGTTGTCAGTCCACTACCTAATTGTCTCCAATTGGGATTTTGAAAGTAATTTATTTTATTTACCTTGCAAGGATGTTACAAAAAAATACAATCACCTTCCTTGAAGTACCTTCAACTTGAAGTAGCCTCAACCTCCTTGAAGAAGCCATCTTGAAGTAACCTCAAGCCCTTGGAGCAACCTTTACCACCTTGAAGTAATTCCACCACCTTGAGGTAGCCTGCACCTAGAAGTAGCTCCAACCTCCTTTGAAGCAGTCTTCTTGATGTAACCTCAAGCACATCTTGGAGAAACCTTCTCCAATAAGAAGTTTCTCTGATCACCTTCTTCAAAACAACCTCCAACCCTTGGAGTGGTTAAGGAGTACAAAATACAATACAAAGGAAATAGATTGGAAGAAAGAAAAACTTAACCAATGAAGTACATCGTCTTGATTCCTATATCAAGTGTATAGATATCCTATCCACTCAAGATGGACATTGTTGTGTGGTGGCTAGGAGATTGTAGATATAAGACACAACTTTGGATCTCAAGGAAGAAGCTAGCAAGTGATTCTCATCTTTGTTGCTCACTAGAATGGATGTTGAAGTGTAGCTTATGTGTTATGGGTGTCTTAAGGCCTCTCCTATTTATAGGAAGGGTTTACAAGTGATTAGAGACGTTGTAGGAAGTCTCTATAGTGTTCTTACTACTTAGCTAGATGTAACATCCCAGGTTTGAGGCCTAGGATAAAATGATCTTAAAAGGAATGATTGGACTACCCATATCACCCAGGTGTACCTCCTTTTCCGGGAGCCCATCTCTAAAGAACTCTGCGGTTAAGCGTGCTCAGCCCAGAGGAGTACTAGGATGGGTGACCAGTCGGGAAGTTGATCCTGGCTTGCGCGTCAGTGTGGACAAATTGCGCAGTTAAGGCTAGTGGTGGTCTGTGGGGCCAGTCGTCATTCTTGAAACTCTACTAGAGCCTTGGGCAGTGGGCCCGAGCGTAACAAAATTGTAACATCCCTGGATTTGAGGCCTCGGATAACATGATCTTAAAAGGAATGATTGGACTACCCATATCACCAAGGTGCACCTCCTTTTCCGGGAGCCCATCACTAAAGAACTCCATAGTTAAGCGTGCTCAGCTTGGAGTAGTACTAGGATGGGTGACCAGTCGGGAAGTTGACCCCGACTTGTGCGTGAGTGAGGACAAAGCGCGCAGTTAAGGCTAGTGGTGGTCTGTGGGGCCAGTCGTCATTCCTGAAACTCTACTTGAGCCTTGGGCAGTGGGCCCGGGCGTTACAAATGGTATCAGAGTCAATTCCTCTCTAGTAGGTGGGGCCCACATAGACATGGCATGCCAGTCTTGAGCCGTGCGGTCCAGGCAAGTTGGAAAGGGCTATCCGTAGAGACGAGATGGAGCCGCCCTTGCACTGGTAGCCGTGGACGGGAGCTGGGTGTCCATGGGCCATTGTGGGTCTGCACTGAAATGGGGTCAGATTATGAGGCCATATAGTTCATCCTTGACGAGGACGTCAAGAGTCTAAGTGGGGGAGATTGTAACATCCCAGGTTTGAGGCCTAGGATAACATGATCTTAAAAGGAATGATTGGACTACCCATATCACCAAGGTGCACCTCCTTTTCCGGGAGCCCATCTCTAAAGAACTCCATAGTTAAGCATGCTCAGCTTGGAGTAGTACTAGGATGGGTGACCAGTCGGGAAGTTGATCCTGGCTTGCGCGTCAGTGTGGACAAAGTGTGCAGTTAAGGCTAGTGGTGGTCTGTGGGGCCAGTCGTCATTCTTGAAACTCTACTAGACCCTTGGGCAGTTGGCCCAGACGTTATAAATGGTATCAGAGTCATAACCCCTCCAGTAGGTGGGGCCCACATGGGCATGTGGCGTGCCAATCTTGAACCGTGCGGTCCAGGCAAGTTGGAAAGGGCTATCCGTAGAGACGAGATGGAGCCGCCCTTACACTGGTAGCCGTGGACGGGAGCTGGGTGTCCATGGGCCATTGTGGGTCTGCACTGAAATGGGGTCAGATTATGAGGCCATATAGTTGAGCCTTGACGAGGACGTCAAGAGTCTAAGTGGGGGAGATTGTAACATCCCAGGATTTGAGGCCTCAGATAACATGATCTTAAAAGGAATGATTGGACTACCCATATCACCAAGGTGCACCTCCTTTTCCGGGAACCCATCACTAAAGAACTCCATAGTTAAGCGTGCTCAGCTTGGAGTAGTACTAGTATGGGTGACCAGTCGGGAAGTTGATCCTGGCTTGCGCGTCAGTGTGGACAAAGTGTGCAGTTAAGGCTAGTGGTGGTCTGTGGGGCCAGTCGTCATTCCTGAAACTCTACTTGAGCCTTGGGCAGTGGGCCCGGACGTTACAAAATTGTAACATCCCTGGATTTGAGGCCTCAGATAACATGATCTTAAAAGGAATGATTGGACTACCCATATCACCAAGGTGCACCTCCTTTTCTGGGAGCCCATCACTAAAGAACTCCATAGTTAAGCGTGCTCAGCTTGGAGTAGTACTAGGATGGGTGACCAGTCGGGAAGTTGACCCCGGCTTGTGCGTGAGTGAGGACAAAGCACGCAGTTAAGGCTAGTGGTGGTCTGTGGGGCCAGTCGTCATTCCTGAAACTCTACTTGAGCCTTGGGAAGTGGGCCCGGGCGTTACAAATGGTATCAGAGCCAATTCCTCTCTAGTAGGTGGGGCCCACATAGACATGGCATGTCAGTCTTGAGCCGTGCGGTCCAGGCAAGTTGGAAAGGGCTATCCGTAGAGACGAGATGGAGCCGCCCTTGCACTGGTAGCCGTGGACGGGAGCTCTGTGTCCATGGGCCATTGTGGGTCTGCACTGAAATGGGGTCAGATTATGAGGCCATATAGTCCAGCCTTGACGAGGACGTCAAGAGTCTAAGTGGGGGAGATTGTAACATCCCAGGTTTGAGGCCTAGGATAACATGATCTTAAAAGGAATGATTGGACTACCCATATCACCAAGGTGCACCTCCTTTTCCGGGAGCCCATCTTTAAAGAACTCCATAGTTAAGCGAAGTTGATCCTGGCACTTGAGCCTTGGGCAGTGGGCCCGGGCGTTACAAATGGTATCAGAGCCAATTCCTCTCTAGTAGGTGGGGCCCACATAGACATGGCATGCCAGTCTTGAGCCGTGCGGCCCAGGCAAGTTGGAAAGGGCTATCCGTAGAGATGAGATGGAGCCGCCCTTGCACTGGTAGCCGTGGACGGGAGCTGGGTGTCCATGGGCCATTGTGGGTCTGCACTGAAATGGGGTCAGATTATGAGGCCATATAGTTCAGCCTTGACGAGGACGTCAAGAGTCTAAGTGGGGGAGATTGTAACATCCCAGGTTTGAGGCCTAGGATAACATGATCTTAAAAGGAATGATTGGACTACCCATATCACCAAGGTGCACCTCCTTTTCCGCGAGCCCATCTCTAAAGAACTCCATAGTTAAGCGAAGTTGATCCTGGCTTGCGCGTCAGTGTGGACAAAGTGCGCAGTTAAGGCTAGTGGTGGTCTGTGGGGCCAGTCATCATTCCTGAAACTCTACTAGAGCCTTGGGCAGTGGGCCCAGGCATTACAAAATTGTAACATCCCTAGATTTGAGGCCTCGGATAACATGATCTTAAAAGGAATGATTGGACTACCCATATCACCAAGGTGCACCTCCTTTTCTGGGAGCCCATCACTAAAGAACTCCATAGTTAAGTGTGCTCAGCTTGGAGTAGTACTAGGATGGGTGACCAGTCGGGAAGTTGACCCCGGCTTGTGCGTGAGTGAGGACAAAGCGCGCAGTTAAGGCTAGTGGTGGTCTGTGTGGCCAGTCGTCATTCCTGAAACTCTACTTGAGCCTTGGGCAGTGGGCCTGGGCGTTACAAATGGTATCAGAGCCAATTCCTCTCTAGTAGGTGGGGCCCACATAGACATGGCATGCCAGTCTTGAGCCGTGCGGTCCAGGCAAGTTGGAAAGGGCTATCCGTAGAGATGAGATGGAGCCGCCCTTGCACTGGTAGCTGTGGACGGGAGCTCTGTGTCCATGGGCCATTGTGGGTCTGCACTAAAATGGGGTCAGATTATGAGGCCATATAGTTCAGCCTTGACGAGGACGTCAAGAGTCTAAGTGGGGGAGATTGTAACATCCCAGGTTTGAGGCCTAGGATAACATGATCTTAAAAGGAATGATTGGACTACCCATATCACCAAGGTGCACCTCCTTTTCCGGGAGCCCATCTCTAAAGAACTCCATAGTTAAGCAAAGTTGATCCTGGCTTGCGCGTCAGTGTGGACAAAGTGCGCAGTTAAGGCTAGTGGTGGTCTGTGGGGCCAGTCGTCATTCCTGAAACTCTACTAGACCCTTGGGCAGTGGGCCCAGGCGTTACACTAGCCGTTTGGTAGAAATTATTTAGTTTGTAATGGCTAAAATGTTCAATTTTAGAAGGACAATCCAGAACTTAGCTCGGTCGACAAGTTTCTAAACTTTTTATTAGGGATGTCAACTTTCAATTTTATATGTCTTATTTGATTGGTTTTAGTACATGTCACTGACATCTATGGCACATGAAAGGTGTCAATTTTTTTTAAACCCAACAACATATAGACCTTTTGCATTTACAAATGTGACTTAGTATGGATAAATGACATCGAGATCTCTTCCACAAATGACGACTATGGGGTAGAATAGGTGTCAGTTTCTTATGCAACCTGATGACAAAAAGACCTTTAACATTTACCATTGTGACTTGGTATGGATAAATGATGTTAGGTTCTTTTCCAGAACTGATGGCTATGATACTTGATGTGTCAGTTTGTTTTATCATAGAAACTAAGGTTGAATACCTTGGTCGTTAGTTTTTGCATCCCTGAGGAACAGACGACTTAGGCCTATAAATCTAGTGTCGCCCACTTAGGTGTCGCTTTTTAACCGATGTTGTTGGTATGTTTTGACTGACGCTAAAGGTGGTTTTTGTACTAGTGACTTAGAATGTGAAGGATATAACCTAGAGGCTAATTCTTGAATCCCTATAGGAGTGGGAATTGTTTTACTATAGGTAGTGTATTACATTGCAAGTGCAGGTAATATTCGCTATGTGTCCTTAGTCCAGGGTTAAAAGTAATTGATTATTAATAACATGGAGTTAAATGCAATGTATATCGTAGTGAAATTGTAATCCTAAGGAATCCATCCATCTGTGATCACAATCTACTTAATTAGATAATAGTTATTGCGATTAGTTTTTAACAACCAACCAATCACCTTTTCCTTAGGTCTAGCAGATTAAGATATAGTTAGTAGTAGTCTTTAGATTGATGTTTCCCTTGGTTCCATTTGGGCCCCATAAGCCTATACTACTCTAGAGAAGAACATCACCATCATTGACATAGGGGAGCTAACAAAGACTATTCCTATAGAACAACCATAGGACGCCACACCATAGGAGGAGAGCCCAGAAGAGGAGTCAATTGAGCATAAGGAGAACAAGGAGTCCTACATCCACCCCATCAATGAAAAATTGTGACTTTGGTACCATTTCCTAATAGCATAAAGGCGTAGAAGGTTGATCAGTGGTTCAAGAAATTTCTAGACATATTGAAAAATTTTCATATCAACCTACTGCTAGTAGATGTTGTTGAGAAAATTCCTTCCTATGGCAAATTATCGAAAGACATTATCAACAAGAAGAGGAGGACATCATATTCAGATGTCATTATATTAAAGGAGGAAGTCAGCACACTGATACAAAGGAAACTACCATAGAAGAGACAGGATACCATTGCTTAAACACACCATGCTACATTGGTAGGGTAATATTTGGAGAAGCACTTTGTGATTCCAGGGCAACCATCAATCTGATGACGTTTACTACATTCAAGAAATTGGGACTCAATGAATCCAGGAAGAGCAACGCGACTATACAACTAGTAGACAACTATGTGGTGAGACATATTGGAATTTGTCAAGATGTACTTGTAAAGGTTGACAACTATATTTTCCTATCAAATTTTGTAGTCATGGAGATGTCGGATGACTCTGACAATGAACTTCTTTTGGGTTGGCCATTCCAAGCCAAAATAGACATCATTTTAGAAATAGGGAGAAGAACACAAACATTGGGAAACCAAAATGATAGGTTTGAGACTAAGCTACTTCATTATCAACCGTTGGATAAGGAAAGTGCCCAATGTCACATGATGCAGCAATGTTGAAATCTAATGTCATTGTTCTTGGGAAGATCGTTACTATACATGGATCATGTCAAGACAATGGTGGATAAGGGTACTCTTGTTGGTAACTGATAACACCCACTTTATGGCTACTAGAGCTTATATTTTATTGTCAAAATAGCCTCCAAACTTAACTTCCTCTTCATTTTATTCTATTTATATGAAGAATCATTCCCACTACGCCCCTGAAAATATTTCCCATCTTTTGCAGGGATTTTCCTATTTTTCCACAAGAAAAGAAGCACCAATGGGCCCATCAGCAACGAAGTCCATATTCCAGCCCAGTGGCTCACCAACATCCGAGGCCGACATGCCCCTCTTACCCATCATGGTCGCTACCCACTATGATAGCAACCTGACACAGGCGTGTCATGTAGGAGTCTCAGCTCACCGCAGCCCTTTATCCGATATGGTGCCTAACTAGTCATGGTTCACAAACCGACGAGGTCGTTACCCGACATGGCCACCGCTCGGCGCCGCAGCATGACAAGGCTCCAACCCGCCATAGATGTATATGATACACTCATTATCCGACATTCTCCCAGCCCGACACATTTGATGGGTGACAGCCACTTCAGTCCTTCTGAAGCCGCAAGAATGAAGCCACAGATGAAAGACATGTTGACCAATAAAAGCTACAACTCCCATCAACTGCCTATAAATAGAAGCTACAAGCCTATAATGGGATGGGTCGGACCCTACAAGAGCTAGTCCCTAGAGAAAAGGAGCTAGAGCGTCGAGTCCTAAGGACCCTACCGAGCGATAGCTAGGTGAGCGCACTCCCATCTCGAGAGGAATGGGAGGAGTTCACTTAGAGACTGTTCCAGTAGCAGCAAGCAGCATGACATGATCCTCAAGGCCACTTCAAGCATGTCAGGTTCCTATCTGAGCTTCAACCCAATATAGCTTGCCCACCTATACCCAACACAAAGCACCCGAGAGCCTTAAGATAATGTTAACCCGATATGTATCCTAACCCATTACAGAACCCAACCCGATACGATCTATACCCATCATGGTTGTAGCCCGACACGGCCAGCAACCCGACATGACCGTATCAGGCAGAGGTCATGTTCTGATATGACCTTTACCTATCACAGTCCATGACCTGACACGGTCAGTGACCCGACATGGTCGTATCCCGATATGGCCTCTACCCAGTACCGGGTTAGCATCATCTTAGGCATTAGTTACTGTGTACTTTAGTTTCTTAAATCAAAGAGACTGATACTTATCTTCCCTTTACAACATTTACTTTCATTTAATTATAGCATTGAAACTAAACCACTATGCTTCCTTATGAGTATTGGAACATGTGGAGTTTATCTCGTATCATTGTATGTATGACTTTATTTCATTGTACGATTTCTTTCTGGCATCTGAATTCTAGTTTCTTCTTTATGATTCACACTTTTGACTAATTATTGAATCATGTTTCTTTTTTGACTCCTTCGAGAGAGGGATGTCATAAACTTCTAGAGCTTGGTCTAATTTAGATGTACGAGAGTACCCAAAACTAGAGTTGTGCCCGGTTTTTCTTTCCACGTGAGCCCACACCTTGTACCTTTGTTTGTTGGCCTTTTCTTTGAGAGAAGAAGACGCTAGATGAAGGTCGCTACTACTAGTTACGATTAAGTTTTATTTCTTCATGCTATACTCCGATGATAGTTATGCATCCTCAGTTTCCTATATGCAAAAACTACCATAAAAACTACTAAAACCCAAAATACCCAAAGCCTTAATCTTTCTGGTAACTCCCCTTGGAGATAGGTTTTAGTTTAATTCTTTGCGATTATTTTTTTCTACAACAAACCTTAATCCCTCGACTCTCTGACGTGCTTAGACAAGTAAAACTTGGATTCCGAAGTGCTATTCTCCTAGTCCCTGTCTTTGACCCCGAACTACTCTGACCCTGTGCTAGTTGCAGGAGTCTTAAACATTCAGGTATTATAAATTATTAAAGTCTGATGACTTAGACAAAATAGTGACTGATGTTCAAACCTTGAAGGAGTAGAGCTACAAAAGCAAGGTCCGA
The DNA here is from genome assembly GCA_963693085.1 of Alisma plantago-aquatica. NCBI lineage: Eukaryota > Viridiplantae > Streptophyta > Magnoliopsida > Alismatales > Alismataceae > Alisma > Alisma plantago-aquatica. The sequence continues at coordinate 908,157,470 of OY856409.1, forward strand.
CAAGAAGCGGTCAGAAGCTATGCCACGTGCAGAGAGCCGAACCATCTTTTTGACTTTTGCCCACACACAACCATGTAGAGCGAGCTTGATGATGAGAGCACGGAGAATGTAAGTTATGTCCAGTATCAACGTCCCGACCATCCCATATTCTCATACGGAAACACCAACGCGGTAGAGAACTCTCACCAGCTGGTAGGTGAAACTTCTTCAGGGGGAGAGCAGAATCATCAATGCCAGACAGGTTTCTAGCAACAAAGAATCTACCCAAATGCTCAATAAGGTCAGCAACAACGATCATCAATGATAACTAAGTTAATGTCCTTCGCCAAGAAACAAAACGATCTGAATGAGAAACTATACAAGAGTTCCATGGATAGCATGTCGTTGCTCAGTTTAATACAATAGAAGATAGGAGGTTTCTGGACTCAGATCGGGGAGCTCCAGAAGCACAACAAGCAAATAGATCAGCAGTTGGCAAGCTTGGCTCAGAGCATCAACCATCAGGTAGGGCGATTCTCGTCTAGCACCGAGGAAAACCCGCAAGGAAATTAAACTTTAAAAATGGCCGTCCTGATATCAGGAACAATGATACACTCACCTGATGAAAAGAGAGTAGCAGTACCAGTGAAAGATGCAACCCCTGACAAGGAAGTAGAAGTGGATACAAAGCAAAAGAAAGTGATAGAGAAAGGAGGCGACAACGTGACTTCCGAAGAGCATCCAGATAGGTATGCACCCCACATACCTTTCCCGCACAAGATAGTGAAATCTCAATTAAAGAAAAGATATGAGAAGTTCATGGCTTCCATGAAGAAGCTGCACCTCAACATCCCTTTTTGGGATGCCATCGAGGAAATGCCTACCTATGTGAAGTTTCTCAAGGACCTAATTTCAAGAAAGAAGAGAGGAGAAGATGTTGAGACTGTGAAGTCAGCACAGATGTCCAACTCTTTCATTAAGGCAAGCATGCCTTCCAAGAAGAGAGATCCTGCACCTTTATTATTCCCTTCCAGGTCAGAGACATCATGACCTGAAAAGGTCTAGCGGATCTAGGAGTGAGCATTAGTCTAATGCTGACGTCGCTTGCAAAAAGATTGGGGCTTACTGACATAGTAAGTACAAATATGAGGATCCAGCTAGCGGACCACACCTTTACAAGACCTTTTGGAGTACTAGAAGATGTTCCCATTAAGGTTGGGCAATTATTTATACCATGTGACATTGTTCTGATTGACACCTTGGAGGACCCTAGCTACCCAATGATTTTTAGGCGACCCTTCCTAGTGACTAGTAGAGCACTCATCGGCGTGGAGGCAGGGATGATAACGATCAGAGTTGGATGAGAGTATATCGACTTCAATATATGTGACTGCATGAAAGCCCCCTCATTCTTTGAGTCTTCTTACTTTGTCGAAAGCTACAAACAACTTTGTGATGAGGTAAGGGAGGAGAAAGCTATGGTGGACCCACTGATGCCCACCTTAGTTGGCAACACATAGGTGGTCGATGACCCAGAGGTGAAAGAACTCTTGGAATTTTTGGATGCCGAAGAATTGCTTGAAGTAGATGGCCCAGTTGAAACAGTAATGTATGCTACACTACAAAGCAATCCCACTAGAGAACCAAAAAAGAAGACCCCGCCTAAATTGAAAGTTCTGCCGAAAGGTTTAGAGTACAAATTCATGGATGAAGAAGGAATGAATCCATTTATTATCAATTTAGAGTGAACTGATAATAAGAAGGAACAACTGTTAGTTGAGTTGAAACTATGAAGGAAGGCCTTACTCAATTGGATACCTAAGGGGCATCAACCCTTCTGTGTGTATGCATAAAATCCATCTCGAAGAGAATTCCAAACCCTATGCCCAACCACAATGAAAACTTAACGAGAAGTTGTGAGAGGTGGTTAGCAAAGAAGTCATAAAGCTCTACGATACAGGAATCATCTACGTTGTCAATGACGGTATGTGGGTGAGTCCCATTCAAGTAGTCCCTAAGAAGGGAGGTATCATGCTAGTCAAGGGAGACAATGGGGTTGAGGTTGCAACTAAGACTGTTACTGGTTGGCGGATGAGTACAGACTATAGAAAGTTAAACACTGGCACCCGTAAAGATCACTTTTCTCTCCCGTTCATTGATCATATGTTTGAGTGTCTGGCCCATCACTCATACTTTTGTTGGTTGGATGGGTACTCAGGGTTTTATCAAATCCCCATTCATCCAGACGACCAGGAAAAGACAACCTTCACCTACATTTATGGAACCTATGCCTTTAGAAGAATGACCTTTGGTCTCTGCAACACACCTGCAACCTTTCAGCGGTGCATGAACGCTATCTTCACCGATTTCTTAGAAGATAAGATGGAAGTCTTCATGGACAACTTCAACATCTCCAGCGGCTCCTTTAAAGATTGCTTGAACAATCTGTCTTTGGTGATGAAAAGATTCGAAGAACAAAGTCTGACCCTCAACTAGGAAAAGTGCCATTTCATGGTACAAGAAGGTATCGTTCTCAGACATAAAGTGTCCAACAAAGGCATCAAAGTTGATCAGTCCAAGGTGGAAGCGATTGCAAAACTCCGTCCACCCACGTCTGTGATAGGAATAAGAAGCTTCCTACGACATGTTGGCTATTATAGAAGGTTTATCAAGGATTTTTTGAAGATTTCAAAGCCGTTCTCAAATCTGTTGATGAAGGATGCTAAGTTTGATTTCACCGAAGAATGCCTTACGACATTCTCCCCCTTAAAGGATGCTCTAGTCTCTGCACCCATTATCTAGTCAACCGACTGGAACCTTCCATTCGAATTGATGTGTGACGCTAGTTATTATGCTATAGGCGCAGTCCTTGGGCAAAGGAAGGAAAAAAAGTATCATATAATCTATTATGCCAGTAAGATGTTAGATGAGGCCCAGATAAATTATACCACCACAAAAAAGGAAATGCTAGAAATCATCTACACATTCGACAAGTTCTGTTCTTATCTTGTAGGCTCCAGGGTGACTGTTCACACAGACCATGGGGCCATCAAATATCTGATGCAGAAGAAAGACGCCAAGCCTAGGATTCTACGCTGGGCGTTACTTTTACAAGAGTTTGATCATGAGATCATCGACAAGAAGGGTACCAAGAACGTGATCGTCGACCACCTATCTAGGATAAGAGTAGAGGATGACCATTCATTGCCGGTGAATGAGAGCTATGCCGGTGAAGCAATCTACGTTGCCCAAATAACTAATCCAGAAGGGCCCTGGTATGCTGATATATGCAACTATCTTGCCTGTAAACAACTGCCCCTAGAAATATCTTATAATCATAAGAAGAAATTCTTCTGTGATTTGAAGTACTATTATTGGGATGACCCTCTATTGTTCAAAAATTGTGCATTTAACCTCTACAGAAGATATATACCTGAAGATGAAGCCCCATAGATTTTGTATGAGTGTCACTCCTCTCCCTATGGAGGACACTTGGGAGTTGAAAAAACTATAGCTAAGGTTCTCTAGTCTAGTTTCTAATGGCCCACTTTGTTCAAAGATGCCCATGCCTATGTTAAAGGCTACAGTGAGTGCCAAAGAATCAAAAATATTTCCCACAGGAATGAGATGCCTATTTCTGAATGGATTGAAGTTGAAATCTTTAACATATGGGGAATTGAATACATGGGACCTTTTCTTTCATCATATGATTTCCAATATATTCTAGTTGTAGTGTACCATGTCTCCAAATGGGTAGAAGCCATACCCATTACCACTAGTGATGCCAAATCTATTATAAAGCTCTTAACAAAAATAATATTCCCAAGATTTGGAGTCCCCCGAACGGTGATCAGTGACGGTGGATCGCACTTCACTGAAAAGCAATTTGAATCACTTTTGTGAAGGTATGGGCTTCGAAATAAGGTTTCTACACCATATCATCCCCAAACGTATGGCCAGGTTGAAGTCTCGAATAGGTAAATCAAACAGATTTTAGAGAAGACAGTTGGAAAATCCTGGAAGGACTAGTCCACCAAGCTAGATGATGCTCTCTGGGCATACATAATAGCATACAAAATGCCAATTGACACCACATCTTACCGTTTGATCTATGGGAAAGCATGTCATCTACCTTTTAAACTAGAACATAAAGCGTTTTGGGCCATCAAACGTCTAAATATGGATCTATCTCTAACTGTCAAGAAGAGGTTCCTCCAGCTTCAAGAGCTTGAAGAACTTATACTTCACGCCTATGAGAATGCAAGAATCTATAAGAAAAGGACTAAAGTCTAGCATTACTCCCACTTAAGGAAGAAATATGTCAAAGAATGTGACAAGGTTTTGCTTTTTAAATCTTTTATTCAATTTTTTCCAGGGAAACTACAGACTCGTTGGTCAGGGTCGTTCATGGTAGCGAAGATATACCCATCGGGAATGATGGAGCTATACAATAAGGATGATCCCGCAAAGGTCTTCCCTGTCAATGGACACCATGTGAAAAGATTCTACGAAGTTGAAGCTTTCACAGGGCGATCCGTGTTGCCCTTGAACAATACTGAAGCCACACCTACTAAAAAAGCCTAAGCAAGACTAAAGATGTTGAGCTAACGACAAAAACCATAGTGCTCCTTGGGAGGAAGCCCAAGTTTTTACTTTCTTGGAACATGACTATTATTTCCTTCTCCTGCAAAGAACATTCTGAACAATTTTATTGTAATAAGGTCCGAGTCTGTGCACGCGCCACACACACTGACTCCCGCATTTTCTAGGCCACTGACTTAGTTTTGTCACCTTGATATGTAATACTAGCTGAAGATGAGGTTCACACTTAGGCCAGTGATGCTTTACAAATTAAGCGCCTTTTACTTGAGTTTTCGAGATTAATAAGTTTCTTGATCGCAAGATGTGTCATGCATGCATACTAGCCATCCATATCATGCATGCATGGTGCGTCGTGTAACCCTATCGGCCAGAACATATTGAGTAATCCCTATAACTGATGAATGCATATTCATCAGGAATTTCAATTACCATCTTGGGCTCATTTTAACTCAATACATCCAATTTCACTTAGTAAATAACAAAATGTGCAAAATTACTTAATTGGTCCAATTATCATGATCTTAATGGAATTTATGTTGATTTGATGTAGGTCTTACCCGTGGGTCTGACCAAACGGTTTCATCCATTCGGTCTGACCAAACGGTTTCATCCATACAATCTCAAGATTGAATGGACATGTTCACTGCGAGACCGTTTGGAGTTGGGTCTGCAAGACCGTTTGAGGAATTTCGATCTACGAGACTATTTGAGGAGTTCCGATCTGCTGAACCATTTCACCTCTAGTTCAAAAAGTACCCAAAGTTGTCATCTTTAATGTGTTGAATGCATAAGAACCCTAATTTCTAAGATTTGATGATCTTAATATGTTCAATTGATCTTAATAATTAAATATTGATCTTTTTGGATAAAAAAGACAACTTGGATCTAATTTGAGATTAATAACCCATTAAATGATGAATTAGGGTTTCCTTGAGAATTAAAAGTTCATATAATGACAATATTAGGGTTTTTAAACCAAAAGAGCATGAAAAATAATAATTGAAGTTTGGAAAGCCAAAACTATAATGAAACCCTAAGTTGACCCCAAAACTCTGATGTGTATTCCTAAATTTGTGTTGTGGAAAAAGGTTTCCACATTCTAAAGGTGCAACCCGACATGAAAGTTCACTTTGCGACTAACCTGCTTGAAGGAACATAAAATCTTTGATGGGAGAATTACATCACCAAATGAGATTTTATCGTAGAACTGATGTCCTGGAAGGACTTTTGTACCATCCTCCCTGCCTACTTCTCCCTGGAAATGGAGAAAAATGTTATGGCTATTCAGAATCACCTAAGGGATATCCAGCATTTGTAGAAGGCATTTCTGCCCCCAAGGAAGGATAATGGAAAAGGGTAGGGCCATAGTCACAGAATGAATAGGAATTATAGAAAAAGAAAACCCTGATACAAGTATCGCAAGCCCTCTTGCCATGGCTATAGAAAGAAGCATCATGATAGATGCCACTATGGGAATAAAGTATGCTATCATTGTTAGCAAGAAGAACATATCTGAGCTAACAGCCCTCTCCCTAACCATCGAGGACCAAGCCCAGTAGTAGCTCAGACAGTTACTCCAACACCACGAGGGGCACTCCCAATTGCTGAAGAATGCTGACAAGTTCAAGTTTTCAACACTAATGATAAGGAAGATCAGGCCAATGCAAACTGACTTCTAGTAAGTGACCATCCCTAAAAAGTTTTAGTACACCTTGTATTATGTATGAGGTAATGAAATAATATAGTTCTAAGCATGTGAAGTGTGATGTATAAGATCTTGTATAACCAACCTAGAAATGAAGTGTGATGTATAAGATCTTGTATAACCAACCTAGAAATGAAGCATTTGATAAGTGATCCAACTCTTCAATGGTAACTGACATGGTATAATAATATAGCTCTCAGGTGGAAAATGCATGGATGGAATAATAGGAAATATGCCTAAGGACATGTCCTCTTGTATCGATATAAACATTGCATTCAATTATGTTTTTGTAATCCTTGGTACTGCCAAGTATTAGTTTTATCTTGTCCTTAGATAGGACCCTCCCTAAGAGATTGAGTTCACAAATTATTTTAAGAATTACGATAACATTAAAGATCACCTTGAAAAAAATTTGAGAGATTAAGAGAAGGAAGCATAAAGTCACATATATTAAGTATGATTCTTTGGACCCATGTATCACGATGGTCAATAGAATGGGACTAGGCTCAAATGGGAAGGTTGCCATGAAACCAATGAAGGAACGAAAGGAAAATTGTATGTGTTATAAGAGATTAAGGAAATTTGGGTGGAAGAATTTTAAAGTATATAATGTGCTTGGATATCATGAAAATAATCCTCAAGTAAAATGTGTGATGAGATAAAATAAAGTTATGACACATCAATGAAACCCTTGGGAAGGGTAGGGCCACTACTGAACCCTAAGTTCTTATAGGATGTTTAAAATATCAAATTTATGAGGATGAGGAAAGATCATGTGCTAAGTGCATAAGGACCTTGAGGGTTGAGAGGAGATCATTTAAAAGGTTTCTACGCCCTAGAAATCTTGAGGGAATGATTAAGGCTAATGATGTATGAGATGTATATAAGAAGACATGTGATAATGTTTGATTAAGGATCTTAAATAGAAGCTATGAAAAGACTTAAATCCATGAGAAAATCTTTTCATGTAGGTGTGCATAGAATTAAGAGAATGATGGTATTCATGGTTTGGAATCATGCGGGGAACGATTCAATCGGGATCTAAAATTAAAATGGTAATGTGTGATACACCGTCTCAACTCTTGGAAAAGGATGACCTTTGTATTTGGACTACAACCAATTGCTTATTCATTTTTTTATGAGTGTGAGAGACGAGACAGACACATGTCATATTAGAAATGGAAATGATATGAGAAAAAAATACTCAAGTTGAAATCCTTTTACAGTAGTTCTACAGGCTAAAAATATTTGAAGACATTCTGGGAAAAAGATCGTGTTTCTTTCCCTTCTGTTATAACTAAGAATTTGAGGTATTATCACACCTTATGAGAGAATATAGAATAAATAATTTGGAAACCTAGGTGAACAAGGTAATTTCCAAATTAAAATTTCAAATGAGGATATATTTATCAAGTGGAATTTGAATTCTATAGGTATAAGATAGAATCTAGTGATCAAAATAATGAATGCAAGAGTTGAGGTATCAAATAAAGGTAAACCAAGCCGAACGTGTTGACCGAGCTTGTAACAACCCAGTTAGATGACCCAAAGTTAGTTAGGATTGATGGAGAAATCTCAGACACAACTATCAGTGAGTGTTGATGGTGGATTCTCCCTTAAAGTCTCATATCTTGCAAGAAGCTCATGTTTCTAAGTATACGGTTCATGCTAACACCAAAAAAATGTTTAAAGACTTCACCGATATCTTTGGTAGCCTGCAATGAAGAGAGACATAGAAGCATACGTAGCCAATTGTCTGACATGCCAAATGGTGAATGATGAACACCAACAACCCGGTGGGGTCTGCAACCAATTGAGATTCTTGAGAGGTAATGGGACCAGAACACTATGGATTTAATGGTGGGTCTCACCAAGAAAAAAAAGGTTACGATGCAATATGTGTTATGTTGGACCACCTAACCAAATCAACACATTTCCTTGCCTTAAAGATCACTGCTAAGGTGTCAGACCTACCTGAACTATATGTTAGAGAAATAGTTCGTCTGCATGATGTCCCAAGTTTAGTTATTTCCAATATTGACCCTAAGTTCACTTCAATGTTATGGAAGTGAGTACATGAAGAACTCAGTCTAATATTGAAATTCAATATGGTTTATCACCCCAGACTATGGATAGATAGAAAGGGTGATTTAGACATTAGAATACATTTTGAGAGCATGTGTGCTTGATTGGGGAGGATCATGGGGGTAGTACTAGCCCTTAGCTGAGTTTGCCTATATATTAGCTACCAAGCCAGTATTGGGATGCCTCCATATGAAGCTCTTTATGGGAGGTTGCTCCGACTACCGCTTCACTAGGATGATGTCAGTGAGAGGACCTTACTAAGGTTCAAAGGAACTATAGTTATATGTTGGAAAGGTCTCTTTGATTGAGCAGGAGCTAAAGAGAGCCCTGGTTTGACAGAAGTCAAATGTAATGCAAAGTGGATAGATTTGCACTTCACAGTAGGTGACTATGTGTTTCTAAAAATTAGACCCCTCTGAGCTATAGTTATGAGCAAAGGAAAACTAAATCCATGATATGTGGGTCTGTTTGAGATTCTAGCATAAATGATGAAGTTGTCAATCATTTAGCATTACCCCATAGTATGGTATGATGCATGATGTGTTCCATGTGTCCAGTCTAAAGCAATGTGAAGGATCCTAGCCATGTGTTAAGAATTGAGCCTATTTCACTCCCAAGGGAGGCTGACATACCCTGAGTCACATGTGAGGGTATTGTATACTAAGGTGAAAGAGCTCGAGAGTAAAAGTATATAGACGGTAAAGGTTCTTTAGAAGCACCATGGAGAGGATGAAGCGACATGGGAGCTAAAGACGAAGATGAAAAGTCCCACCTTGAATTGTTTGTATGTTTAGTCGAATTTTGAGCAAAAATTCCTATAAGAGGGGAAGGATGTTATAACCTAGTTTTTCACTTGTATTTATATAATTTAAATTGCAATTATTTCAATAAAAAGGACATATTGGAAATATGTTATGCTTTATCTTAAAAGTATGGTTTCTTTTGCAAAATTCACTTTGCTATGAATTTTATGGTTTCTATAGTTTTGTTGATCCAATAACGGATATAAGGGGAAAGGAAGAGAAGAAAATCCAATATTAATAAAGAGGCCAATGATAATGGATAATAAGTAATGTACTAATGATAATTGTGTGGAATTCTATTGAAAATGCTATGAATAACCACTAATGGTTGGATTTCGATTCCACATGGTTCCAATAAAAAATGTTATCAAAGTAAAGAATATATAAAAGATAAGAAAGAGAAAAGGATTGAATTAATGCTTAAAATATGCCTTATAATAGGAAGAATTTGATATTAAGAAACACATATTTTCCTTTTGAGTTTTGGACTCAAACCTTTGCCACAATTAGATAAAGCCATTATAGGCTTTCCCTTAAAATTTGGGATAAAAAGGATTAATAGAATAGGAGTTATGGATTTCTCTAAAATCCTAAAGCGACTCAATTGCCAAGGAAATATCATAAATGTCATGTTTTTAACTTTTCTAGAAATAATAATAATCCATCCCCTTTGTTCATCTGTGTGGCATGATATCTATTGGATCTGAGATCCAACGATGATGGTGTTGTCGTTGGGTTTTAGGGGAGACAGAGAAGGCAGCAGAAACAAAAAAAATCATCTCCCAAACCTAGTATAAAGGAATCGCGTCAACATCTATATAGTAGGAAGGATGATTTGTAGAGACATACCTTGTCCCGAGGCTTGCTCGGTGACGTTACATCGCGGCTTGCATGGTCTTCACCTCCAGTCTTGGATGGTGTCAGTGCAGCTCCTGGTCTCACCGGGACTATCAGGATTGATAGTTGTCCTCTAAGTGGCAGAAGTCTCCCGCCTCTGAAGTAGTCCACACGGACCACCTAGAACTCCGATCTCCTTGTCCCATAAGGAATCAGAAGGAGTCGCACCCTCCTGTCAGCGTACTAGTCACTGACACACTCTCCTGCAACCAGTTTCCTTTCTACAGTTGTCTTTCCCTTGTTGTGCATCCCTTATCGGGTAGCACTTGCTCGGGCTCTCTCGGTTACCACAACCAGAGAGAACGACAACTTTGCAGAGCAACTGGTGTTCTGAGTTATACTTTTAGAAGCCCCCAATACCCCTATATATAGGAGGGTTATGGGACAGGGCTCTCTACCCCAGGTAATGCGGGATTAAAGTAGGAGTAGAAGGGTTCAAGATTTTCCATAAAACAACCAACTGCGCCAGCTAAACTGATCATTTCAAGAATGAACCGATCGGTTGGGGACCTGAGCCGATTGATTCACACCTGAACTGGTCGGTTGGGACACTTGAGACGATCAGTTCAAGCATGAGTCGATTGGTTCATGGTCCTGGTCCAACTCGAATTGACTTTTCCTCCTTTTGTTTCAAATTGATCCAAATACCAATCCTTGTTCCAGTCAAATTGGACAAGTGAAACGAAAAAAAATTTCTTGCCAACCTGACTTTCCCAACTCGTTCGGTTGGACCAGTTGAGCCGATCGGTTCAACCCTTGAACCGGTCGTCTCAACCTGTCTTGAGCCAATTGGTTCAAGACATGAGCTAATCGGTTCACCAACCTGAGCCGATCGGTTCATCACATGAGTCGATCGGTTGGGAGTGCAGACCGCTCAAAATCAGTCAATTGCAGTTTCAATCAATCTGATACTCTAATCAATCGGTCCAACGCCTTGAACACTATGATACTAAGCTATTAATTGATTGAGTGTTTAATTGAACTCTAAACTCCTTTAGCAATCAATTTAAACATCGTTTGTGGATAAACTCCTCTCCAGATTAAATCCTATGTGTGTGACCCTGCAGGCCCATTTCACGTTGGTAGTGAAAGTCCATAACACTTATGACTTCACAAGCAAAGAGCGGTGCCTAGTCGCACATCAGTGCTACCCAAGTGAAAAGGAAAGTTAGAGAACAACTTTCAATCCTACAATCCGTCAATGGTGTTACAGTGAATGTATAACTCCTTTGTCACTGATATCCCGAATGAACTCAAGGCATGGAATAGTCATCCTTTCAATGCTCATTCACTTTCTTGATCTCAGAGTAGATTGGAGGATATATGTATGACATCAATATCACATACTGATTCACACATGTCTGTGCATGCCTATCTCAATCCTAATCATCAAGTGGTCATGGATATCAAACTTCCTCAGGAGGGACAAATCCCATATCTATCACTCAACCCTCAAAAGCCCCATGTGTCAAAGCCACCCAATCATCACCTTTATAACAACTCATGTTTCAGGACTGCGTTTGATGATGTCAAAGTGTATCCAATGACATGTGTTGAGTGTGGTGATTTTAGGTCAAAGAATCACACTCACCGCCATCACTGTGAGAACTGACTGTGACTACCATGTCATGGTTCCATGTGTCAAACTCACGGTGGGTCTGTCCGGTATACTTATTCTCTAACAAGTACCTATGTGTTTGGTTTGATATCTCCATATCATGACTAATGAGATTCTGTCATCAACCAACACCACAATCTAGTCTTGTGTGTCATTGTTGTCTATCTTCCTTCCACAATGACATCCGACTAGGGACATAATAAGAATGTACAAACTCTTAACATCCGTATGATCTCATCATTCAGGTCCTTAACCTAAAAGCATATGTCATTGAGTATTGTCATTCACTAGACATTCAATCTATTCTATCATTATCACATATGACTGAACCAAAAAGAATTGGATGCTTGCCTTTGATCTTTATCAAATCAATCTTAATGTATCCCACCAATCATCCCATGATTGGCTCTCAGGGCATACATATCAACAGACTCCCACTTGCACTACGAGCCAATCACCCTTGAATCATATTCTTAGTGATCTTCAAATGTGTCCTACATGTTACTATGCTCTAGTGCTTACGTAGTGAGTTTATGGCAACACCTTGCCAAAAACGGTATTAACTGCATGTCTCTCATCTCTTCACTATACGTCACTCGTATGAGATGGAGTTGTCATAATATGTAATCTAGTATTCCTTTGCTAACCTTTAGCCACATTGCATGACCTAGCACTCCTAACTTGTCATCAATGACCGGAATAACTATAAGTTCATCTCTATGAACTCCTAGATCCATATAGTATCCACTAATGTTCTCTAAAAAAATGGATACTTGACTTTTTCCTTTTAAACAGCTTTATTGGAACGTTTCCATTTATCAATAAACATTCACTTTTATATATCCCATATATATTGCGATTAATTCTCTATCCTTTTTGGAAGTTTGCATCAGTGTAACTCTTTACAGTGAACCCTTCCTTATTTCCATAGAACTAGTACTTCTCAAGTACTTATCAAGTTCTCATGGTATTCCAGTAACCCTTACTGGAACTAGACAGACATCCACTCGTCATGTCCCACATATGAGTTATCAGGATGAGCATATCATATTGTCATGTCCTACATACAAGATGATAAATGTGTTTTGTTCTTGCCATGTCCATACAAGAAAGATGATGGGATGTTTACATACATGATAGATCCTTATCTATTCTTAGTGTTCCCATTCTTCATAAGAATTGGACACTTGGCCTTGGGATACTAACTCCATGTAACATGGACAAGTTTTCTCCCACTGAATCTGTGCACACTGAACCCTACAGTAGAGATTGCCAATGTATGCTTTCTCTTTTCAGGTCAAGAGGTTTTCGAGAACTATCTCTATAGATCTCTATTCCTATCACATAGGAAATGTCTCTATCTTCCCTAATTTCCACTTTCGATTTCCATTCTAGAACATTTAATTCCTCATCGACATGTGGAATGCAAATACGCTCCCACTAAATCACAGATCCCTTCTTTATCTTTGTCATATCAGTGAAACCCTTTGACCATATTATCAAAGTAAAGATCCCAGTTCTGAGATGCTTATACTCAATCAATCACATTGACTAGTCCATTGTAACTTATAGACTTCATTTGCATTAATGGATTCATAAACCTTATAGGTTGTGTCATGTACACATCCTTGTTTTTATTCCTCATAGGAATGCAGTTTTAGTATCCGTATGCCAAATTTCTTAGTCATTAAGTTGCAATCAATAAGCATCATCCTTCTCAAAAAATGGTATCCATGTGTCTTAACGCTTAAGACTCATTCACACGTATGGATTTCATCCCAATGGGTGCTACCATCAAGGTCATACCTTATGGTTCACATGTAAGTCATTTAGGATGTAATGGTCATAAACCATAACTCAAAAATAGGTTCTTCATATTCATCTAGATTGTTGACTCATCATATGACCAACTCATCATATGGATATTTGAGGTGTATCTGTTAAGGAATTTGAGAACTCACAACACTTTGTGATTCTTAATATCCTTTATTAGTGTAAGGTATTCTTTATTTAATAAGAACTTAGTTATTTTATAATCATCCTCTAACTTCTTAGAGTATGACTCCTTGTTGATTTAGACATCACCATGCCTTAATCATGAGTTCACTATGATACACTATCATAATCACTCATAAGGATCTCAAACATTTGGTTTGATTATTTTATTCGTTGATCTCATCAAGAATTAACACTTTACCAAATTTGTACTTCATCTATGATATTCTTGAACACTTCAAGATATTCATATTGGTATTTCTCTAAACACCATTTGAAGTATTAGCATTTGCTCCAATAGGTATGTAAATACATCACATGTATTATACCTAATAGGATAATCAATCTCCCACTACCACTAGTGAAGATTGATTAATCATGTCTAAGACATTCATGTCTCTTATTGGTTCTCTAATCAAAAGAGTCTAGACTTATCCATCATATAGAAACTAGAAATGAATTTCTCATGATTTATGCTAATTTGATTGTTTGAGTTATCAATAACTTTTAGGTATCATTTTATCTTATGCATACCAAGTACCACAAGATAAACAAGGCATTTCTACAAAGATTGAAACATCAATTTTATTAATTGCCATCACTGTCATACAATATGCAAGAAAATTAAGATGTTTCTATCCATTGACAAATATAAAATAGCAGTTCATAACTCTATTACATGCCTTCAAGGTTGAAAATAAACTAAAGTACTCCTATCTATGGTGGCAACACTTGCCCCATTTATTGGGTAATTTACACTTTATATCTTGGTATCATATACCTCAAAAAGTGTTACAAGTTTATTTCTTGACACCTTCAGGTAGAGACATCTGTCGCCTCCTTCTTCTTTAGTTCTTCTAGATAGAGTGGACAATTCCTTTTCCAATGTCATGGCTTTTGACAATGGTGGCAATTGCCTCTCTTGGTCATGCCTCCCTTGGCCTTGAGAGTTGAATATGACTTGGGCTGCTGGCTAGCATCAGAACCTTTCTTAGCCTTGCCCTTGCGCTTGCCTTTAGACTTTCCTTTCTTTCCGTTGATCAACATCACAGACTTAGGCTTGTCCTTCTTCATCTGTGCCTCGACTATCCTCAACATGCCCAACAACTCTGTCAACGGCTTGTCAAAGTTGTTCATGTTGTAGTTCATCACAAACTGACTGTAGGATTATGGAAATGATTGTAGTATCATGTCAGCAGCCAACTCTTGGCTCAGGGGAAATCCTAGTCTCGTCAAGTTCTCCACATACCCAATCATCTTGAGCGTGTGAGGACCAACTGGATCTCCTTATGTCATGACACACTTGAACAGCGCCCTGGAGACATCATATCTCTCTTGTCGTGCTTGATCTTCATACATGTTCTTGAGATGATGAATCATCTCAATGACACACATGTTCTCATGTTGTCTCTGCAACTCGTGGTTCATGGAGCACAACATCAAGAACTTTGCATCAATGGCATCTTCAGAATGCTTCTTATAAGCATCCCTTTCTGCCTTTGGTGCGGTAGGAGCAGGTTCCTCTAGAGCTGGAGTATCCAGGACATAGAGCTTTCACTCTTGAGTAAGAACAATTCTCAATGTCCTAAACCAGTCGTGGAAGTTAGTCCCATTCAACTTGTCTTTTTCAAGGACCGATCGCAACGAAAAGTGATTGGTGTTTGTTGTCATTTGTACTACAAAAGGAAATATATGCAATTTAATCCAAAACTAAATTTTGACTTATTTTGATTCATTTGAAAGGTTGACGATATAATTAGGACTTTAATTAATTATCGCTCCCACTATTTTTGTTCAAATTGATAGCCCTCACCATCAATTCGGAAGACTGTAGCGTGCAATCTTCTAGTGGGTCAAGATCCTGAAATCCTCTGAGTCATGGACCAGCTAGGGCTGTCACCCACAACTTAGATCTTCCAGGTAGGCAACTTTTGCCAATTGCATCATATGCAACTCTTGAAAGATGTCATATGCAACTCCTTGCCATGATCACCTCCATGCCTCAAGGTGCTAGATCCTATCTAGGTCACCTTGTTAAGTCTGACCCAAAACCAACACGATGAATATGCACCCTGCTAGGGCAGCCCACATATCCATCCTTCACGCTTCCACGAGATAGATGGTGCACCACGCTAGGGCGTTCCCACACTTGGCCGATCAAGTTTCATGTGTGTCGCATTTGGAAGGCATCTAAAACTTTAATATTTAATGAGGGATTTGGTTTTTATAGGTACATATACATATCCAATCACCAAAATATATAGTATGTATCATATACATGCTATATCCCACAGAAAACATGTGAAACGATAAAAGCAATGATTATGGCCATCCTAATGTGATTCCTCAATCCAAGAAGAATCACAGTTATCTAGGTCTACATCACATGCAACCTGGCCATGATGAAGTGCTATAGTCGTCCGAGTTGATCAACTCATCACATGAATGACCTGCTCGCTCTGGTCGGTCGTCTGGGTGCTGCCAGCTGATCGGTTGGCTCCTCCAACTGATCGGTTTGCCTGGTCATCGTGCATCTCCTCATAGCCACCACCCGCTCATCTCACTCCTCAAACCGGTTATCTAGAACACCAATTGATCGGTTCATGCCTTGAACCGATCATCTCAGTTGTGTTAGGTTGTCCGTCATTCTTCGACATAACAGGAAATAAAAGATCTATCTTATTTTACATTTCAAAAGGGAAACCTCGAGTTACATTCGGGGGGAGCAAAGATAGGAAAGAAATCTCGAGTTATCTCGAGTTACATCAGGAATAAGGAGCTAGGGAATCGGTGCGTAGACCGATATGCAAGCAACCACATTCAACCAAGCACACATACATAGAGTTTACTGGCCATAACAACGCTATACATCCACCACAAAATTCGTTTAAGGGTGATGCGTATCGAGTGCATTCATATTACATATCATATATGTATATTGGGATTTGTAGATTTAGGATTGGACATGCATAAAGCCAATTTTATTCACATCGTATGCAATAAATAAAGGTGACAAACCAAAATCGATCACATCGATATTCCTAAAGTATAGAGCGGTTGACGTGACTCTGATACCACTGTTGGGTTTTAGGGGACACAGAGAAGGCAGCGGAAACAAAAAAAGATTCATCTCCCAAACCCAGTATAAAGGAATCACGTCAACGTCTAAACAGTAGGAAGGATGGTTTGTAGAGACATACCTTGTCCCGAGGCTTGCTCGGTGATGTTACCTCGTGGCTTGCGTGGTCTTCACCTCTGGTCTTGGATGGTGTCTGTGCAACTCCTGGTCTCACCGAGACTGTCAGGATTGACAGCTGTCCTCCGAGCGGTAGAAGTCTCCTGCCTCTGAAGTAGTCCACACGGACCACCTAGAACTTCGATCTCCTTGTCCCACAAAGAATCGGAAGGAGTCGCACCCTCCTATCGACGTACTAGTCACCAACACACTCTCCTGCAACCAGTTGCCTTTCTATAGTTGTCTTTCCCTTACTGTGCCGCCCTTATCGGGTAGCACTTGCTCGGGCTCTCTCGGTTACCACAACCAGAGAGAACGATAACTTTGCAGAGAAATTGGTGTTCTAAGTTGTACTTTGAGAAGCCCCCAATACCCCTATATATATAGGAGGTTCATGGGATAGGGTTCTCTACCCCGGGAAATGCGGGATTAAAGCAAGAGTAGAAGGGTTCGAGATTTTCCACAAAACAACCAACTACGCCAGTTGAACCGATCGTTTCAAGCATGAACCGGTCGATTGGGGACCTGAGCCGGTCGGTTCACACCCGAACCGGTCGGTTGGGACACATGAGCTTATCAGTTCAAGCATGAGCTGATCGATTCATGGTCCTGGTCCAACTTGAATTGACTTTTTCTCCTTTTGTTTCGAAGTGATCCAAATACTAATCCTTGTTCCAATCAAATCGGACAAGTGAAACAAAGAGAATTTTCTTGCCAACCTGACTTTCCCAACTCGCTCGGTTGGACCAGTTGAGCTGATCGGTTCAACCCTTGAACCGGTCGTCTCAACCTATCCTGAGTTGATCGATTCATCACATGAGTTGATCGGTTCACCAACCTGAGCCAATCGGTTCATCACATGAGTCGATCGGTTGGGAGTGCAAACCGTGCAAAATCTGTCAATTGCAGTTTCAATCAATCTGATACTCTAATTAATCGGTCCAACACCTTGAACACTATGATATTGAGCTATCAATTGATTGAGTGTTTAATTGAACTACTAAACTCCTTTAGCAATCAATTTAAACATCATTTGTGGATAAACTCCTCTTCCAGATTAAATCCTATGTGTGTGACTATGCAGGCCCATTTCACGTTGGTAGTGAAAGTCCATAACACTTACGAATTCACAAGCAAAGAGCAGTGCCTAATCGCACAGTAGTGCTACCCACGTGAAAAGTAAAGTTGGAGAAATACTTTCAATCCTACAATTTGTGAATGGTGTTACAGTGAATGTATAATTCCTTTGTCACTGATATCCTGAATGAACTCAAGGCATGGAACAGTCATCCTTTCAACGTTCATTCACTTTCTTGATCTCAGAGTAGATTGGAGGAGATATGTATGACATCAATATCACATACTGATTCACACATGCGTGCTCACGCCTATCTCAATCCTACTCATCAAGTGGCCACAGATATCAAACACCCTCAGGAGGGAAAAATCCCATATCTATCACTCACCCCTCAAAAGCCCCATGTGTCAAAGCCACCCAATCATCACCTTTATAACAACCCATGTTTCAGGACTGCATTTAATGATGTCAAAGTGTAACCAACGACATGTGTTGAGTGTAGTGATTTTAGGTCAAAGAATCACACTCACCACCATCACTGTGAGAACTAACTGTGACTACCATGTCATGGTTCCATGTATCAAACTCACGGTGGGTATGTCTGGTATACTTGTTCTCTAACAAGTACCTATGTGTTTGGTTTGATATCTCCATATCATGACTAACAAGATTCTATCATCAACCAACACCACAATCTAGTCTTGTGTGTCATTGTTGTGTATCTGCCTTCCACAATGACATCCGACTAGGGACATAATAAGAATGTACAAACTCTTAGCATCTGTTTGATCTCATCGTTCAGGTCCTTAACCTGAAAGCATACGTCATTGAGTACTGTCATTCTCTAGACATTCAATATGTTCTATCATTATCTCATATGATTGAACCAGAAAGAATTGGAAGGTTGCCTTTCATCTTTATCAAATCAATCTTAATGTATCCCACCAATCATCCCATGATTGTCTCTCAGGGCATACATACCAATAGTTGTCACCTACCCCAGTCAGATTTGGAAACAAGTGCTCATCTATGGGAACTTTCCAAGTCGATTTCCTAGAAAATTAATGAATGAGCCAATCAGGAAACCTATCCTTTAGCTTCTTGAGAATAGGTCGAGCTTACCTACCCCAAGTTTTACCTAGTTTGGAGGACTCTAGAGGATTCTCCCAATCCACCTCCATGGGAAAACCCTACCGACATAGATAGGTATAAATAGGGAACTACATACCCTCTACAAGATCACAAATCTTCTCCAGAGACTCAGGTGAACATTTCTCTTATTCTTACGGTCTCAATTACTGGGCTAGGCTTGTCCCTCACCCCGATCCCCTTCCTACTTCCTCACTGGATATCTCCTCCATTGTCCTAATGACTCAGACAACCATCAAGGAAATTGAAGTGACCACCAGCTTCGTCAAGGAATGACAAATGTGGTTGCATCTTCACTCAACACTTTGGGGATTGGATCCATGAAGTGAATTGGCAAGTTGATGTTCTACTCATGTGGGAGGATCAAACAAAGGTAGAAGAAGACATGTGGCAAAAAGTTTAAAGTGATCTGGACTCCTCTTCACACTAGTAAGGGAATTGCCATCTTTTTTCCTCTTTTTCATTTATGTGAGCATGTGTTCACGCAGGCAAGCCAAGCCTAGGTGGTGTGAGCCCATTGGTCAGCCTAGCCTCACTAGCAAGCCCGGGAGTGGGGTGTGCTGCCTAGGTGGCATCTTGTGATTGGTCCACATTTATTTAATTTGCAAAAATTATACTAAATTGTAGGATGATCAAATGATGGAATATAATGTATGAAAAATGATCAACAAAATGTGGAATGCAATAAAAATATAATCAAGACCTACCTCTACTTCAAAAAGTACCCAATGTTGCCATATTTAGTGTGTTTAATGCATAAGAACCCTAATATCCAAGCTTTGATGATCTTAATATGTTCAATCGGTCTTAGTAATCAAATATTGATTTTTTTTTATAAAAAGGGATAGCTTGGATCTAATTTAAGATTAACAACCCATTAAATGATTAATTAGGGTTTCCTTGAGAATATAAAGTGCATATAATGGTAAGATTAAGGTTTGTAAACCAAAAGAGCATGAAAAATAATAATTGGAGTTTGGGAAGCCAAAACCATAATGAAACTCTAAGTTGACCCCAAGACCTTAACATCAAACCCAAGTCAGTCTTAATGGTAGATTTTGGATAAAATATTTCTACAAGGGTATTATACTTTGAATTTTAAGGTATTTGGTTGCTTGGTCGCTTTTTTGCCTTTTTTCTTAGACATCAAGTACTCCTGAGAAAGGTATGTGGTTACGCGTAAGATTGCCCACATTAGATTACTGATGTTTTTAGAGGACTGTTGAAATATTTGCAAATAAATGCTTGCTTGTATGTTTATTTCTTGTAACTCATAAAGTCACTATGGATATCACATTACATGGATATGACTAGCTTGAATCCTAATCCACCTCTAGATGTATGAAAATATAAGAAAAATGATGATTATGCCCATAGGGAAGTGGATCTTCGAGAATCAGCCTCTGGGTGGGGAAACTAATATGGAACCTTAGCACCCAAGGGGAGAAGGTGGCCTATGTCCACTGTAGGGACAAAACCCTAATGGGTTTCACTGAGTTGGATAGGTCATGGTTGATTAGTTATAATGAAAATGTTAATTTTGATTTTGTAACTATAATTGTTGTGAATATGTTGTTACAACTAGGTGCAAATACTTTATTTCCCTCACATACCAGTATAACGTGTTATACTGACTGTGTTTTGGATTTACAGTGTTTTAGGTTAATCTACTGGCATCTTGCAGTTAATAATGAAAGATGGACACCTCGAGAAGAAGGCACCAAAAAGAAAAGGATTTAATGTAATTCCTAGAGGATATAGTTAGATGATTACTTTATGTTGCAAACTTTAGAAATCCATATTTTTTAAACCATGATGGAGAATTTATATTTTGTCTTGTACTAATCTCATTCCAATTTAGTGAAATTTCTTAATTATTTCTGGTTATTTGATAAACCTTGATCATGTATATATGGTAATGGCCCTTGCCTTCTTGGTCCACCTAAATAAGGGATAACATGGCAAGGGGGTCATTACATTACTCCTAGGTTTGTTGAGTTTCTACTAATCATGCACCTTTACTTCACCATGAGGAGTGGATAGGTGTCAGGACAAGCCAATATGGAGAAATACCTGACCCTGCAACCACTGAGGTGGTTGCAAAATGGTAAAATTCAACTCTTAGAGTGCACGTTCATTTTTTACCTTATTTGTTATAATTTACTAACCAACTACTTATGATGATGATTAGCAGGATCTCTACAAGCAAAGAAAATAAAGTAAGTTCATACCTGAGGGTCAAAGGGATGAATTGATGGTTGCTTTGTGTACTCCAGAGCATCCTGGTCATGTTAAGGCCACCGAGGCTAGTGTCAACATAATATCCTTTTTTGGGTCATCAAATCATAAGTGCAAATCAGTCAAGAAAGGAAGATTGTCACAAGAGCTAGTAAAAGACATGATTTCAAAGGGAATAGAAGAAGGAATGGGACCGTTTCATGCTACTCAGTCTCAGCCTCCTCAAATAGTACTTGTGTTGCCCCACTCTTTTTATGAGGTGGACCCCCTTACGATAGAGGTTGTTGGGAGTGATCTCATGGGCCCGTCAACTAGAACACCCAGTGTAAGTTTTTTTGTGATGTAATAGTCTTTCAGGTGAATTTATAATATGTTTGTGTTTAGGTATATATAACACTATGTACAATTTTTCTAGAGTTAAGGCCATGCCATCTTACATTAGTAGAATCAAGCTTCTATGTTTTTGCACTTGGAGACGCTTACCCACCCCTTCCAGGTGACATGATTTATTGTTCTATAATGCTCTCACATGTGGTTCACTTGTCTATCACACTTCTCTATGCCACATGGAAATAGACACCACCACATGTTGCCACCCGAGAATGAGATGATAGGTGATGTAGAAGGCCAAGTGCTTGCATGGCCCAAAGTAGGACTTATCTATTTATATGTATGCTAAATTTGTTGCATTTGTATTTATGATTCTTTTCTACTCATGTATATAGTTGGCAATTGATATGAGTATATATGCAGATCATAGAACCTAAGAAACCACCTACAATTCCTCCTCCACTTCATCCTCCAGATATCAATTACCATCTTGGACTGCAAACGATCTATCTAACTTGCTAGGTCTTAAGTACATGGGTCGATGTATGGAAATTGGGGTGGTAGATAAGCTAGCAGAAATAAAAATTTAAAGCTTGATTCCCTAACTAGCAAATCACGTCAACAACAACGATCTAGGAAGGAAATTTTGCACGAGTTATATCTTATCCTGGAGCAAGTCCAACGACAAGTATTGATACAGTAACATGCGCCTTTCTCCGAGCAGCATCGAGCTTCTTCTTTGGGTAGCAACACTCAAACAGTCATCATGAATAGCCTCCTAGTGTAACACCACGTATAGATATTGATGTTGTTCTCCTAGCAGGAAAAACTCCTCACCTCTAGAGTATTACATGGAACTCCATTTTATGCTACCAGAGCCAACGGGAAGGAGTTGTCCCTTTGAATGTTAGTGTACTAGCACCGATTTTCTCTCCCACAATTGTCTCTCCCTTGCTATCCCTCCCATTACGGGAAGGACTTGCTCAGTCTCCCTATTGGTTACCACAACTAGAGAGGACAACATTTTTCATAGCTCATTGTTGTGTCTAGGAAGCCTCCAGTGCCCCTTTATTTATAGGAGAGGTCAGGGATAGGGTTCCAGTCGATTAGGGAGTTGAAAAGACCAAATTCATGAATTTTCTAGAATCTACAAATGGCGAATTGGTTAGTTCGCATGCCCAACCATTTGGTTCATGCAATTTCCTATTCTAAATCACATTGATATTCAACGCACAATATGCAAATCATGACATCAACATGAATCCTTGATCCAATCCAATTGACAATTGAACTGGGTAGTTCATCATATGAACCAGTCAATTGAGACCATGAACCAGTCAGATCACTAGGTGAATCAGTCAACTCATGCCTTAGTTCACACATTGTTCAACCAATGTTGATTCCAAATGACCTGACACTCCAATTGACTGGTTCAAAGTCCTGTCAGTCAATTTTGAACCTCAATTGTTCAAATTGAATACCTAAACACTTTTGGTATTAAGTTAAACACCATTCATGAATAAACTCCAATTCCAAAAGAATCCTAAGTGTGTGACCCTATATGTGAAAATTACATTGGTCGTGAATGTCCATAACCAACTTATGACATCACAAGAAATGAGCGGTATCTACCAACACATCATTTCTACCCAAGTAGATTGGCAAGTTGGATAACAACTTAAACCTACAATCTTTGATCAGTGTTACCGTGATTTTATGGTTCCTTTATCTCTATATCTGGATTGAACTCAAGGCATGGAATGGTCATCCTCATCAACATTGAATCCAAGTTCCTTGAACTACAGTAGACTGTCCGAGATGCATGCGACTTCACATATCACATATTAAATCAAATGAGTATGGTCAACATTCAATCCATGTTCCTTGAACTAGAGTAGACTATTTGAGATGCATGTGACTTCATATATCACATATTGAATCACATGAGTATGATCATACATTTCTCAATCTCACTTAAGTGGTCTGGATATCAATTAGATCCCAGCTACATCACTCACACTCAATCACCATGTGTCAGAACGCATCTGAGTGTTACCTTTATGGAAACCAATATTAAAGGGCATGATAGATGATGTCAAAGTACATCACATGACATTTGATGAGTGTAGTGACTTCATGTCTAAGATATATAGTCACCACTATCAATATGAGAGTTGATTCTGACTACCAGTCCATGGTATCCATGTAGGTGGGTTTGTCTGTTACACAATTCTCAAACATGTACATGTGTGCTTGAGTTGATATCGCATATCATTACTAATGAGACTCTATCATCAGACAACACACACTCTAGTCTCATTAATTATTGTTTTCTATTTCGCTTCCATTGTTTATCCGACTAGGGACTAAAAATAATGTATGTACTCTTATCATACAAATGATCTCATTGTTCAAGTCATCAACCTAAATACATATGTCATTGAGTAACATCATTCTTTAGACATGTACTATGTCTGTGTCATCATCTCATGATTGAGACAAACAAAATAGATGGAATTACCTTTATTATTATCAAATCAGGTATCCATTACCCCATTCCAATGATCATATGATTGGATCTATGGCATACATACCAATAGGCTCCCACTTTCACTTAGAGAAAACCACCCACAAATATTTATTCTAAGTGATTTTTACATGTCCATCATGTTTCTGATGTGCAAGAACTTCTATAGTGGGTTAGAAACGTTTGCTTCAAGTTAGTATATTGCAAATTTCACATCTCCTTGTAGTACAACTTCTCATATGAGATGGAAGTGTCATAGAATGCTATCTGAGATTCCCAACTTATCAGGTAGCTCCATTATTGTCACAATATATCTACTGTGTTATAAATTGTTTGGAACCTCCCATAAGTTCATGTATATGAACTTCTAGATCCATACAATACCCTCTGCTATACTTAGACCTATCAAATGGGAAGGTGGGTTAGGTTTGGGTTGGGTCATTATGGGTTTGGGTCTCGCGGGTGCGGGTCAAAAATACCCATTTCGAATTAGGTGGAACAATGACAAACCCATACCCGACCTAGAGGGTTGTGGGTTTCCCGCGGGTGCCCATACAAAATTAAAAAAAATTACAATGTTGTTGTTTGTGTACATAAGATATGTCACGAAAACAATCATGTTCTACATTATTATGTAAACTATTTTTATTTGTCTAAAAGTTTGTAATAAGAAGAGTATCAAACAACAATACACCCATTAATAGAGATTCTACACGCTATTTAAAAAAAGTCACCAGCTGGCTGAATTAATTCTTTTGGATTGCATACATGTTGGAATAGCAAACTTACTACAGATTTTAGATGTTGAAGTCATAAGCATACATCTTTTAAATATCAAGGACCGCATACATAAAACAACCAAACATCAATAGAACAATGTAAAAAATGAAGGGGGCATCCACATGAGAATGGGTACAGATGGGGGAACTAAAACAAAATATTGAAATTTTGGTTGCGTCAATCATTGCTTCTGCTTGGCTTGGTTTCATTTTGAGTGGTTTTGTCTCAGTTTCATAGAGTCTATATGTTTTGTTAATTTGGTTGTGGTTTACAATTTTTCTATAAGAGTTCAAGACATATTTAATATAGCCCATTACCACCAAGTGGTAGTGGCATGGATGCAAACACACACAATCGACAAGCTTTGTATATGTTGCATGTGTAAGTGTTTTTACTGATAGTGAAATATTATATTATTATATCTATTAATAAAATCATTGTAATTAAGTGGGTCACCTGTGGGTGCCCGTGGATTATCCATAAAACCCACTAGTTAAACATGTGGTTACAAGTTTGGACTTTTCCAATAGGTGGTAAATTTTAGGACCTAAACCCAGTTTAAATGGGTCAACCCATGGGCACCCACAGATTGTGACCCAGTTTGACAGGTCTATATATTCTCATAACACCAAGATACTCGGATTCTATTCTAGATTCTAATAATTGTTTCCTTATTGGAACTTTTCCAACTTAAAATTCTCATTTTAAGGTCTAACACAAATTTAGATTTCTGATCATTAATTTTATTTGTCATTTTGTAAGCTTTCATTGGTGTAAATTTTACACCCAACTCTTCATTATTACCATAATCCAAGAACTGATCCTATTAGTGCTTCTCAAGTACTTAAGGACCGAAGTTCTTTATGGCATTCTAGTGATTTTCACTAGGATCTGACATATATCTACTCGTCATGTCTAATACATAAAATACAACTGGATGATTACATATCCTCTTGTCATGTCAATATATATGAGATAACACGATGAGTACATAACATAGCATACATGATATATCCAATTACAAATGCATATGGCATATCACTCATGTCTTCCAATTCTACACAAGAATATGGACGCTAGGCTGATGAGAGATGAATTCATGGAACATGGACAAATTTTCTCTCTCATTGAGCCCTATATGTTGAACTCTTCAACATCTTGTCAATGTATGTGCTCTTACTTGGGTTTAGAAGATTTCTAGATCTATCTCTAGAGATCTCATTTCCTATCACATAGGATGATTTTCCTAATCTCCTTCACAGAGAAGGTACATCCTCTCTAGGTTATAACATTTGTAGTGTAAGGATATTATTTCCCATCATTATGTGGAATATAAATATGCTACCACTCAACTTTTGTAATCACATATTTCATCTTCATTCTGACTCAAGTAAAAATCTTTTAATATCTTCTCAAATTGAAGATTCCAATTCTGAGATGCTTGTTTCAATCACATTGATTGACCTTTGCAGCTTACAAACTCTATTTGCATTATTGGATTTATAAAACCATTAGGTTGTTTCACGCACACATCCTCATAATTATTCCATTTAAAGAATGTGGTTTTGAAATCTAATTTGCCAAATTTTGTAGTCATACAAAGCTACAATGGCAAACGTGATCTTGATGGATTCAACCATGGCAACTAGTAAATCAGTCTTCTCTTATAGGTTTATATACTACTATCCTTGTTGGTCTTTTCACAAAGACCCAAATGCGCCCAATTGGTTTTACCCCTTTAGGTGGATCCACGAAGGTCATACCTTGTTGGTTCACATCAAGTCCATCTTTGGTCCCATGACCTCAAGTCATTGCTCAGACTCTGGTCTTTAAATATCTTCTAGGTAGGTAGTTAACTCATCATCCATGATCAACTCACTGCTATCTAGAGTTATAAGATATCATAATCTTTCAAACTCAAGGAATGTTGTACTAGATCTATGAGGTTTTATGTTACATAAGGAACTTGAGATTCCACAATAATTTATGATTCCCCCTTCTTCGTATTCTACCTCTCTAGGTTTAATGTTTTCTTGTTTGTCTCGAATTTTTTGAATTTTACTTTTACTCCCACTAATTCCTTTGGAACTAATTTCCCTTTCAGGAATACAACCATCCTGGTCAACAAACAACTTTGTTGTTGGATTGGAATATAAAAATAGTATTTAAAAAAATAACATTAATGTGATTTGTGGGCAAAACTTTTGAATACTTTTTTCTTATATGAGAATTTCTCCCGAATCACTACAAAAGACATATTGGGACACTTCCCATAACATATCTCATATGGTGCTTTTGAACCATTTTAGACGGTACATTATTTTAGTGTAAAGCATGTGCCAAAAGGAAATTGGAATATTAGTTAGATTTATTGATAATCATAACATGACTTAACAAGGTCTGATTCCTTGTTTGTGACACATCATTACGTTTTCAGGTAGAGTCCATAGTGATATACTATCATGATCTCCAGAAGGTCCTCAAACTTTTTCTTTAAAATATTTCAACATCGATCATATCGAGGTGTCTTAATACTCTTACCAAGTTAGTTAAGTAATTGATTCATGATCTCCTTGAACACTTCAAGAGATTCATATTTTTATTTTATTAAATGCAACTGGCCATATTGATATCATCAACAGATATAATGAGGTACTATTAACCACCTCTAGTGTTTATTCTAAAAGGTACATATACATCATTATGTATGAGCCCTAATAGAATACTTGGTCTCCCACTAAATCTAGTGAATATGCTTTTGTCATATTATCTAATAAATAACACTTGCATGTCTCTATTGGTTCAATAACCAAAAGACTCTAGATAACCATCATTATTGATACTAGAAATGCATTTCTCATTTATATGCTTTAGATGACAATGTTATAGGTATTCATTATTTGAGTCATCAAGTCATTCAATATATATGTCGTACATATATTTGTCTTTAGAACTAACAATTATAGTTTTTGAGACATAGGGAAATTCTATATAAGATCTTATCATATAGATTGAAGCATCAATTCTTAGTCATACAAGATACATGAAGTTTTCATCAATGGCAGATACATAATAGCAATTCACTAGTTCTACTACATGCCCATTAGATAAATGACAAATTCAAATTGTAGTGGCAGCAACTCTTGCTCCGCACAGGTATATCTTATTTCTTCTCAGACCATGAAGTGGAGATCTCTATCTCCTTTTCTTGAGATCATCTTTGTAAAGAGGACAGTCCTTTTCTATTATCCAAGTTGGGGACAATGGTGGCACTTCCCTTCCTTAATCATTTAAGTCAAAAGGACAGATTCCTTTTACACTTACCCCTCTCCATATATTAAGTGTAGAAGATGTGGACTTCATCTTGCTTAGAAGTGTTCTCGGCCTTGCCTTTGTCTTTGGACGCTGTTCCATTGATCATCATAATGGGTTTGTCCATCTTCGTTTGTGCTTCAGAATTTGTCAGCATGCCAAGCAATTCAAACAGTGGTTTGGCCAAGTTACTCAAGTGATAGCACTTGATAAACTCTATATGAATCAGGCAATGATTGTAGAATCATATCAATGGTCAACTTTTAACCTAAAGGAAATTTCAATATCTCCATATGCCCAATCATATTGAGCACATGAGGCTCTATTGGATCTTCCTCTATCAATTTGCACTCATAAATCACTTTGGAGACATTATACTTTCTTTCTATACATGATTCTTTAAGATGTATTACCATCTCGAGAATGTCCATGTTTTCATGTTGCTCATGCAACTCATAATTCATACATCATAGGATAAGGTACTCAATGTCTACAACATCATTAGCATGCTTCAAGTAAGCATCCATCTCAGTCCTAGGTGCATCATGAGTGGATTCTAATGGATCTGGTCTTTCAAGCACAAGGAGCTTTTTCTCATTTGTGAGAACACTTATCAAAGTCCTAAAACATATGTGGAAGTAATCTCATTTAGTTTGTCCTACTCAAGCACTGATCACATTGTTTCCCATTAGGTTCTTCAAAAGATATTGCAACTTTAGACAAAATATTTTGATTAATTTGATATGAAAAGTTTGATAATTTAATTAGGCTTATAATTAATTATCGCTCCCATTGTTTTTTTGTTCAAATTGATAATCCTCATGCATCAATACAGAAGATTACAATTTACAATCTTCCAGTGAGCCAAGATCCAAAACAATTGAATTATTAACCGGCCAACGCCAATGTCCATAACCAACCATTAAGATAAACATTTTCTAATTGGATCATATGCAATTCTTGGGTAGATGGTATGTGCAACTCCTTGCCATAGTCCATTTTCATGCTTCTAGGTTCTTAATATCATCAAGAACACCCAATTAACCATGGCCTAAAAGACAACATTATAGAAATCCACCCCATTTTGCAGGCCAACATAACTACCATCACACTCCCACGAGATAGACAACTCACCACATTTGACGTGCCCACGCACAGATGCTCAACCTTTTCATGTGTATTTCTTGTAAAAAGCATCTAATATTTAATATGTTTTATTGAGGGATTTTATATATACATACACATACATATCCAATTACCACAAACTTATAGTATGTAACATATACATGCTATAATCGCAGCAAAAACATGCAATTACAAACCCAAGCGATGGTTATGGCCATACTATTATAATTCCTTAGAGCCACAAGGAATTACTACCACCTAAGGTCTACATTATATGAAACAACCTCTTATTAGTGAAGATACATGTTTGAACCAATCCAGGTTTTCAACATCTAAACCAATCGTCTCACCTCCTATTCGCTAGGTTGGGCTCTTGAAATGCTCATCTAGTTTCAGGTTAAACCAATGTTTGAACTCCTGTAGCCAATGGTTGGGCCACCAGTGATCAATTTGTCATGTTGTCTTCCCTTCTTCATCCTTCAATCGATCAGTTTGACACCTGAGCTAGTCTGTTTGTCTGGTGCATTATGTTTTCTCATTGAGAAACATAAATTAGAAGTATCCTTTTTCATATTACATTGTGAAAGGGAAAACCTCAAGTTACATTTGAGGGGACATAGGAAGAAGAGAATTAATTTACATTTGGAAAAGAGGAGAGAGTCTCAGTATGCAAATCAAGATATAAATAAGAATAAAAAATCACAACAATGCACACATAGATCTAGGGTTATTGGCCATAACCGAGTTAATATCCACCATCAAAACCAACTTTTAGGGTGACGTGTGTGAATTGCATATATATCATATTGTATATATATTAGTTTATGAATCGTATGTGGTAATTAATCAGATACATACATTAACTAGTTTAATATTCACATTGTATTCAATAAAATAAGTCTGATGACATCGATTTAAATCTGGAGTAGTCACACGGACCACCAAAAACTCCTCGTTGTGCTACTAGAGCCAACACGAATATATATACAAAAACTCCTCGCCTCTAGAGTAGTCACACGGACCACCAAAAACTCCACGTTGTGCTACTAGAGACAACACGAAGGAGTTGTCCCTTTGAATGTTAGTATACTAGAACTGATTCTCTCTCCCACAATTGCCTCTCCTTTTCTATCCCTCCATTTTATGGGTAGGACTTGCTCGGTCTTTCTATCGATTACCAAAACTAGAGAGGAAAATAATAGTCAGAGATTATTGTTATATCTAGTAAGTCCCTAGTACCCCTCTATTTATATGAGAGGTTGGGGGTAGGGTTCTAGTCGATTTAGGAGTCGAACAGACTAAATTCATGAATTTTCTCAAAAATGCAAATGATAAACTGGTCTGTTCGCAAGCCCAACTGGTCAGTTCGTGCTATGAACCGGTCGGTCCGTGCAGGTTCTTGTTCTGATTCACATTGGTATTCAATGCATGATCAATACAAATCATGGCATCAACATCAATTCTTGATCCAATCGAATTGACCATTAAAATGGGTGGTTAATCATATGAACTGGTTGGTAGGGACCATGAACTGGTCGGTTCATGCCTTGGTTCAGCCACTCTTCAACCAATGTTGATTCCAAATGACTTGACACTTCAATCGATAGGTTCAAAGTCTAGTCAGTCAATTTTAAACCTCATTTGTTTATATTGAATACTTAAACACTTTTAGTAATCAAGTTAAACACCATTCATGAATAAACTCTTATTCCAGGTCCATCCTATGTGTGTGACCATATAGATCCCAATTTATGTTGGTAGTGAATGTCCATAACTAACTTATGACATCACAAACAATGAGAGGTATCCAGCAACACATCATTGCTACCCAAGTAGTTTGGAAAGTTGGAGAATAACTTAAACCTACAATCCTTGATCAGTGTTTCCATGATTGTATGGTTCCTTTATCTCTAATATCTAGACTGAAATCAAGAGATGGAATCATCATCCAATTCAACATTCAATCCATGTTCCTTGAACTAGAGCATACTGTCTAAGATGCATGTGACTTCTCATATCACATATTGAATCACATGAGTAAGGCCATACATTTCTCAGTCCCACTTATCAAGTATCCTAGATATCAATCTCCTTTAGGAGGGACAAATATCATCTACATCACTCACACTCAATCCCCATGTGTCACAATGTATCTTAGCATCACCTTTATGGCAACCCATATTCAAGGTCACAGTGGATGATGTCAAAGTACATCGAACAACATGTGATGAGTGTAGTGACTTCAGGTCTAAGAACCACAATCACCACTATCACTATGAGGGTTGATTCTAACTACCATTCCATGGTATCCATGTATCACTCTCAAGGTGGGTCTGTCTTAGACATTGTTCTCTAATAGGTACATGTGTGCTTGACTTGATATCACATATCATGACTAATGGGACTCTATCATCAGTCAACAGACATTCTAGTCTTATGTATTACTATTGTCTATTTTGCTTCCACTATAATATTTGACTAGGGATATAACAAGAATGTATGTACTTTTATCATACATACGATCTCATTATTTAGGTTTTCAACCTGAAGGCATATGTCATAACATTATTCTTTAGATATCTGCTATGTTTGTGTCATCATCTCATGATTGTGACAAACATAATATATGGAATTATCTTTATTATTATCAAATACGGTATCTACTTCCCCATTGCAATCATCATATTATTGGCTCTCTGGGCATACATACTGACAATCAGAACTATGGCTCTGTGACTTAAAAAGAAGCTATGATGGTCCATATCCAAGAGGTCATTGTAGGTCAAGATCATGATACTAGTATATTCTTGCTAGATATTGTGGAGTTGTTTAATTATTATTTATTGAATATGACTGTGATAGAATTGTGGATATTGTGAGATCTTATGGTTAAATACCTTGTTCTATATATTTAAAAAATATATTGATTTGTTTTCTTATATATTGATCCATACATATATGTTTTGCAGCTACTTATATATAGTGTATGCTTGCACTAACGAATGTGGCATTTCTAGTTCCATCATTTATTAGCAGTGTAGATAAAAACCCAAAATTTGTAGTGATTACCACTATATCACGTTTAAATATTTTGGTATTATGAGAAAGAGTGTGACTATAACTCCTTTCAATGTTGGATAAGTTTTGGGAATTTTGCTTATAATTTTGAATTATGAATTACATTTTGTTGTGGAATTTGAGTTTTATTTTGTTTTCCTTCTTTTCACTCAGTAATAAGCACTAGGAGTTGTTGGCAATTGTTCCTGAGATGCTAATTGCATATTATCTAGAACTTTCAACTGAAAAAATAGGGTGTGGGGGAGACGCAATGAAAATGGCATTACACACATAAGTAAATTTTTATATTCGTTAACATATATTAATGTCTAGATCATTACATGACTATTTTCTAATTTAATTAAATATATTACTTTAACTTATAGGGGAACAAAAGACTTCAAAAAGATTGTAGGAAAGTGTGAGAACCCGTTACACTAAACGAGATTACTCAAAACATAAAGCACAATCGATCACTAATTAATCACATACCCAAAAATATGGGTAAATTAAAACCAATTTCAAAGTTAGCACTTGCTCAGAAACATTTGCATAAGAGCCCAACATCTTTCTTTTCTCCATACTATGTAGAGAATTTGATACAAATTGTTCTATCGCCTTAGCCACAACATATATACACAGAAGAACGATATTCGTATATGCCACACAAACAAGCATTAATATGCTAACAAAAGTCCAATTCATTTGAAACACCATATACAAACTTTTCCTGCCCGGACTTGAGAGTATAGGGACAACTCTAGGACACACTAGACATCTAATCAACTTTCTCAAAGATTCATTACTATAGCTCCTCTTTACTTCCATGGTTCTGTTGTCGTCACTTCTGATTACTAAAAAAATGTGGTGAACCACAACGGTGAGACCCATGTCCCAGCAAGAGATATAACCTCCAACAACGTTTACTGATTCCAACATTTTTAGGTAATGAGACAGTTTAAGAAGTTTAATCATATATAACACGCTCAATAGCACTGATGATTAACAAAATACATAAAGGAGTAGATAATTACTATCTTCATTAGACAGACTATTCTCATATCCCTATTAACGGTATAAGGAGCCTAGCAGCATTAGAATCTCTAACATCATGAATAAGTCTAGTATCATAAACATAGCTAACAACATCAGCATGTCTAATAGGTTGAACATATCAACATCATAAGAAGAGCTAACAACATAAGCACAACTATTTGGATAAGCATGACTAGTATTATATGCATCTCTAGTTACAAAGGCATGGCTAGGATGCTAAACATAACTAACAACATGAGATAGTTAGCATCATGATTATGATCAACAGTAGCAATATAGTGATCAAAATAAGCATAGCTATTGCATGTACGCATGTACAATCTTAAGTGTATCCACAACCTAAGTATGTCTACTATCTCTTAATTGCACTAAGCATCATCTTTATATAAAGATAACAAATAAGGGTTATCATACAATGTGAAACTTCATGTATAAACCTAAACAAATATGCTACACGACTGTATTACATCTTTTATTTAACCCTGAGGAATTTGAGGATACCACTCAAGTTCCAATTGATCACCACTTGGTCGCAATCAGTGCCATACAAGATCCAGGAAGAGTCGGACTCCTAAGATTTTCTCCGCCCCCGGTCAGTACGGGTCCGCCACATCGACACATAAGGTCAAGCTACTAACAACCTAGTCTGACCTTGGTACAGGTCACAGCACTAGTGAAATGAGGTGGGTACGCATACCCTACTATCTGAGGTACAACTACAATTGTCCTCCAATCTCATCACATATATAATCACTGAGACACGACCACAACCGTCCTCAAACTAAGGGCTAGGTATGCCCGCAGTCATCGTCCCTAAACACTTGAATTCAGGATGACAAGCACCCCACATACTCATCAGTATGCACTATGAGTTTCCCTTAGGAATGCTCGTTTCACCATCTGGAAAATTCTGACACTTAGATGGATCTATGGCACAGGGCACTACATGATTAGAGTTTCACTTGATTAGTTATGCCAATTGGGTGAATTAAGGTTGCATCAAACAAGTGGACATACAAACCCTAATTCACGTCTAGAAATCATATAAATACCACAACTTCAAAAGATATAAAATGTGTGAAATATAATTTCTCATCTCATCATAACATGGTACTATTCACTTTCCATTCATGAGGCTACACTAGTCATCATACTATCACAAGATATAAATCCTTTTCACAATATCATAGGGTATCAACCCTTATCAACACAAGAGGATTACACCTCATTCAGGTCTCAACCATGCCCAAAGGTCATTAAGACCATCATACTATCACAGGTTATATCCTTTTCATAATATCACAGGGTATCAATCCTTATCAACACAAGAGGACTACACCTCATTTAGGGCTCAACCATGCCCAAAGGTTATTAAGACCATCATACTATTCCCTACTAGATCATCATTATTTTTCCATGCCTTATAACAAGGCTCAACAACATCTCTTACATATAATACACCAGATTAGTACAATTGCATTAATGAGCTAGGAGATATTCATAAACAATCATAGCAGGGTTATATTAACATTAAGAACATTCCTTTATTGCATAAACATGCAAAGAATCTAGATATGATTAACCCTCATCATATTCACAATGCACATGTTTAGCTTAAGAAAGTATCAACCATGTGGCTATTGTAACCACCAATTAACACATTAAGGTTATGATCATGTTAAGGAGGCTATTTCACCCTCATCTCATCATATAAGAAGGTTAAACATGAATACTCATCTTTATCTATTTGAATTAGAGTTAGGTTCAACATAATAAATTATATTAATGTTACTAATCAACACTCATACCCAAACCCTAACTCACATCATCCCCATTGGATCATGGATGCATAAGGTGAAGCATCACCATCACGTTCCATACTATTCTCAAGTATGAACCCACACATAAATCAAGGTGGAACCATCAGGTTATAGCATACTAAGGTTTCAAAAACAATAAGAGAGTACTACATGATTGTATAAGTCATTCAAGGACTATTCATACCCAATTACCATCATTTAGTTATATTAAAGCTAGGTATAACAAGCTATACCTCATTAGGGTTACCCATTAATTCATTATGGTGGTTATAAATCATAATCATACAAGGGCAATGGTAATACTATGAGTTTAAGGCATTGAACCATCAAGTTCTCATCATTTGAATCATAACATTACACTACACGCTTCACCCAAAACAATGGGAATATTGAGGCATCAACTTCTAACCATGAAGAGTTGAAAAGGTAAAGCCATTGATCGTTCACATAAGTAAACACCTTGAATGAATCATCTATGATGTTATTGAGTTGTGATCTATAAAAGTCACCATTTAACCCTAGACATCCTTTCATTAACAACAATAAGGGTTATGTTGAGAGTAGGGTAAAACCCACAATCGAATGTTCATTTAAAACAAGCCATCCATTGTCAACAAGTAAGCTCCTTAAGTTGATTTTGTAAAGGAAACCATCTAAATCACATTATCAGGACCAACATATTGCATTAGCTATCATTTCACTTTATTGGAGTAATAAACATTAGATCTTGACCATTGGGTCAAGTTCATATGTTAAAACCATCAATTACAGTATAGATCTGACCATTGCATCCAGTGACCCAAGAAACCATTGGTCTAAGGCTTAATTGATGCTACAACTATATGACTAACTCACCATAGGTTTTGGAGACCTGATGTAATGACCCTACCTCCCGATAACCCCCAATTAAGGGAGACCGAAAGATCGGTGTTGTTATCCAACTAACAGAATCAAAGGTTTGACAAATAATCAATAACAATTATGAAATTCTACTAACTAACTGGAATTTGGTATAAAATTAAAACTTTGCTTACCTTTGAAAACTTGGAAATCTAACTATCCAGAGCTTGAATTATTTTATATAATCCTCCTTGCACTTTATTTCTCATTTCCACAATGTGTCATTTTACTGTTTGTTCTTTCAATTGTTGTTCCTAAAACGCCGACAAACAAAATGTCGGTCAGTATATTGAAATATACTGGTATGTGGGAACAACCAAAATCTTGCAAATATGGATAACAATTTAATAATCATAATCAAATTA
This sequence comes from Alisma plantago-aquatica, assembly GCA_963693085.1. Classification (NCBI taxonomy): domain Eukaryota; kingdom Viridiplantae; phylum Streptophyta; class Magnoliopsida; order Alismatales; family Alismataceae; genus Alisma; species Alisma plantago-aquatica. Next base: position 908,194,126 of record OY856409.1, read on the forward strand.
ATTAACAAGCCAATTTACACTTTTCAGTATGACATTCTCCACCGCTTTTGCCCTAACCCTGGCATACCCACCTTAGGGTGCCCTTTTCCAATGACTTAAGGCCACCTTCTCAATCCCGAGCTTGGTGCCTGGGGGTCACCACTCATGGTGCCCACTAGTCATGCAATATCATAGGCCACCTTCTCATTCCCGAGCTTGGTGCCTGGGGTCACCACTCAAGGTGTCCATTGGTCTACCCATCTGGGCCTGATCTTTGGCATCATCCATCAGGGTGGCATGTAGGTGCGAGAATACATACTTCTATTTTTTTAATGTGATAATCATAGTGACTTTATGATTTGCAAGTATGAACATCCAACATATAATTTGCATCCAATGTGATTAACCATCCGGAAAATCCTCAGGAAACTAAGGTGGTTATCCATAATTAACCACATACCTGATTTGGAAGCCTCAAGGATTGTAAGCAGAATATCCAATTAATCAAACAGCCAACCAAGTCAGGCATCCAATCACCCCAATCAAACAGGAACAACAAGAAACCTGGAAAACATGTGCAATTTAATTACTCATATGTTCATCATGCTCTTACTTTATTGAATTGGAATTCCCTCCTAGGGTGTGCCTAAGTTGTATTAGGGTTTTTCCTTAACATTCTTTACATTCGTTTCTTAACCTTTACCTTTTAGGTCAACTAAACCCTAAAACACTGTTTCCATGTTCCAAACCCATAATTACTCAGTCATTCATATCTAAGCTTCTTTATTACCAATATGTCTTACGATTAGTTATAACTTCATCTTATACATAAGATTTCAAAACATAGCTTATTAAAGTCATAAACACCTAGATTAGGGTTTCTAGGTTTTCAAGTATATCTTCACTCACATGAGACTTTAAAACACCCTTTTTACATATTAAAAATTTATCTCTTTAAGCTACCTATTCTGAGGCTTCTTTATTAAACTTCATATCAATATATCTCTGTTTAATATATTCATATTCTCGAAATAGAAGTCATTAAAGTCATATTACTCAACATTAGGGCTTTCAGGCCCATTATTGTACTTTCTTAGTCATAGCACCCTCATTAAGCAAAACATGGGTTTTTAACTCAAATTGGATTCACATTATCCATTTTATTCCAAAAGGGTAAATGTTGATTTATAATACCAACTTAAGTAATAGAACTCTTCCCTAAAATCATTTAGGGTTTTGATTACACTTATAGCATTAAAGTTACTAACTTTATATAGTTTTCGAACTAGAAGAAAAACTGATCTGTAAAAGTATTTTTATTGGATTCCTTATACTTTTCTGTGCAACTTTCATGTATAACTTTTTATCATCAGAGTTATAAATAAATAACTACAATTTATGTAAGGTTATATACCTTTTGGACCAATCATGAAGCACCACTTGTCCTTTTCTTTCTCTTTTTCCTTTACGTCTATCCTCCTCTAGCTCGTAGATCTCAGCGATGGATCTGTCACCTCTTTGACCCGGTGATCAGTCTCTCGACCCTCTCTGCACTGAACGCCCGTGCGCGGCTCTATTTCCGCAGGGGAAACAGAGTACCTGCTGCTCCGCCCGGATGAGGGAGTTGGGGAGGCCAATGCCCACGAGAAGCTCCTAGAGCACCCGTAGAGCCCCGACTAGGTCCCCTGGACCCTCCTTGCCGTCGAAGGTGACCTTCCAGTGCAGCCATGATGCTGCCATGAAGAATGTCGAACCAGCAGGGATGCATCGCAGGTTTATCCCTAGGGCAACTGGAAGCAGTAGGGGGGAATATTCGTCGAGTTTGCATGGTCTCGTTGCATCTCTCCACCCATCGTGAGGAGGGGGTAGAGCCCCTTTTATAGGTGTGGCTCACAGGTCCGCAGCCATGGAGTTTGAGTCCATCGGGACTTTGGGGAAACCTCAATCGCTCTCTAAAACTAACCAAACTAAGGCTCGTTCTACTTGGAAAGGGATCCTAATCGCAATGGGAGAGGTCCCATTGGTGTTGGATTATTGATTAGCGAGGAAATTAGTCCCAAAATTATGTGAGTCTGTTCCCCTTTCCTTATTTTAGGTGAAGTGCAGCCACTTTTGGATCCAGATCCAACGGCTGTCATCCACGTGCCAAGAACACTTTGTCTGATATATTGGAAAATCGTTACATTTAATAATTTCCTTCACACTTTAGGAGATTTTGTAAAAATCATATCTCCTAAACCGTTTATCCATTTGCAACCAAATTTTGGTGGAAAGTTAATAATGACTTAATATACCTCTCTACCAAAATTGGGCTCATTATATAAAATAAATCGTGCCTTTTCTTTAGGTGCAAGATATTATTCAATTATATATATTTCTCACCTATTTTCTCTTTCCCTTGCTATAAAATTATTATTCTGAGTTCCTTGAACCTCAAGGAACCTTAATGGCTCGAAATCCCATCTTGGGAATATTTCTTTAGCCTCTTTCCTTATCTTTCATCCTTTTTCTTATTTCTTACTTATTTTCTCATTAAAATATCTCTTTTTGAAGATTTCTCTTTATTTATCTTTTACTTTCCTCATTAGTATTCCTTTTATCATTAGGAATCCTTGGGATACGAAATCCACCAAGGATAACTCAATTATACCTTTTTTCACTTGTTTTCCACATTTTACCATGATTTTCACTTTCTTTCTTAATAAAGAAATACTTAATTGATCTTTTCTTTTCTTATTGCATTCTCTATGCAACTTTGGACTCCTTGGAACCCAAGGAACCCAAGAGGCATGAAATCCCTCTTTGGATTTGCCTTCTAGAGGTTTCCACACTTTTCCTTTTCTCTATTTTCTTATTTACTCGATAATAGTGGAATTTCTTTTGTCTTTTCCCTTATTGGGCCCAATAGCCAATAAAGCCCACAAATCAAACAACAAGGCTATTTTAAACAAAATCCATTTATTCACAAAAAATTATATCATTTTTTGTCTAGATATCTTTAATATGAGAAATTACATTTCTCACCAAAGGAACCCAAAATTTGGGGTTGTAACATCCTTCCCCTCTTATGAGAATTTTGCCCTCAAAATTCCATCAAGCAAGCAAACAGACGGGATAAGTCTTCTTATGTCCATCAAGGCTCCCATGTGGCTTCACCCTTTCCATGGTGTTTCCCAAGAACCTTCATCATCTCATATTCTTCCATCTGAGTTCTTTCTTACCTTGGTATATCATACCCTCATAGGTGACTCAGGACATTTCAGCCTCTCAAAAGCTGAATAGGTTCAGGGCTCAACACATGGCTTGGATACCTCACATAGTGCTCTAGATCGGACTCATGGAATACATTACACATCATGTTATCCTAAGGGGCAAGGCTAAACAAAACCATCTCCACCAATCCATCTCAAATGGACCCATATATCGGGGACTCATCTTCCTCAACTGTAGCCTAGAGGGCTCGGATTTTCACATTTCCTACAGTGAACGGCATGTCAGTCTGCTTTGCATCAGCTCACGACTCATGTCGTCTCTGGGCTCTCTCTCTCTTAGCCATTGCACAATGAAAGCGACTTCATCTGCACACACTGTGGTTCTTTTCTGACCTTTGCGAGGCCTCCTTCACCAACATCATCTTAATGAAGTGGTGACCGACACAACCTCTCTATAAGACTTCTTGAATCCCGATAAAGGTTATGGTGGTTAAGATCACATCTTAAGAACGGTCTCTATGCATCACCCTGATTGAGCATACCTGCTCTCATCAGACCCTCTAGTCTGGATCATACTTTCCATTAGTATGGGGTGATAAATTGTACTATCATCAAGTTCTTCATGTATCTACTTCCACCTCATGGAAGTAAACCTTGGTCATACCCAAGAACTTCTGAACTCTCATCATGGTGTGGTTGAACCATCTTTCTCTCTTAAGTAGTTCAACTGAATCTATCCCGTGACAGTATTCTTTCTCTCTCATGCCCTCTAGGTAAGGCGATCTACCATAACCCACATTGCATCTTGACCTTCTTTGGTCTAGGGAAGACTTATCACCTCATCTGTAGTGATGAACTCCCATTCCCTCTCGGGGACTCTCTATCATCTATGTAAAAGCACTGGGTTACTGGTGTTCATCCTTCACCTACTATCATGCATGGCCACAGACCACATGCATCTTCATCTTAAGCATCCAAAGTGCTACTATCTCTTACTATCTCTGTAGTATCACAGTGTATGATGATCTTAAAACCATGATCATCGGTACGTCATGATTCCTCAAGATCGATATCTTGGAAACCCTAAACCACTCTCATCATGGTTTCATTACTTTTCTTTCCAAAGAAGTACATCTGAGGTTCTACAGCCATCCTTTCATTATATCACGGACTAGGCTGGCTAACCCAACAATCCTCCATAGATACATCTGGGTGTTAGCCAAACTTATCTCTTTTTCTCAATTTAAGGTCATCCTAGCAACCTCAGCTTCTTCTAGCTTCTAGCTAAACTAGGAAGCTATTTCTCAACCAGAGCATCCACTGCCACCTCTTATCCTTAGGTGTGATGTAATGTCGAAGACATACACCTCCATGTATTATACTTATCATCTCATCTCCAACTCTAAGTTTGTCTTCATCAAGAAACTCTGATATCATCCTCAGGGTGATCAAACTCAACCTTGGTTAACTTGTAAATTCCACATAGCTCCTGATAAATCATCCTCATAAGCAAACTATATTACTTCTCTTAGTGTTTGTAAACCATCCATGTATCATTCACTCCACCAAGGAATGTTATCATCTCTATCATCATTCCTTGTAGCAACGTTACAACTCACATCATCTTTTATCCTTAGTGTATGGCATGTGTACGGTCCTATCTCTCACTCCCATAACAAGAGGAAATAAGCATTTGGTTGCAGTCCAAATACAGAGTTCTTCATGTTCCAAGAGTAGAGATGGTACAACCCACCTTGCCAGTACACTTTCAAATCTAAGTTGAAACGTGCCACATATGTCTCTACATCACAACCATCATGATATCAAAATTACTTCCATGGAAAACTGGTCTCGAACTTACTTGGTCCAAGCACAATCCTTGGTCATCTCCTCTAGGTCTATAGGGTGCCGACACTTTTGGGGTCATCCCTTTTCCCTTATGCATCCAGAGAGTGCCCTACTCATCTGCCCTTTGGGTCCCATGAGTCCATGAAGGTGATCAATCTCCTAACCCATGGCCCTCAGACAATGATAGTTGTTACCTCCCGACCCTATGGTCATGTGCATCTAGGGAATTAGGCAACTCCTTCTTCCATCGGTCTTATCCCTACCTGACCCTAGGACAGACTTAGGATTCTATTATAGTACATGTCCACTTAGAACCTTACCCAATACTTCATCATCTCTCTTCTTGCATTCATGGGCTCACTTTCATCCTTTAATAAGGGTCATGGCGACTTGCCTACCTTGGTCGAGCCCCATATCGGTTACCTCCATGGTAACACATCCACATGCACATAGAGATGGTTATCTATGGGTCTATAGGTTCATTCTCATGCCATGTACTCTTCACTTAGCTTCTCAAGATCCTACGAAACCTCCTTAGGTTACCTCAAAACCAACTAAACTGGTAAACTCCCTACCAAAGGGTCGCTCTCCCAGGATGGGGGGAAACTACACCAAAGGTCACAAGCATATCCTCAGGGTTTACATCCATATGAGCATGCTTAAACCAACAACTACTAAGGCACAAGTGTACCTAAAAAACCATGCTAGGTCGCACTTGTTCTCATCCTCAACATTTCATCAACTTAGTTGTGAGGGGTTCATCAAACATACCCTTAACGTAAGGGATTTCCTTTACCTCTACACATGAGGAGTACCATGCTCAAAACTATAGATTCAAATCTCATCATGAGCATCAGATACACTGCTTCCCCTCTTAGGCCTAGGAACCCTAGGTTCACTTTTGGTTATCCAACTACATGCTCAACCTCTTAACCACGAATCAAGCATGTCCAAGGTATGTCATGTACTTCCATGATCTTTCTACTCGAGCAACGCTTCGGAGTTGAGTCCTCTTCCAGGGCAACCAACTAGGTATAAAGCCTCACAACTGGTTACTTAAACCTCCTCAGGGTCTAAAGTACTCTTTATCTCATCCAGTAGGTAACCACTTATACCATGGGTACTAGAAGCATCATCCTCTTTCTAGGGTTTGGTTCCTCTAAAGGAAACCAAGATATCATCAACCTCCAGGAATCAAGCATAAGGCAACCACTATCATCCACGTAGGTTGCATCATCCTCAACTCCCCACTATTCCTCAAGTTTCGGGGTTTAGACTTCCAACCTCCTTGTTGGGGTCCTGCTTCCTCTCTCTAGAGCTAAACCCATCTCCAACCATACCTACTAGAGGTCCCTTCTCCATGAAAGCTCATGCTCTCAAGCAAACCCCTATGTGGTTGAAGCCTATGCTCAACTCATGTTTGGCTCAAGATTATTCATATCTCTTTATGCTTATCTCATAAGCCATCCATCATGCCCTTATGGCCAGGGTTTCAACCTACTACCGTACCACTGACGTACTTTGGGTGCATGCTATACCCTACTTGCACAAGCCCATACGGTAACTATAGGTTCTCCTCTGACCTCATCCATGAAGGAGCTATCCTTCTCTCTAGCATGCACGACCCTCTCCAGGGTTGATCGCCAAGGTACTAGATCATCTACCCTTTTATGGCATCCCAAAGGCATGTCCAACCAAACAATCGGTCAACCATGACATCTAACTCATCATTTCATCTCTCTCTAACCTTCACTTAGGGTTAGGGTTAACATCATCCTCAAAGGATGTGCTAGGTCTCTACTTTTAATGGAGGTCTCTACCTCCAAGACTAATTCTCTCTACTCATCCTCCAGACAAGGAGGTCTATCCTCAGGTCTCTCCTGAGGGCAAAGACAACTCGTGTCATACGACCTAAGCATGTATCTATTCTTTAGTTTGTGCTTAATCTATTAAGCTTATGTCCATGACATCTTATTTACATGCTTTTTATTAATTTGGGGGAGGATTCCTTAGACCTTATTAACTTTTCCCATACCTCAAGAGGGTGAGGAGAAGAGAGAAAACCCTAATCCTTAAGGTCCTTAACAGAATTTGAGTTGAGAAGGGATGAACAAGATGAGAGAGTCCTAAAGGTATCTTATTTCGAATCATACCCTAAGACTTTGGCAAGGCAGTCACACGGATCCAGGAGTCCTCGTATTCCGACTAGCGGTGCAGAGGAAAATATTGTCAGCCCCCGGTTGTGATCCTTTTCTAGACACCTCTGTCTTTTGGATAATCCTCTAATAACTCCCTTGGGTTCTACAGAATTTGTACAATTTAATAATTATTAAAGATTACTTGAGGAACCTATGCTCTGATACCAATTGTAATGACCCCGCCTCCCGATAACCCCCAATTAAGGGAGACCGAAAGGTCGGTGCCGTTATCCAACTAAGAGGATCAAAGGTTCGACAAATAATCAATAACAATTATGAAATTCTACTAACTAACTGGAATTTGGTATAAAATTAAAACTTTGCTTACCTTTGAAAACTTGGAAATCTAACTATCCAGAGCTTGAATTATTCTATCTAATCATCATTGCACTTTATTTCTCATTTCCACAATGTGTCATTTTACTATTTGTTCTTTCAATTGTTGTTCCTAAAACGCCGACAAACAAAACGTCGGTCAATATATTGAAATATACTGGTATGTGGGAACAACCAAAATCTTGCAAATATGGCTAACAATTTAATAATCATAATCAAATTAATTAACAAGCCAATTTACACTTTTCCGTATGACATTCTCTACCGCTTTTTCCCTAACCCTGGCATACCCACCTTAGGGTGCCCTTTTCCAATGACTTAAGGCCACCTTCTCAATCCCGAGCTTGGTGCCTGGGGGTCACCACTCATGGTGCCCACTAGTCATGCAATATCATAGACCACCATCTCATTCCCGAGCTTGGTGCCTGGGGTCACCACTCAAGGTGTCCATTGGTCTACCCATCTGGGCCTGACCTTTGGCATCATCCATCAGGGTGGCATGTAGGTGCAAGAATACATACTTCTATTTTTTTAATGTGATAATCATAGTGACTTTATGATTTGCAAGTATGAACATCCAACAGATAATTTGCATCCAATGCGATTAACCATCCGGAAAATCCTCAGGAAACTAAGGTGGTTATCCATAATTAACCACATACCTGATTTGGAAGCCTCAAGGATTGTAAGCAGAATATCCAATTAATCAAACAGCCAACCAAGTCAGGAAACCAATCACCCCAATCAAATAGGCACAACAAGAAACCTGGAAAACATGTGCAATTTAATTACTCATATGTTCATCATGCTCTTACTTTATTGAATTGGAATTCCCTCCTAGGGTGTGCCTAAGTTGTATTAGGGTTTTTCCTTAACGTTCTTTACATTCGTTTCTTAACCTTTACCTTTTAGGTCAACTAAACCCTAAAACACTGTTTCCATGTTCCAAAACCATAATTACTCAGTCATTCATATCTAAGCTTCTTTATTACCAATCTGTCTTACGATTAGTTATAACTTCATCTTATACATAAGATTTCAAAACATAGCTTATTAAAGTCATAAACACCTAGATTAGGGTTTCTAGGTTTTCAAGTATATCTTCACTCACATGAGACTTTAAAACACCCTTTTTACATATTAAAACTTTATCTCTTTAAGTTACCTATTCTTAGGCTTCTTTATTAAACTTCATATCAATATATATCTATTTAAGATATTCATATTCTCGAAATAGAAGTCATTAAAGTCATATTACTCAAAAAAAAGTCATATTACTCAACATTAGGGCTTTCAGGCCCATTATTGTACTTTCTTAGTCATAGCACCCTAATTAAGCAAAACATGGGTTTTTAACTCAAATTGGATTCACATTATCCATTTTATTCCAAAAGGGTAAATGTTGATTTATAATACCAACTTAAGTAATAGAACTCTTCCCTAAAATCATTTAGGGTTTTGATTACACTTATAGCATTAAAGTTACTAACTTTATATAGTTTTCGAACTAGAAGAAAAACTAATCTGTAAAAGTATTTTTATTGGATTCCTTATACTAATCTGTGCAACTTTCATGTATAACTTTTTATCATCAGAGTTATAAATAAATAACTACAATTTCTGTAAGGTTATATACCTTTTGGACCAATCATGAAGCGCCACTTGTCCTTTTCTTTCTCTTTTTTCCTTTACGCCTATCCTCCTCTAGCTCGTGGATCTCAGCGATGGATCCGTCACCTCTTTGACCCGGTGACCGGTCTCTTGACCCTCTCTGCGTTGAATGCCCGTGCACAGCTCTGTTTCCGCAGGGGAAACAGAGTACCTGCTGCGCCGCCCGGCTGAGGGTGTTGGGGAGGCCAATGCCCACGAGAAGCTCCTAGAGCAGCCGTAGAGCCCCGACTAGGTCCCCTGGACCCCCATTTCCGTCGAAGGTGACCTTCCAATGCAGCCATGATGCTGCCATGAAGAATGTCGAACCAGCAGGGATGCATCGCAGGTTGATCCTTAGGGCAACTGGAAGTAGTAGGGGGGAATATTCGTCGAGTTTGCATGGTCTCGTTGCATCTCTCCACCCATTGTGAGGAGGGGGCAGAGCCCCTTTTATAGGTGTGGCTCACAGGTCCGCAGCCATGGAGTTTGAGTCCATCGGGACTTTGGGGAAACCTCAATCGCTCTCTAAAACTAACCAAACTCAGGCTCGTTCTACTTGGAAAGGGATCCTAATCACAATGGGAGAGGTCCCATTGGTGTTGTATTATTGATTAGCGAGGAAATTAGTCCCAAAATTATGTGAGTCTATTCCCCTTTCCTTATTTTAGGTGAAGTGCAGCCACTGTTGGATCCAGATCCAACGGCTATCATCCACGCACCAAGAACACTTTGTCTGATATATTGGAAAATCGTTACATTTAATAATTTCCTTCACACTTTAGGAGATTTTGTAAAAATCATATCTCCTAAACCGTTTATCCATTTGCAACCAAATTTTGGGAGAAAGTTAATAATGACTTAATCTAGCTCTCTACCAAAATTGGGCTCATTATATAAAAGAAATCTTGCCTTTTCTTTAGGTGCAAGATATTATTCAATTATATATATTTCTCACCTATTTTCTCTTTCCCTTGCTATTAAATTATTATTCTGAGTTCCTTGAACATCAAGGAACCTTAATGGCTCGAAATCCCATCTTAGGAATATTTCTTTAGCCTCTTTCCTTATCTTTCATCCTTTTTCTTATTTCTTACTTATTTTCTCATTAAAATATCTCTTTTTGAAGATTTCTCTTTATTTCTCTTTTACTTTCCTCATTAGTATTCCTTTTATCATTAGAAATCCTTGGGATACGAAATTCCACCAAGGATAACTCAATTATACCTCTTTTCACTTGTTTTCCACATTTTACCATTATTTTCAATTTCTTTCTTAATAAAGAAATATTTAATTGATCCTTTCTTTTCTTATTGCATTCTCTATGCAACTTTGGACTCCTTGGAACCCAAGGAACCCAAGAGGCACGAAATCCCTCTTTGGATTTGCCTTCTAGAGGTTTCCACACTTTTCCTTTTCTCTATTTTCTTATTTACTCGATAATAGTGGAATTTCTTTTGTCTTTTCCCTTATTGGGCCCAATAGCCAATAAAGCCCACAAATCAAACAACAAGGCTATTTTAAACGAAATCCATTTATTCACAACAAATTACATCATTATTTGTCCAAATATCTTTAATATGAGAAATTACATTTCTCACCAAAGGAACCCAAAATTTGGGGTTGTAACACATGATCCACCATCATTAGTGACCATTAAGTCACCATAGGTTGTTAGATCAGCACTATATTCATTAATCAACATCAAATATCAAACTAATATCACCATTGATTGATAGCATCATTAGGGTACTTAGTTGTTAATCACTAGACTTATAATTAGGCCAACATCTGACCTAAGGGGTGAACATAAGTTGACACCCTTGGTCACCACCATCATTTGTCATGAAGACAACACCATCGGCTGTTGCAATGGTACCACCATTGAGTCGTGTGTTTTTAGAAGAAATCAACTTTAAACCCTAAAATTGACCATTGTTTGATAGGTGTTTAGCACCATTGGTTGTCAAACCAACCTGAACCAAGTCATATTATACCTTAGTAATAACATACACATGAACACAGGTTCATCTAGAACTGAAATCAGAATAGGGAACATTATAAAAATCAAAATCCAAGTCAAGCATAGCTTTTTAGTGCATGGATCATCATTTTCAAGTATGAACATGAGCTAGAAAGCTTATGGTAAGCAATAAACGTGGAGAAAGTTATAAAAATTGCCTTTAATTATAAGATAAACTCCCAAATAGAAGAAAACATGAGTAGGTAGGGCAGGAAATCGAAGCATAAGATGTGAACTCGTCCATCTAGCACCTTTCTGCATCAAATGAGCAAACCCTAAGCATAAGGAGCAAGAAAGGTAGGGTTTTAGAGCTTTTGAGCAATTTCTACCATGGAATAGCAAGGTTCTGACCTGGAGAAATGTAGGAGGAAAGATAACAAAGAAATGAATCGAGGAAAGAAGGGGATTCTTACTCTTTTAGGTCAAGATCACTAGAAGGAAGCCTTTTAAACCCAAAGAGGAAGTCAATTACAACCCTAGATTCTTTTTCCAAGAAGATCCCCTCTTTCTTCTTCCTTGGATAGGAAATTCGTAGCAGCATAGAGGGACAATGAGGTTCATAGAAGGAGGGAAGTGGTGGAGAGCAAATGGCTCGTTTTTGTGCTTAGGGATAAGTATATGAAACTTTAAGATAAAGAAAAAGAAAAAGTTGAAGTTCTAGTATCTTTCCAAGTGTCCATGGCTTCAAACTATTAAGAATATACAAGTACACACACAAGAAGCTCCCCCACCATCCATACAGACATGCTTATCCCTCATTTCTTGAATTTCTAAGAAAAACAAATAATTCATTACTTGATAGCTACTAAAGGTAGCTCATCCATGAAGGGGTAAACCCTAAAATACCCTTGAGGAAAACACCTTCAAACCATGGTTTAAATAGGCACCCCATGGATCAACAAACTCAAGAATGATGAGAGAATATCCAAGGAACATAATGCAAGTGATAAATTGCAAAGAAAACCTTTCAATTTGGTAAATTGTAGAAAAGTCCAAAGTGTACATAAAATTGCATAACTTGCTCATACAATGTCCAATTGGACCAAATTTGAAACTTAAGCTTGTATTATGATTTCAAATAATATCACAAGGTTATGTTAGGGTTAAAAGAATTCAATTATGATAGTTAAGCTTATTCAACTCATTAAGCAAGTATAGGGGCCTTACAACTATAAACCCCTAATAGGGATTTTGCCCCTCAAATCCAAGGTAAACAAAGTTGGGTACTTACTTTGCACCTCATCCTATTACCTTCATATGGTTACTTTCATATCATGGTGATGTCACGTCATTCATACATATGTCATCTTGGGTCAGCACAAAAAACCCCCACATAAGAAGACATTTGCAAATATGAAACATAGAAACTTGTTGTGCTACCTGTACAAATTTAATAGTAACTTTCAACTTTAAATTCTAGCTATCATCCTAAAGTTATATCTATTGTATAAATAAACCATCTATCCTTAATAGTGGCCTTGCCCAGCTATCACTAGACCATACACAACAGTATAGAGTCACTTTTATTTTTCCTTCCAAGCAACATTTATAGGATCATCATCAACTCTTTCTCTCTCTCTACGGGAAAGGAATACTTGGAATTTTCATTTAATAAACATCTCCAACCTTCACATATTTCTCATATTGTTGATACATCTTGGATACTAGGATTCATTACCTTGGTATCTACCTCATGTGTTATATGATACTCACATCATTATCTCATTCACTTTTACCAACATAGCAAATATCAAGAAATATAAGAGGAGACTTCCTAATTATTGGAAGGCTCAATAGAAAACTCATCACAAACTTTATGATCTTGGAACCATAGATCAAGCAACCTTATGCTATAATAAGCTATCCACCCTCATGTTTGCAATGAATCCAATGTATCAAGTGGCAATAATCTACTTGAAAGTTGTGCCCTATAACGGAAAGACACAAAGGGAAACACACTTCCCATACCATAGCAACATTGTTCAAGGATCACTAGCAAAAAGGTAACCAATTATATTTTCATTATGCAAGTTACAACTTCTTATGTATCATTTTAACCTTTTCATTTTGGGTTCCTTTCCATTAGCATAGGAATCATCATGATCAACATATCTCATTACTCCTTCCTTGATGACTATTTATCACACTTGGGTATGTTATCTTATTTTATTATGTTTTTCAACCACTTATCAACTAATAAATCATCATATTCCACATTTTCTTCATTAAACATGGATCATCTGCCTTAATTTCTTTCGAACGCCATGCTTATTTTACATTAACACTTTCTTACACACATAGGTTGGTCTGAGATTAAATCTGGTTCCACCTTATTCCTTTGTCATTGTTCTCATTTATCTTCTTATTTTATACTTATCATTGGAGTTCTCTCCATCTTCTGTGGATTTCATACCTTGAATCACTTTATAAGCATAGACTTATCTATCTTTTACTTTATTATCTTCTTGAATCACATCTTCAAGAACTCCTCTTTTCCATATTTGTATTCAGATTTAGATTTCATGGTATTGTGTCTTTCTCTTATAGTTACCAAATATTTAAGTTTTGATAGATAATGATGTAATTATCATCTTCTTTAAGGTAGGATTGAGATATTCACACCATGATTTCTTATTTGTTATGCTATTTAGATTGTCTCAAAATGACTACTTAATTAGAGTAATCAAAAAGATAACAATCTAAGAGTTACGTACTTACCTTTTCTTCAATAATTGAATACCTGGCCAGGGCACCCAAATACAGAGATTAGGCAGTATGCACCATATTTTTATGTCATATTCCCAATTTTGACATCATCCTAGTCCTAAGTCCTAGTGTCCCTGTAGACTCAGTGAACCTAAAGCTCTAATACCAACTTCTGAGAACCCGTTACACTAAACAAAATTACTCAAAACATAAAGCATAATCGATCACTAATTAATCACATACCCAAAAATATGGGTAAATTAAAACTAATTTCAACATTAGCACCTACTCAGAAACATTTACATAAGAGCCCAACATCTTTCTTTTTTCCATACTATGCCAAGAATTTGATACAAATTGTTCTATCGCCTTAGCCACAACATATATACACAGGAGAACAATATTCGTATATGCCACACAAATAAGATTAATATGCTAACAAAAGTTCGATTCATTTAAAACACCATATACAAACTTTTCCTTCCCAGACCTGAGAGTACAGGGACGACTCTAGGACACACTAGACATCTAATCAACTTTATCAAAGATTCATTACTATAGCTCCTCTTTACTTCCAAAGTGCTATTGTCGTCACTTCTGATTACTAAAAAAGAAATATGGCAAACCACAAGGGTGAGACCCATGTCCCAGAAAGAGATATAACCTCCAACAATATTTATTGATTCCAACATTTTTAGGTAATGAGACAGTTTAAGCAGTTTAATCATATATAATAAATAATCTCAATAGCACTGATGATTAGCAAAATACATAAAGGAGCAGATAATAACTATCTTCATTAGCCAGACTATTCTCATATCCCTATTAACAGTATAAGGAGTCTAGCAGCATGAGCATCTCTAACATCATGAATAAGTCTAGTATCATAAGCATAGATAACAACATCAGCATGTCTAACAGGTTGAACATATCAACATCATAAAAAGAGCTAACAACATAAGCACAACTATCTAGATAAGCATGATTAGTAGTATATGCATCTCTAGTTACAAAGGCATGCCTAGCATGCTAAATATAACTAACAACATGAGATAGTTAGCATCATGATTATAATCAACAGTAGCAATATAGTTATCAACATAAGCATACCTACTGCATGTACGCATCTACAATCTTAAGTGTATCCACAACCTAAGTATATCTACTATCCCTTAATTTGACTAAGCGTCGTCGTTATGTAAAGATAACAAACAAGGGTTATCATCCAATGTGAAATGTCATGTATAAACCTAAACAAATATGCTAGACAGTTGTATTACATCTTTTATTAAACCTGATGAATGCATATTCATCAGGAATTTCAATTACCATCTTGGGTCAAATTCGACTCAATACATTCAACTTCATTTACTAAATATCAATGTGTGCAAAATTACTTAACTGGTCCAACTATCATGATTTTAACTGAATTTATGTTAATTCGATGCAGGTCTTGACAAGGTTGAACAATCAAACCATTTCGAGTGGGACCCACCTTTCTCATCATGGTTTTCAACCATTCAGTTTCACCATTCGGTCTCACCATTCGGTCATGGCCAAACGGTTTCATCCATTCGGTCTCACCAAATAGTTTCATCCTTCGGTCCTGGCCAAACAGTTTCATCCATTCAGTCTCACCAAACGGTTTCATCCATTCGGTCTCACCATTCGGTCCTGGCCAAACAGTTTCATCCAGTCGGTCTCACCAAATGGTTTCATCCATTCGGTCTCACCATTCGGTCATGGCCAAATTGTTCCATCCATTCGGTTTCACCAAACAGTTTCATCCATTCGGTCTCACCATTCGGTTTCGTCCATTCAGTCTCAAGACCAGATGAGCATGCTCGCCTCAAAACTGTTTGGAGATGGGAATAGCGAGACTGGTTGAGTAATACCGGTCAGCGAGGCCGTTTGAGTAATACCGGTCTGCGAAACCGTTTGAGGAATTCTGGTCTGTGAGACCGTTTGAGGAATAGCGGTCTGCGAGACCATTTGAAGAGTGACGGTCTGCGAGACCGTTTGACGCAACTGCCAAACCATTTGGGCACCTGGCCTCCGAAACCATGACGAGCAGTCTGCCTCAAAACCATTTGCAGTATCCTGTCCGCGAGACCGTTTGATAAAGTAGCACGTACCAAGACTATTTGTTCGGTTGTTCAAAACCGTATAAATATCCAAGACCGAATGGAGGATGACCTTATGACCGTTTAATGAATCACATTGCAGCAAATAGTTTGATAGATTTGGCTTGCGAGATTATTTTGCTTGCATGCAAACCGGATGCAAAAGCATGCATGAAGACCATTTGCAAAAGTCAAAAGTGAAAACTGTGAGCACCTTAAGACCGTTTGAAGAAATTGCATGCATGCAAACCGATAGTCAATAACCGTTTGCACATGCATGGAGCAAAACTGAATGAGCAATAATATACAACTAAACCGTTTGGGCAGTTAAGCTGCAAGACCGAATGAAGGTGTTGCACTTGTGCATGCACGCGCAAGACCATTTGATTTGGATAAGCATGAAGACCGAATGGGCAGAAGCTATGAGACTGTTTGCTTACAGCATGTGAAGACCGAATGGAGTAGAGTTGACTGTTTGATCAGAGTTGACCGTTTACTCAAACCGTTTGCTGCTGCATGGGATCGAATGAGCACATGGCGTATGAAAATCCAAACTGTTTGATGAATGAGCATGAAGATTGTTTGTTGTACAAGGCTACGTGGAGACCGTTTAAGCAAACCGAACACGTGAAACCGTTTGCTCAATGCATGAAGACCGAATTGTTGGATGCGAATGAAGAACGTTTGATTTCGTTGCTCCATGGGACCGAATGAGCACTTGCATGCAAACCGTATGAAAAGAAAATCGCAGACCATTTGAAATAACCAAGAAGCAAACCGAATGAACACCAAGACTATTTGAATATTAACAGTTTACAAACTGTTTGCGCTGCTGACTTGAAGACCGTATGAGCAAACTGTTTGCCAAAGTTAAATGTACAAAACCGTTTGAGCAAAAATACCCCGCAAAACCGTATAGACTGGAAACACACCAAAAATGTGAAGGCTAGTCTGGTGCTTATAAATAGGACCAGTAGGGTCCTCGTTTAAGCATCAGTTCTGGGACACCGAAAGGCTACCTGTGCACAGATCCGATCCAAATCTAGTACCGTCCATACCAGTTTTACTCCACCTACTGTCTGGGTTGCATTCAAGGAGACCGAGAAGAGAAGGAAGATGGAGAAAAAGAGATTGTTCGGTCTGTCTTGGCATCCCCCGTTTCATGTCCAGATATGCTCTGACACGACGTAGAAGACCGCATCATCTTCACCGAGCTACGACTACCTTCTACACCGTGCTCATGGCGGATTTATCTCTCTTTCTTATTTTTCTTATTTCTCACACCATGAGCGAGTAGTCCCTTTTCGGTGGGGTGTGGGGACTACCCCCGCTGCCCATGCAATCATATTCTTTTATTAAACTTTCCATGACAATGTATATAAATTTTCATTTCGTTGTTAATCGTTATGATCGTAGTTTGGTTAATTGCGTGTTTTCATCTTTGTTCTTCCTATGTTGTGAGAACTTCTATATGTAGGATTGAATGTCGTTTAACGGGTTGACTCCCAAACTAGAAATAGAATGGGATTCCTTGAGGTCGTAAGTGTATGATCCGCAAGGGGACGAGCCATCTAACCTTCAGTGATGCTTCTGTGTACCTAACGCCTGTATAGGGGGTTCACAACCTTAGTTGGATTTTGTATCTTCTTGTTAATCGTTGATGTTTGCTCGTATATTAGTCGATGTTTGCTCGTATATTAATCACTTTCTTGCTTATCGATTAATGCGGTTGACTCCCAAATTAGAAATAGAATGGGATTTCTTCAGAGCCGTAAGTAAGTGATCTGGATGCTGACGAGACATTTGATGCCTAAGGTGACGCTCACGTAAACCTAACGCCCATATGGGGGGTTTTGCCGCAGCTCTTTTTGGATCGTTATATCTTGCCTGGATTGTTGGCGATTGAATGTGTTTGCATGTGTAGTGGTGGTGAAACCAGATACCATCCCAGTGATTCCATATCATTGATCTAGATCCAACTTTAATCCCGCTCTTCACTTTCTCGCAATTAGTTTAAATTAACCTCAACCATATCAACCGTTTTAAATATTAGTCTTACTTGAGCTAGATTCGATTAATAAAGATTCTTAAAACGTTGTCCTTTGGGTTCAATCCTTAACTATACTACGATAAGACTCATCCGCTTGTGGGTGGTATTATTGCACTTTGGTTTTGGTAAATGTTTAGGGATTTCAACCCCGAGTGAGTTTGTTAGTGTGATAAAATCCCACGTCAAATTCTGGTGTTGTTGCCGGGGACAACGGAATCAGTTAGTCAAATCTAGTTCTTTTGAGACTAATCTAGGATTTTAATTTTCTTTTTATACAATTGATCATCTACTTGAATTTGATTCTACTTTGTAGTTCTCACTTTCGAAATCTTTCTAATTCAGGTACAACCCAAGGCATAGTGCATGTGTCGTTCGGACAACCCCAGACTAACAGCAAGTTTTGATCCCGAGATAGATAGAACTTTTCATCATCAGATCAGAGAGAATCAAGCAAGGATGGCTCAAGAAGAGGAGATAACTCGAAGGGTGGCTCAATCCCTTAATGCACAGAGAGAAAGATTCATGCAAGAAGCTAGAGCTGCGGTTTAAGAAGAAATTCAAGCAGCACAAGCAGCGGCACAAGCAGCAGAACTACAAAAGGACCTTAGAGAGTTCTCGATCCCCAAAGCTGCTAATGTTCATCATCCAGTACAACCTCCTCCCATCAATACTACCAATTTTGAAATTAGGGCACATTGGATCACATTGCTTCAAAACAGCCCATTCTATGGCAAACAAGGAGAGGATAGTCAGGAACATCTTTGGAGGTTTATTGATCTATGTGTCATGGCAAAGAAAAATGGAGTATCTGATGATGTCATTCGACTCCATCTCTTCAAGTACTCTCTCGCTGATAGAGCCATAAGTTGGTATAACTCATTGCAAAGTGAACCCATCACCACTTGGGAACAACTTCAAAATGTATTTCTGGAAAAGTTCTACCTCCCTCTCTCACCTATGAAATTAGAGGCTGAATAACAAATTTCACTCAAGTCCCTGGAGAAACCCTTGTTGAAGCCTGGGACAAATACAAAGAGCTTCTATGCAAGTGTCCACACCATGGAATTCCTAAGAATCAACTCATTGAAATTTTCTATAGGGGTGTGGATGACGATATCAAGAGATTCTTAGACTCCTCATCTAGAGGAAACTTCATGCGTCAAAGTTATGACAGCGCATGGAGGGTTGTAACCCTTGTAAATGAAAATCAAGCTAATTGGGGTAGATCTGTAGGTAAAGGAGTCTTGAAAGTAGCTATGGCTGAAGCTACTCCTGAGTACAAGTCTATCGTTGAAACCCTAAAACTCTTAGTTGCCAAGCAAGACCATATTGAATCATCTCTTGCTATAATTAGAAGAGGACGTTCGCCCACTCGACAACAAGAATAGGTCAGGTCTGCCTCACTGTTTTACGAAGCATGTAAGGGAACAGATCATTCCACTTTGGCATGCAATGTTCTCTATGATGTTGTTCTAAGCAATGTATGTGGCCAAGGAGATAATAATCAAATGGAGAACTTGAATGTTGTTAATACCATCCCTGGTCAAGGTTATTACAATCCGAATCAGAATAAGAATCATCCAGGTTTTCAATATGGAAACCCCTATGGAGCAGTGAACTCGCATCAATTTGGTTCGAACAACCAACCACGAGGTCCACCAGGATTTCAGTATAATCAACATAGAATTTTGGAAATCAAGGAAACTTCCAAGGGAAATTTCCAGAATAGGAACTTCAATAATTATCAAAACAATTCCCAATACTAGAGTCTTAACCAAGTTCCTTATCAACAACAAGGACAACAAGCAAGTCCTGTAGCACATGATGATAAGCTATCAGCCATTGAAAAGATGTTGCAAACTCAGTAAACTATGATAGCTAACCAACAAGCTCAGCAGAAGGCTATTGAATCCCAACTAGCTCAACTTGCAGCTAGCATCAAGCCACCAGCTAGGGTTTTTGTTGGCCAACCCAAGAATAATCATCAGCATCCTAAACAATTGAAGGCAGTCACCACCAGATCAGGAAAAGACTATTCTGATCCTCCTATCAAAACACATGTGGTTGTTACAGATGAAGATGAACCTGTGATTGTCCAAGACTCAACAACACCGGAGTCTCAACCGAAAGAACCAGTAACTGTTGATAAGACAGACAAGGAAAGTCCTGAGAAACATATTGATGAAGAAACCGAAACACCAGAACCTGATATCCCTATATACAAGCCTCGTATTCCTTTCCCTGCTCGTTTAAGGCAAACCAAGCTTGATACTCGGTTCAATAAGTTTAAAGAAGCTATGAAGAAACTTCATGTTGATATACCCTTTTTGGATGCGCTGGCAGAGATACCAGCTTGGACAAAATACTTAAAGTCACTCCTCACCAGGAAATATATAACTGAAGAATATGAGACAGTCAAGTTAGCTAAAACCACTTCGGATATCATCTAGAGTAAGATGACAAAGAAATATAAAGATCCAGGATCTTTTGGGATTTCCTTCCATATCGGTGATTCTTCATGCAAGAAAGGACTAGCAGATCTTGGTGCTAGCATCTCCATCATGCCACTCAGCCTTTGCAAAAGGCTATGGTTTGCTAAACTTCTTCCAACTGGCATGACCATACAACTCGCAGACAATTCGATAAAATGCCTGTTAGGAATTATTGAGGATGTACCTGTCAAGGTAGGAAAAGATTCTTATGTTCCGTGTGACTTTGTCATCATGGACATAAAAGAGGATGCCAGATATCCTCTCATCTTTAGACGTCCATTCCTCACCACTACAAGAGTTCTAATTGATGTTGAAGTAGGAACTTTGCTTCTCAGACTTGGCAAAGAAACTCTCGAGTTTAAGGTTTTTGAAAGCATGAGAAGACCAAGTATGCAAGAAAAAGTTTATCTGATTGACTGCATCGAACAAATATCACTCCTCACACAAGAGGGATATGAACAAGACGATACTTTATAAGTGACTCTAACAAAACCCTCTACTGATAATTCCATCATTGAACGAATTAAAGAGTGTGTTCTTGACCTTGACACTACTGAA
This sequence comes from Alisma plantago-aquatica, assembly GCA_963693085.1. Taxonomy (NCBI): domain Eukaryota; kingdom Viridiplantae; phylum Streptophyta; class Magnoliopsida; order Alismatales; family Alismataceae; genus Alisma; species Alisma plantago-aquatica. The sequence goes on from OY856409.1 coordinate 908,215,298, forward strand.
GAAGATCCCGAAGCTATGTTTGAAGGACTCAAGGCTATGGAAGCTACTGAAGAAACATGCAAAAAAACCAGAGGCCCCTGAAATGAAGCCCCTGCCTGAGGGACTGAAGTATGTGTTTTTGGATGATCTCAAGGTTTTTCTTGTAATAATAAATTTCGATCTTATAAACGAACAAGAAGATAAACTCCTGAAAGAATTGAAGGAGAGGAAGAAAGTGATTGGCTACAAAATGAATGACCTAACTGGGGTTAGTCAAGCGATGTGTATGCACAAGATCCCTATGATGGAAGATCATAGGCCAACTATTGAGCATCAATGGAAATTGAATCCAAATATGAAGGAAGTAGTCGGTCGTGAGGTCATTAAACTGCTCACAGCTGGAATAATCTATCCGATATCAGACTCGCCATGGGTGAGCCCAGTGCATGTAGTCCCGAAGAAAGGTGGAACGACTATTATAAGAAATGAAAACAATGAACTCATCCCCACTCGAACAGTCACATGGTGGAGGATGTGCATAGATTATAGGAAATTGAACAAGGCAACTCGAAAAGATCATTTTCCAATGCCTTTCCTTGATCAAGTCCTAGAAAGGTTGGCTCATCAAGAATATTTTTGTTATCTTGATGGTTACTCTAGATTCTATCAAATACCCATACATCCAGACGACCAAGAGAAAACTACTTTTACCTGCCCATTCGGAACATACACATTTAGAAGAATGTCATTCGGCCTCTGCAATGCACCTGCAACTTTCCAGCGTTGCATGGCTGCCATATTCGTTGGTCTTACTGAAACAATTATGGAAGTTTTCATGGAAGATTTTTCTGTATACAGAGATTCATTCGATTCATGTCTAAAACACCTCTCATTGGTCCTCAAACGATGTGAAGAAGCACATTTTGTGCTGAATTGGGAGAAGTGTCATTTCATGGTAAAGGAAGACATTGTCCTGGGCCATAGGGTTAGTAATCAAGGAATTAAAGTAGATAAGGCCAAGATTGAAGTGATTTCCAAGCTCTCTTCCCCTATCAATGTAAAGGAAGTTTGAGCATTCCTAGGTCATGCAGGATTATATAGATGGTTTATAAAGGACTTCTCAAAAATAACCAAGCCAATGACAAATTTGTTACTAAAGGATGTTGAATTCAATTTTGACGAAGAATGTGTTAAAAGCTTCAACACACTGAAGCATGCCCTTACAACCATGCCCATCATTAGAGCTCCCGATTGGGACCACTCTTTTGAAATCATGTGTGATGCAAGCGATTATGTTGTAGGTGTTGTCCTGGGATAATATATAGAAAAGAAACATTATGTGATCTATTATGCATCAAAGACCCTCGATGAAGCTCATAGGAATCATTGTTCGGGAAATCGGTCCACATGGCCGCATATACTCCCGCATATACCTATTCAGTCACCCTACTGCACCACATATTACTAATCAGTCCACTAAGCGGTCATGGGCCGCATATACTCCCGCTTGGACGATTAAGAGGCCGATTAAAATCCGCTTTTCGAAAGCCCACAACTAATGTTCATGCACACATTTCATTATATATATAAATTGAGATATATAGTCATTGAATTATATGCATACATTGTAATACATATAAAAAAATTCCCACATGCATTTGTACATTTATTCAAATACCTTTTGATATATTAACATGTATAGATACATATACAATATACCTAAATATACAATCACATAGTTGTGCATGTATATATACATTTTGATTTATTCACATTTATACACACTATACATATATTTATACATTGATTTACCTACATTTTAGTATTTGTCCATATATTACAAACACATTCTATATATAGACATATATACATATAAGCATATCATACATCATACATGCATATTAATATGTTTATAAGTAAAAAGATGTACGTGCCTACTCTATATATTTTAATTTATGATCTCTCTATATAATTTATGTATAATTAGTTTATTGAAATAATAAAAATTCAAAACCGCATGTACTCCCGTATATGCTCCCACATACCTCATATACTCTATGCAGTACCCTCTCCACCCCTACACCACATACCGCTTTCCTGAACCATGAGAGGAATTACGCTACTACTGAGAAAGAACTTCTGGCAATCGTGTATGCCTTCGACAAGTTCATATCCTACCTAATTGGTTCAAAGGTCATTGTCTACATAGATCACGCTGCCATTCGTTACCTTCTGGCAAAAAAATATGCAAAACCTAGGCTAATTAGATGGATTCTCCTATTGCAAGAATTTGATTTGGAGATAAGAGATAAAAAGGGTACAGAAAATGTGGTAGCAGATCACCTCAGTCGCATCCACACTCTGGATATCGAGAAGATTCTGATTAATGATTCCCTTCCGGATGATCAACTAATGAAGGTCTCAGAAGCTATATCGTGGTACTCGGATTTCTCGCTACTGGGGTTATTCATCCTCAATGCACCGAAAATGTACTGAAGAAAATTATGCATTATGTGAAACAGTACTACTGGGATGAGCCGTACCATTTCAAACTATGTGTCGATGGTCTATATATATGATGTATCGCCGAAGAAGAAGCTCAACGTATTTTGGAACAATGTCACTCAGGACCAGTGGGAGGACATATGAGCTCTAAAAAGACTGCCTTGAAGGTTTTGCAATGTGGATTCTTTTGTCCAACCATATCCAAAGATTCCTACGACTTTGTCCTATCATGTGACAAATGTCAATGATCTGGCAATATAACAAAGAGAGATGAGATGTCGCTGAATCTATGGCAAGAAGTAGAGATATTTGATGTTTGGGGGTGGACTACATGGGTCCATTCCCATCTTCTCATGGATTTTCATACATCCTAGTAGCGGTGGACTACGTCTCAAAATGGGTTGAAGCCATACCAACCGTCACTAGTGATTCCAAACCAGTCATCAAATTATTCAAGGATATTATTTTTCCCCATTTTGGTGTCCCACGCACGGTGATATCCGACGGAGGTTTCCATTTTCTTAAAAGAAGCTTTGAAGCATTGCTAAGAAAGTATGGTGTTACTCACAAGGTAGCCTCACCTTACCATCCACAGATAAGTGGATAGGTGGAGGTTTCTAATATTCAACTCAAGAGTATCTTGGAAAAGACAGTAGGCCGCAATCGGAAAGATTGGTCAGTGAAAATCAACAACGCATTATGGGCCTATCGAACTGCTTATAAAACTCCCCTCGGGACTACACCTTTTTTATTAATATATGGAAAGGCTTGCCACCTGCTAGTCGAACTGGAACACAAGGCATGGTGGGCAATAAAACAACTGAATTTTGATATGAAGGAAGCAGTCCAAGCTAGGATTCTGCAACTCTAAGAGCTGGACGAACTCAGGATGACAGCTTATGAGAATGCACGAATCTACAAAGAACACACCAAACTTTGGCATGACGGTCATTTGAAAAGAAAAGACATACAAGTGGGAGACCAAGTTCTACTATTCAACTCAAGGTTGAAGTTATTCCCAGGGAAACTTCTCTCTCGCTGGTCTGGACCGTACATTGTCAAAAGCATCTCCCCACATGGTGCTTTCTCTTTATGGAGTGAAAAGTCGAGTGAATTCATGGCAAATGGTCAACGTTTGAAAAGATATTTCACCACATCCGACATAAGCACCGAAGCAACAATAGATCTCTCCAATCCAAAGGAACCACTGTGAAGTTGAAGATATCACATCGAGCCATCGACGTAAAACAAAGGCGCTTGTCGGGAGGCAACCCGATAAATAAAATTCATTTTAACTTTGAATTAGAAATTTTACTCAATTCTGTTTTTAAATTTTAGATAATTTTGCACTAAATAAAAATTGCATCGTGAGATGCTACTTTGAGTTCTGAATGATCTTTTTATTTGAGATTTTCAGATGGAGGAAACACACTGATTGGAACGCAACCACATCTAGTGGTCCAAAATGGCATGAACTTTCCCCTCCATCTTGGATTTAGAGTTTGCTCGGGACGAGAAAATTTCTAAGTTCGGGGTGGAGGGTGGGTGGTACGTATCTTACTTTCCATCTTCACCCATCTAAATCAAACTTAAGATTTCATCGTCACATTTTTGACCTAAACTTTCAAAATTTTCAAATAAAATTTTCAAAATTTTAAAGTTTCAAAAGAAATTTGAACAGATATTTGATGAAATTTTGACATGTTTTCAATTTCTATGCCTTTATCATTATACCCTCCTTATTCGAAGCACATCCTCAAAAGGACCTTATTCTGAAAACTAGCCTTTTGATTGAAATCATCTTGTGAAGCTTATGAATCCTAACATCATGATACTTATACAAAAATGACAAGTGTCCGTCAGATGGATAGGGATCAAACATGTCGTGCTTCCTAACCGAGTAGTGGAACAATAAAATGGAATCCCCACTGGATCCTCATCAAGCCATTATATGAGCAAAGTACGATAAAGAGAACGACCTGGTGCACGGAATTGTAAACCAAGTTGCATTCTGATCCGAACTCTCTTCTATACTTCTTCCATCATCTTCGTACCCCTCCATCCATAAAAAAGAAACAAAAATAGCCAAATAGTGCAAAACCCTAAGTTCGGGGTGGCACTCCACTTCTCTCTATCTATCAGCTTCTTCCATACCCCTCAAAAATTTATAGGGGCATACCACCAAAAATGCAATCTCGAGTCGAATAGAGGAGAGATTTGCACACAAAAAGATGCCAAAGCGCACACAAAAGGATATGCAATCTCGAGTCGAATAGAGGAGAGATTCGCACAAAAAATGCAATAAATGAAATTGCAAAGAAAATAAAAAGAAAATCTCGAGTCAAATAGAGGAGATATTTACTTCTTCCCTCCATACCACCATTCACTCCATTTTCTACCTAATGGCACAATACATGCCTCTACTATCCTGAAAAACACCAGTGTCAAATCGGATGCACACTTGTTGTTCTGCACAGGTATCTCTAGACTCTTGCAAAACTCTTTGACATGCTTATTGTTGGAAAAAAGTGAGGAGGAAGTGATATTGGAAAGCGAACTCAGGTATGAAGATATGGTAAGATGTGTTCAGTGATCTCAGGAAGTTGAGATACTGAGTCATACTAAGTAGAAAGAAAACAATCGTGATGTGAAGGTGAGGTAATCACACGAATTGAAAGTATTCATTTGGCGACTGTTTCAGATTTTGTGTTACTCGAGGACGAGCAACGTTTAAGTTCAGGGTATTTTGATGAATGCATATTCATCAGGAATTTCAATTACTATCTTGGGTCAAATTCGACTCAATACATTCAACTTCATTTACTAAATATCAATGTGTGCAAAATTACTTAACTGGTCCAACTATCATGATTTTAACTGAATTTATATTAATTTGATGCAGGTCTTGACAAGGTTGAACAATCAAACCATTTCGAGTGGGACCCACCTTTCTCATCTGGGGTTTCAACCATTCGATTTCACCATTCGGTCCTGGCCAAACGTTTTCATCCATTCGGTCTCACCAAATGGTTTCATCATTCGGTCCTGGCCAAACGGTTTCATTCATTCGGTTTCACCAAACGGTTTCATCCATTCGCTCTCACCATTCAGTCCTCGCCAAACGGTTTCATCCATTCGGTCTCACCATTCGGTTCTGGCCAAACGAGTTCATCCATTCGGTTTCACCAAATGGTTTCATCCATTCGGTCTCACCATTCGGTTTCGTCCATTCGGTCTCAAGACCAAATGAGCATGCTCGCCTCAAAACCGTTTGGAGCTGGGAATAGCGAGATCGTTTGAGTAATACCGGTCAGCGAGACCGTTTGAGTAATACCGGTCTGTGAGACCATTTGAGAAATACTGGTCTGCGAGACCATTTGAGGAATATTGGTCTGTGAGACTGTTTGAGGAATACTGGTCTGCGAGATCATTTGAAGAGTGTCGGTCTGCGAGACCGTTTGACGTAGCTGCCAAACCGTTTGGGCACCTGGCCTCTGAAACCGTGAAGAGCAGTCTGCCTCAAAACCGTTTGTAGTAGCCTGTCCATGAGACCGTTTGATAAAGTAGCATGTACCAAGACCATTTGGTCGGTTGTTCAAAACCGTATAAATATCCAAGACCGAATGGAGGCTGACCTTAAGATCGTTTAATGAATTACATTGCAGCAAATGGTTTGATAGATTCAGCTTGCGAGATTATTTTGCTTGCATCCAAACCGGATGCAAGAGCATGCATGAAGACCGTTTGCAAAAGTCAAAAGTGAAAACCGTGAGCACCTTAAGACCGTTTGAAGAAATTGCATGCATGCAAACCGATAGCCAATAACCGTTTGTACATGCATGGAGAAAAACCGAATGAGCAATAATATACAACTAAACCATTTGGGCAGTTAAGCTGCAAGACCGAATGAAGGTGTTGCACTTGTGCATGCACGCGCAAGACCATTTGATTTGGATAAGCATGAAGACCGAATGGGAAGAACCTATGAGACTGTTTGCTGCCAGCATGTGAAGACCGAATGGAGTAGAGTTGACCGTTTGATAAGAGTTGATTGTTTGCTCAAACCGTTTGCTACTGCATGGGATCGAATGAGCACATGGCGTATGAAAATCCAAACCGTTTGATGAATGTGCATGAAGATCGTTTGTTGTACAAGGCTACGTGGAGACCGTTTAAGAAAACTGAACACGTGAAACTGTTTGCTCAATGCATGAAGACCGAATTGTTGGATGCGCATGAAGAACGTTTGATTTAGCTACTGCATGGGATCGAATGGGCACTTGCATGCAAACCGTATGAAAAGCAAAGCGCAGACTATTTGAAATAACCAAGTAGCAAACCAAATGAACACTAAGACCGTTTGATTATTAACGGTTTACAAACCATTTGCGCTGCTGACTTGAAGACCGTATGAGTAAACCATTTGCCAAAGTTAAATGTACAAAACCGTTTGAGCAAAAATATCCCCCAAAACAGTTTAGACTGGAAACACACCAAAAATGTGAAGGTCAGTCCAATGCTTATAAATAGGACCAGTAGGGTCCTCATTTATGCATCAGTTCCAGGACGCCGACAGGCTGCCTGTGCATAGATCTGATCCAGATCCAGTACCATCCATGCCAGTTTCACTCCACCGACTGCCCGGGCTGCATTCAAGGAGACTGAGAAGAGAAGGAAGACAGAGCGAAAGAGATTGTCTGGTCTGTCTTGGAATCTCCCATTTTGCGTCCAAATCTTCTCTGAAATGACGTAGAAGACCGCATCATCTTCACCGAGCTGCGACTACCTTCTGCACCGTGCTCATGGTGGATTTATCTCTCTTTCTTATTTTTCTTGATTCTCGTACCATGAGCGAGTAGTCCCTTTTCGCTGGGGTGCGGGGACTAGCCCCGCTTCCCATGCAATCATGTTCTTTTGTTAAACTTTCCATGGCAATGTATATAACTTTTCATTTCATTGTTAATCGTTATGTTCGTAGTTTGGTTAATTGTGTGCTTTCATCTTTGTTCTTCCTATGTTGTGAGAACTTCTGTATGTAGGATTGAATGTCGTTTAGCGGGTTGACTCCCAAACTAGAAATAGAATGAGATTCCTTGAGGACGTAAGTGTATGATCCGTAAGGGGACGAGTCATCTAATCTTCGGTGATGCTTCTGTGTACTTAACGCCTGTATAGGGGTTTCACAGCCTTAGTTGGATTTTATATCTTCTTGTTAATCGTTGATGTTTGGTCGTATATTAATCGCTTGCTTGTTTATCGATTAATGTGGTTGACTCCCAAACTAGAAATAGAATGGGATTTCTTCAGAGCCGTAAATAAGTGATCCGGATAGTGACGAGGCATCTGATGCCTAAGGTGATGCTCACGCAAACCTAACACCCGTATGGGGGGTTTTGCAGCATCTCTTTTTAGATCATTATATCTTGCCTGGATTTTTTGCGATTGAATGTGTTTGCATGTGTATCGGTGCTGAAACCCGATACCATCCCAGTGATTCCATATCATTAATCTAGATCCAACTTTAATCATGCTCTTCACTTTCTCGCAATTAGTTTAAATTAACCTCAACCATATCAATCGTTTTAAATATTAGTCTTACTAGAGCTAGATTTGATTAACAAAGATTCTTAAAATGTTGTCCTTTGGGTTCGATCCTTAACTATACTGCGATAAGACTCGTCCGCTTGTGGGTGGTATTATTGCACTTTGATTTTGGTAAAAGCTCAGGGATTTCAACCCCGAGTGAGTTTGTTAGTGCGATAAAATCCCACGTCAAAACCCTGAGGAATTTGAGGATACCACTCAAGTTCCAACTGACCACCGCTTGGTCACAATCAGTGCCATACAAGATCTAAGAAGAGTTAGACTCCTAAGATCTTCTCCACCCCTAGTCAGTATGGGTTCACCACAGTGACACATATGGTTAAGCTGCTAACAGCCTAGTCTGTCCTTGGTATAGGTCATGACCCTAGTGAAAGGAGGTGGGTACGCATACCCTACCATCCGAGGTACAACTAAAGTTGTCCTCCAATCTCGTCACATATATAATCACTGAGACACGACCATAGCCATTCTCAAACTAAGGGCTAGGTATGACCATAGTCATCCTCACTAAATACTTGAATTTAGGATGACAAGCACCCCAGATACTCATCAGTATGCGCTCTGAGTTTCCCCTAGGAATACTTATTTCACCATATGGGAAGTTCTGACACTCAGATTGATCTATGTCATAGGGAACTACATGATTAGAGTTTCACTTGATTATTTATGCCAATTGGGTGAATTAAAGTTGCATCAAACAAGTGGACATACAAACCCCAACTCACTTCTAGCAAGTATATAAATACCACAACTTCAAAAGATATAAAACATGTGAAACATAATTTCTCATCTCATCTCATCATCACATGGTACTATTCACTTGCAATTCATGAGGCTACACTAGTCATCATACTATCACAAGATATAAATCCTTTTCACAATATCACAGGGTATCAACCCTTATCAACACAAGAGGATTACACCTCATTCAGGGCTCAACCATGCCCAAAGGTCATTAAGACCATCATACTATCACATGATATAAATCCTTTTCACAATATCACAGGGTATCAACCCTTATATCATAAGAGGAATACACCTCATTCATGGATCAACCATGCCCAAAGGTCATTAAGACCATCATACTATTCCCTGCAAGATCATCCTTATTTTTCCATGTTTTATAACAAGGCTCAACAACATCACATACATATAATACACCAGATCAGCACAATATTGCATTAATGAGCTAGGAGATATTCATAAACAATCATAGCAGGGTTATATTAACATTAAGAACATTCATTTATTACATCAACATGCAAGGAATCTAGATATTATTAACCCTCATCATATTCATAATGCACATGTTAAGCATAAGAAATTATCAACCATGTGGTTGTGATAACCACCAATTAACACATTAAGGTTATGATCATGTTAAGGAGGTAATTTCACCATGATGTCATCATATAAGAAGGTTAAACATGGATATTCATCTTTATCTATTTGCATTAGAGTTAGGTTCAACAGAATAGATTATATTAATGTTACTAATCAACACTCATACCCAAATCCTAACTCACAACTTCCCCATTGGATCATGGATGCATAAGGTGAAGCATCACCATCACATTCCATACTATTCTCAAGTATGATCCCACACATAAATCAAGGTGTAACAATGGGTTATAGCATACTAAGGTTTCAACAACAATAAGAGAGTACTCCATGATTGTATTAGTCGTTCAAGGACTATTCATACCCAATTACCATCATTTAGTTATATTAAAGCTTGGTATAACCAGCTATACCTCATTAGGGTTACCCATTAATTCATTATGGTGGTTATAAATCATAACCATACAAGGGAATATTGAGGCATGAACTTCTAACCATAGGGTTACCTTATTATGGTGGTTATAAATCATAATAATTAGGGTTACCCATTAATTCATTATGGTGTTTATACATTCTCCTCATTTGATTACATTACACTACACGCTTCACCCAAAACAATGGGAATATTGAGGCATCAACTTCTAACCATGAAGTGTTGAAAAGGTAAAGCCATTGGTCGTTTACATAAGTAAACACCTTGAATGAATGATTTATGATGTTATTGAGTTTTGATCTATAAAACTTACCATTTAACCCTATACATCTTTTTATTAACAACAATAAGGGTTATGTTGAGAGTAGGATAAAACCCATAATCGTTTGTTCAATTAAAACAAGCCATCCATTGTCAACATGTAAGATCCTTAAGTTGATCATATAAAGGAAACCATATAAATCACATTATTAGGATCAAAATATTTCATTGTCCATCATTCCACTTTATTGGAGGAATAACCATTAGATTTTGACCATTGGGTCCAATTCATATGTTAAAATCATCAATTACAGTATAGGTCTGACCATTGCATCCAGTGACCCAGGAAACCATTGGTCTAAGGCTTAATTGATGCTACAACTATATGATTAACTCATCATAGGTTTTCGAGACCTGATCCACCATCATTAGTGACCATTAAGTCTCCATAGGTTGTTAGATCAGCACTATATTCATTAATCAACATCAACTATCAAACTAATTTCACCATTGATTGATAGCATCATTAGGGTACTTAGTTGTTAATCACTAGGCTTCTAATTAGGCCAACACCTGACCTAAAAGGTGAATGTAAGTTGACACCCTTGGTCACCACCATCACTTGTCATGAAGACAAAACCATCGGTTGTTGCAATGGTACCACCATTGAGTGATGTGTTTATAGAAGAAATCAACTTTAAACCCTAAAATTGACCATTGGTTGATAGGTGTTTAGCACCATTAGTTGTCAAACCAACCTGATCCAAGCCATATTATACCTTAGGAATAACGTAAAAATGAATACATGTTCATCTAGAACTGAAATCTGAATAGGGAACATTATAAAAATCGAAATCCAAGTCAAGCATAGCTTTTTAGTGCATGGATCATCATTTTCAAGTAAGAACATGATCTAGAAAGCTTATGGTAAGCAATAAACGTGGAGAAAGTTATAAAACTTGTCTATAATTAGAATATAAACTCCCAAACAAAAGAAAACACGAGCAGGTAGGGTAGGAAATCCAAGCATAACCTATGAACTCGTCCGTCTAGCACCTTTCTTCATCAAATGAGCAAACCATAAGCATAAGGAGCAAGAAAGGTAGGATTTTAGAGCTTTAGAGCAATTTCTACCATGGAACAACAAGGTTCTGACCTGGAGAAAGGTAGGAGGAAAGATAACAAAGAAATAAATGGACGAAATAAGGGGATTCTTTCTCTTTTAGGTTAAGATCACTTGAAGGAAGCCTTTTAAACCCAAAAAGGAAGTCAATTGCAATCCTAGATTCTTTTTCTAAGAAGATCCTCTCTTTCTTCTTCCTTGGACATGAAATTCACAGCACCAAAGAGGGAGAACAAGGTTCATAGAAGGAGGGAAGTGGTGGAGAGAGAATGGCTCATTTTGGTGCTTAGGAATAAGTATATGAAACTTTAAGATAAAGAAAAAGAAAAACAAAAAGTTGAAGTTCTAGTATCTTTCCAAGTGTCCATGGCCTTAAACTATTAAGAATATACAAGCACACACAGAAGCAACTCCCCCACCATACATAGAGACATGCTTATCCCTGATTACATGAATTTCCAAGAAAAACAAATAATTCATTAGTTGATAGCTACTAAAGGTAGCTCATCCATGAAAGGATAAACCTTAAAATAGCCTTGAGGAAAACACCTTCAAACCAAGGTTTAAATAGGCACCCCATGGCTAAAAAAGCTCAAGCATGATGAGAAAATATCCAAAGAACATAATGCCAGTGATAAATAGCAAAGAAAACCTCTCAACTGGGTAAATTGTAGAGAAGTCCAAAATGTTAATAAAATTGCATAACTTGCTCAAACAATGTCCAAATTGCACAAAATTTGAAACTTAGGTTGCGTTTGGGTGCAGCATTTCGGGACGGTATTGCAGTTGGTTGAGGGATTTCAAGTGCGCAATTTTCAATTACATTGTTTGGCTACTTACACGTGATTTGATGAAATCGGCCGTTCAAACGCGGCATTCTCTACCACTCCTATTCGGCAGACTTTCCAAAATACGCCAGATCTGGCGAGATTTGCAATGACCACGCGGGGATTTGGCCCCCCGACTCCCCCGACGCCCCCCCCCCCCGAGTCCCCTGACGCCCCACCGTCGTCTCCTCATCCGACTTCACCTTTCGAGCCATCTCCTGCCCCGACCGTGGTTGTGCCTCCTTCCGCTGTCAGATCCTCTCCTCCTTCCTCATGTCGGAGCCTCTATGGGTTCTAGGGTTTCACTCATCTTCTCTTTCCCCATCGTTGCGCCCCCTTCTGCCCAACTCGTGCTCAGAGCTCTCTCCCTTAGTACGAGAGCCTGCCGCCGGTTCGTCTCGTCCGTGAACACAACCCGTCGCTGCGAAGGAGGAACCGCCACGCGAAGGGTGTCGTGGGCAGCGAAGGAGGAACCGCCATGCAAATGGGGGGTCGTGGGCCAGCGACGGAGCAGGCTTGCGCCGAGGTGGAGATCTACAGGGCGTACAACTACCCGACCATTGTCAAGCTCCTCTCCAAGCTCGTCTCGTCATCCTCAGCTCGGCGTGTAGGTACCAGAGGTATGCGTCGTTTACAAGCTTGCGTACATCCCACGCGGCACACACACACACCCTTCTTAATTCCTTTCCTTCTCCTCCACCTCCACCTTTCTTCCTTGTCTCTCCCCCCTACATTGCCCATTCGCAGTGCGCCCGCAACGTGTCTGAGGAAATGTTTATTTGGTATGGGTGGTCTGGAATTGAGATGTTTATTTAGGAATAGTTAGCAGCGTCAGTATGCAAGAAGTGTAGGTAAGTATGGTGTGGTTTAACTCCCATCAGTCTCAGAAATGAACGACGGGGTGGGAAAGGTTGTGAGATGTTTATTCATGATGACGGGGTGTTACAGTTACACAATAATGGTACTATGTGAAGATAGTCTGGGGATACATACGCATGAAGACCACCCGGACACACAACAGAAGGGAAAGGACCTACTGGAACGGGTGGACGTATATTCATATCTTTGGCTGAATGTTTTTACTTGCATATCTTTGTTGGATATTTATTCGTTTGTAAACGGTTTATTTTGTTTAAAGTTTGATTTGTTTGTCTTCAGGGACAGCCACTTGCACTTCATAATTAGTTTGGGAAAAAAGGAAGAACATGGAGAAGTATCATCCACTAGTGGTGTTGACATCCACATACGAGTATTCATGCTTAGAGCTGATGTGATTAGTGTTGACATTGTGTTATGTGTCTTCATGGACATACAAAACATTATTGATGTAGTTTATGTTAACTTTTGAGACAATGTGTTGGAATGATGTTGACGATGGGTTTAGGAGTGTGCTTTCATGGATTTGTTTTGGTATTGTTGTGATGTTGGACTATGTTTTGATTATATGTTGAAACGTGTAATTGTGGTTTATGTTAAATAGGCTCAAATATGTCAATGTCACTTATTTATGATCAATTAAGTAAGAAAACGTCTATATATTATGGTTTATTTTGAACAGGCTTGTTTCGTGTCTAATGGGCTTATGCTATATCCATTAAACAATGATATATATATATACTTTGATATGATTTAAGTATATAAATGATGGGATTAGGACAAATGCTGCATTCTAAATACATTTCAGCCAAACGATGTGATTAAAAATGTAGCATTTGCAATTACTGTATTTATAAATCCGCAGTTACCCAAACGCGGTAATTAGAAATTGCAGTAATTTATACAACAGTAATCAAAATCCCATCAGTTGTTAATTACAGCAGTAATCCCAAATGGTCCACCCAAATGCAACCTTAAGCTTGTATTATGATTTCAAAGAATTTCACATGGTTAGATTAGGGTTATAAGAATCCAATTATGATAATTAAACTTATTCAATTCATTAAGCAAGTTTAGGAGCCTTACAGAAAGGTAGATTAAAAAATAATTAAATTGGAAGTGTGGTGAGGTAGTTTTCTTACTCCAATTAATATATGACAAGTATGCTTACTTTTATTTCTTAATATATAGCATAATTATAAATTTATAGTGCCCTTTACAAAATATAATTGGGGATGTAGATATTGGATGATGTAGTATATCGACCTGATTGTCAGGCTAGGAGACACTAGACATGCATTGTATTAAAAGGTAATGAGTTTGTCTTGATCATCATAAGTAAATAGTTTCATTTGATAATATAAAAAATTCAAATCAAACTCTTGAATTATGTCATTCTCTTTGCATTTGTTTGACCCGATAGAGCCCTCCACAAATGTAGAGATTGACGAGATACAAGAAGAGTGGGCAAAATCCTTCATTAAGGACATCATTTTGAATTTTATTAGGATAACATACGAGTTTTCTAAACCTTGATGTCAGTATCTCTATATGCATGTGATGGTTATGCATGTTTGCAACTTTAAATTCGATTTAAGTGAATTGTTGGTGAAGATGTAAATGATGTGTGTATATATGCATGTGTGTGAACGAATGTGAAGAGAAACAGATACAATGAGAGTTGCATTTGTACTGTCATGATAATATAATTGTACGTTCATTTTCTAAATTGTGTATTAGAATGGGACTAAGTATTGAAGGAATTTGGGATTGGAGAATGAAAATGTATGTGGGTGGATGAATTTGGTGTATGTGTTTGCTATTGCAGAATTTTCAGGTATACTAGCCTATTCTTAAGATGAACATAGGATGGAACCTACAGTTCTAATGAACTGTAGGTTTTGCATGATGTTGAATAGTCAAAAAGTAGATTTGTAGACCTTCTATAGAAAAACATACCTGAGGCGTTAGTTGTTATAAAAAAATTGACGTTGTAAAATTGCATCGTCAATATTCCTTATAAAGTAACAACATAGCTATCCTAAAATGGTGTGCCACCAAGCACTATCATTCTATCCAATCCACAAAACATTCGTGCTACCCAACACAACCATGCTTACAAGTTGTTATATCGCTCTGCGTTGCCAGTTCTTCAGACAAAAATGATGACATAACATGTTTATAGCGCCAGTTCCTTTGCATGAAATGGATGACACTAAGCGATACCATAACAGTGATATCGCTCCAAATCATGGTTGAGTCAACCAACATCGACTCTATGTCGTCAATTTTTCCTTTTCCTAGAAAATGATGCAGTAGGTCCTTAGTTGTTGTATCATCCACTTAATTATCAGTAAAAGTCTGACATTATATATTTGTTTTAATCGACACTATAGGTGGTATTGTGCTAGTGGTACTTTCTAGTAGGACTAGAGATTTTATATTAGTTATAGACACTTTCAATAATTTTGAGCCCATCACCTTTCAAGTTACAAATTGTGTAGATACTATGAACAAATCACCTTTCAGGTAATGGAACCTGGGGAAGATGGTTCACATCATCAAA
Organism: Alisma plantago-aquatica; assembly: GCA_963693085.1. Taxonomy (NCBI): domain Eukaryota; kingdom Viridiplantae; phylum Streptophyta; class Magnoliopsida; order Alismatales; family Alismataceae; genus Alisma; species Alisma plantago-aquatica. Next base: position 908,230,813 of record OY856409.1, read on the forward strand.
CTATATACTTTTACTTGTGGAACCTGACTCTCACGAGAGGAATACTATCAAATGCAACTTTTTGAGTCAAAAATCAATGTTGATCTCTCTCGTCTCATTAGGGTGTGCCCTTCCACTGGATGTTTCCATTGGGAGAAATGGCTATGTAAATTTTTAGTATACTTCACATGTAGTGATGTATTTGTAAATGGAATTCTAATTAAGAGAACATCTATAATCCTCTTTTGCCATATTTGAAGCAATTTTTTTATGAAAAAATTATTACCTTAATATTGTGTTCCTAATTTTTCATCCCCATGACTTGGATACAATAAAAACTAATATGTCTTTTTATTATAAATGTAAGTCATTACTTACATTGTATATAATACTTTTGTTTGTTATGTGTCTTCTTATTTTCTGATGAGATTTTACTATATCTGTGTAGGTTGAATTGAATGCTTCGATTAGTGACATATTTCATGGAAGGAGTGACAATTGTACAACATATTGAGTTTAGGTTCATTAAGATACTGTATTTTACATTTTAAAGTTTTACAGAGTAGATTATCGACTTTTTGCTATCATTACTTATTATGCAAACCACGACTACATATTTTTCTATGTATTTTTCTCTAAAAATATGTTTATTCTATTACAAGAGTTGATAGATGGGTAATAGATATTTATATTTTACTGATATCAATGTCTTCATATTATTTTAGATATAGATATTGTTGTGGGATTTGAAAACACGCGTGCATACATTTAGGCTCTGTTTGTAGGGGTGAGCATTCGGTTAATTCGGTCGGTTACAGTTAATTCGGTTCGTTTAAATGGTTAATTTGTGGCTTGAGATTTTAACCATTAACCTAACCAAATTGAGTCGGTTAATTCAGTTATTGTCCAATCGGTTAATGGTTAATTTGGTTAACCAAATAACACTTGTGTAATAATATTATTTGAAATAGTCATAGAATTTGGGACAATATTGTTATATCATATGGTAGTATTGTTGTAAATTTAATTTTGTATGGCTCGTAAAAACTTGATTACTATATATATGGGGAAGTATTTTGAAATAAAAGTACAACTATATATGTATATATGCATGTGTAGGATATTATTTATGAATAAATTTGGACTATTCGGTTAATTCGGTTAACCAAACCAAAAATATCCTTAACCGTCAAATTAACCATTTAACCAATTAACCGAAATAAATTAACTAAATTAACTAAATTAACCAAATTGACCCAATAAAATTAACCATTCGGAATTAACCGTTCGGTTAATCGGTTATTAACCAAATTCTGCTCACCCCTATCTGTTTGGTTCACCGGTTAGGAAATGGACAGGATACATACATAGAAGGGACATGCAAGGAGCAACCACAGAAATGAAAAGGATTTCCGATCCTATGTTTGGATAAAACTAAGGAAGGTATGGATTAACTTCAAAAAAGAAAGGTATGGATTTGCATTTGTTTAAATTACAGTAATAAAAGGGGACTTACAGCAAAGTGGAGGTCTCCTCCGTGCTAAGCCATCAACAACCACAACGTTAGGCCATTAGAATTGAGTAACGCTACATGCACCCGTCCACATCCTCGAGAGCCTACCCCGTAGTTGGGAATGGGCACTGCTGATGTGGCAAAAAGTTGTTGGAAAGTTAAAAAGAGAATAAAAAGAAGAGAGAGAAACCGGTTTTGCTCATAACTATCAATTCTAAATGAATTTTTTTTCAAAATAAAAAACATCAGATTCCTAATGAAAAATACTTTCTATCCAGACCAATGTTGACATACTTTGGAAAAAATAATATTAGAAGTATATTAAGAGATGAGAGAAGTATACAAAAGTACAGAACATTTTTAGATACTATACTCAGATTGACCATTCAGGTACAATACTTATTGCCTCTTTATTTCTTCATATTCCATATTATGTCATAAATCCAGAAGTACCGTACATGTTATCATTTATATTAATTTTTGCATACATTCAAATGTAACGTTTGACAATAATCATATACAAGGATACTCAAGGTACCGTACGAGACACAACAATAATATATAATTTGATGATTTTGTTGTTACTAGAAGTACAGTACTAATGGCCACATTTTGTAATACAAAGTATAGTATTAGATGTACAATACTAGAGGTACTGTACGAGACAAAATAACAATACATGATTTGATGATCTTATTGGTACAAGAAGTACAGTACTAACAACCACATTTTATAATACAAAGTATAGTACTAGACGTACAGTACTAAAGGTACTTTACGAGACATACAGTGCATGATTTGATGATCTTGTTGGTACAAGAAGTACAGTACTAACAGCCACATTTTGTAATACAAAGTATAGTACTAGACGTACAGCACTAGAGGTACTATACGAGACATACAGTAATGATTTGATGATCATGTTGGTACAAGAAGTATAGTACTAACAACCATATTATGTAATACAAAGTATAATACTAGACGTACAGTACTAGAGGTATTGTACGAGACATACCAACAATACATGATTTGATGATCTTGTTGTTACTAGAAGTACAGTACTAACAGCCACATTTTGTAATACAAAGTATAGTATTAGACGTACAGTACTAGAGGTATCGTACGAGACACAAGAACAATACATGATTTGATGATCTTGTTGGTACAAGAAGTACTGTACTAACAGCCACATTTTATAATACAAAGTATTGTACTAGACGTACAGTACTAGAGGTATCGTACGAGACATAATAACAATACATGATTTGATGATCTTGTTGGTATAGTACAAGACATATCATGTATAAAAGATTGTCAATAATCACATACTGTACCTATATAAATTAATTCACATTTCATTAAAAACATACATATTTTACTCAACTACAATACTTTCACCTATGTTTAAGAACAACTAATCCTTGATCTTATTCACTCAAAAGTATAGTATTAAACTCATCACTAATGTTAGTTCAATTGAATCTATAGATGAATAAGTAAATATTGTATATGATTTGGGAGAAACACGAATGTGAGGTACTATACTCACAAGTATTGTACATCTATACCCAAAACATGTGTATGATATCCTAAAATACGGATACTATATTTCTCTCATATTATCATTATTTTAAAGTATGTCAACACTAGTCTTGTTGGAAAGTATTTTTTACAATGATTCTAATACAATTTATTTCATTAAAAAATATGCTCCAGAGTGAAAGTTATGGACAAAAACATTTTCTCTCTCTTCTACTTCTCTCATCCTTTATTTCTTTAATAAATAAAACTAGACTAAAGTTGTGAACCCAGTTATTTTTTCTCTCTTTTATTTTTTTACTTTTAATGTTGTTGGTTGTACGAGACAAAGTATACACTATGGACATGTGCTCAGAATATGGACTATTATGCCAAAAACACATGTATTACATTTTCTCATATTATTATTTTTTCAAAATATGTCAACATTGGTCGTATTGAAAAGTATTTTTATTACGAATCTAGTGCTTTTTGTTTCATTGAAAAATTTATTGTGGCTTGAAAGTTATGATCAATACAAGTTTCGTTTTGTTTCTACTTCCCTCCTATTTAAAAATAAATAAAACTAGTCCACATTGGACTTTGCACCAGCCTCAGCCTGGTGGGTGACCGGGTAGACAGCCGGTTATGGCTAGAATTACTCTTAGAATTAGGTGCAGCCCCTTTATGTCCATGTGAATTTGTAGTCCGCGATGAATATTTAATTAGAGAAGCCATTGTTACGTTCTGGAGAGAGCTCATCGAAGAGGATCTTCAAGACGGAAACAGAGTGTGGTGGCATACGGCAACCTGGCTACACGTCCGGGAGACCGGGACGAGTGGGAGAGATGACTACATCATGGAACCCTCTACCCGGAAGGGTGGAAAATGGAGAGGTGGAAGACGTGGTGTCGTAGGCGGCGACCGGTTTCAATCAGAGTCCTGCGGAAGAAGACGACGAAAATCAGTATCGGGGTAAGCGAGGCCTTGTACAGTTCAAATACCGGGGTGTATGGCGGAACTTTAAATCCGAATTAGTTGGGACTCTAGTACCGTCCAAATGCAATCCTCCAATCAATTTCTATGCAAACAAACATGGTTTTTTGAGTATGGATGGTATTACAATCCAATCCTAACATTAATCCCCCATATGCAAACGGGGCCTTAAAATATAAAAATCACACCATGGTGTGACGATTTACTTACTTGTTCATCCACGCTACCTTTATGCTTTTAGTAGAAATATTTGTTATATATTTTCACGTTTTTTAAGCGTGTGTAATCTATGTATTCATGTTTGAAAAAACGATGTTGTGTTTTTTTTAATAATTTTTATCAAATTTACATTTTTGTTCGACTATACATTATTCACATGAAGGATGAAACTAGTGGTGCACACCGCATCTTTTGATTTGTCTCGACGCCAGCTAGGCATCCACGGTTTCCCAACAGTTTTAGGCTGATTTGACCGTCGCCTTAGTTTAGTTGGCCTGTAGTTATTTTCGAGATGAGTGGTTTGTTCGTTCATTCTTGTATCACTGACACAATGCCAAGACTGTAAGATACATACCTGAATTTGCAGAAGTTTTCCATGATGAGTCTGTCACCGGACGCAACACATACAACAGCGACACGGCACAGACGGCAGTACTCCTACGCACTGTGCGGCCTACGCAGGCGTTGGTTTCTCTCCCCTCTGGATTCTCCGATGGATGGCTATCGGTTACAGATGGATTCCACAGAGAGAGGATCAAACCCTTTTATAAACTATTTAATGCATCTTTATCCATCACCAAGAGGCATAACAATTATGGAGTCTACACTAAAACCCCCAAAAGATGCACCCCTTCAGGAAAATCTATTAATTAATATATGATTTTATTTATTTTGGGCCACACCGTCAGAGGGTTATTTAACATTTTCCCACTTGGTCCAAAATGTCATGGCAATAACACTTAACAATTTTCCATTGATGCTCAATATAAACACATATGTGGTGATATAAAATTTATGAATAGGTTGACCTCAAAACCTATTTCTTTGGCCCAACTTGATGTCAAAACCGACATTCTGTTATAACTAGTATTGAAACAGAAATAGCGAGTCATATATGTGATCACACAATAAATATTACATTGTTAAATCACATTATTCATTACACATCAAATAACTTTTTCAGACTCATATTCTTTACATGAGATGTATACAATCCTGGAGCTAGCCCTTTAGTAAGAGGATCTGATATCATGTGTTGTGTACCAATGTGATCAATCTGTATCATCTTGTTGTCAACTCGCTCATTGACAACGTAGAGTTTTATGTCTAGATGTCTGCATGCCGTTGTGCTTTTATCATTATTAGCAAAAGTGACTGTGGCTTCATTATCACAATATATCTGTATTGGCTTATGAATTGAGTCAACAACTTTAAGATATTGTATCATATTCTTAAGCCATATCGCATGTGATGATGTTTCATGGCAAGCTATAAGTTCAGCTTCCATGGTAGATGAAGTTGTAGTCTTTTGCTTAATACTTCTCCATGATATTGCACCATCAGCCAATAGGAAGACATAGCCTGTTGTAGACTTCCTACTATCTAGACATCCTGCAAAATCTGCATCTGAATATCCCGTAACCTCAAGGTGGTTTGTCCTTCTATATGTAAGCATGTAGTCCTTTGTTCCTTGCAGATAGCGCATCACCTTCTTCACAGCTCTCCAATGGTCCATGCCCGGGTTACTTTGGTAACGACCAAGCATTCCAGTAGAAAAAGTAATGTCCGGTCTGGTGCATATCTGTAGATATTGTAGGCTCCCAACTGCAGATGTGTATGGTATTTTCCTCATTTCATTCCTTTCTATATCACTACTAGGACACTGCTTGGAGTTAAACTTATCTCCTTTAACTATAGGTGCAGGTCCAGGTGAACAATTTCTCATTCCATACTTCTCTAAAACATGATATATGTAAGCTTTTTGGGATATACCAAGTATGCCCTTAGCTCGGTCTCGATATATCTCCATACCGAGTACATACGCAGCTTCTCCCATTTCTTTCATCTCAAAGTTAGAGGAAAGAAATTCTTTAGTTTCATTTAATATAGCAATGTTATTACTTGCTAGTAGAATGTCATCCACATAAAGAATCAATATTATGAATTTATTCCCACTAACTTTCAGGTATGTACACCGATCAACAATATTTGGTTTAAACCCAAAAGTTGATATAATGGTGTTAAATTTTATATACCATTGTCGAGATGCTTGTTTCAGTACATATATTGATTTCTTCAATTTGCAAACCATGTGACTTCTACTATTATCAATGAAACCTTCTGGTTGTTCCATATAGACTTCTTCAGATAAATCTCCATTTAAAAATTTCATTTTCACATCCATTTGATGTAGCTCAAGATTAAAATGAGCTACTAAGGCCATGATTACCCTAAAGGAGTCCTTTGATGAGACTGGAGCAAAGGTCTCCTTATAATCAATGCCTTCTTTTTGTGTGAAACCTTTAGCAACTAGTCTAGCCTTGTACTTCTCAATTTCACCATTTGAGTACCTTTTGGTCTTAAAGACCCATTTACAACCAATAGGTTTAATATTCTCTGGCAAAGGTACAAGGTCCCATACTTGATTTTTATCCATGGATGCTAGTTCCTCCTTTATGGCATCAAACCACTTAGAGGAATTTTCACAATCCATTGCTTGTGAAAAAGACAAGGGATCAATATCTTCAAAGTCCATGTTTGGCTCTTGAAGGTATACAACATAATCAGATGGAATGGCAGACCTCCTTGATCTTGTGGACCTTCTTAATTCAGCATTAGGTTCTACATTTTCTGTAGGCTCTTTGGGTTGTCCTTCATCATGAACATTATCAACTTGTTCATTTACAACCTGATTTGGAGCATGATCTACTTCTATTGGCTCATCCACTTGACAATTATTCATAGGAATAATTATTGGATAGCTTATACAAGTTTGACTAGGTGCAGGTGCTACCGAATTATCCTGCACTTCATCAAAAGATATATTTTGAAGTAGATCATTCCCACTGATTTGATGATCCTCCAAGAATCTAGCCTTACCACTCTCGAATATCTTTCGTGGGTGAGATGGACAATAAAATCTATATCCCTTTGACCTTTCTGGATAACCAATAAAGAAACCACTAGTGGTTCTTGGGTCAAAGGCCTTCTCATGTGGACTGTAAATTTTAACTTCTGCACGACATCCCCATATGTGCATATAGTTCAAGGATGGTTTCCTTCCTGTCCATAATTCATATGGGGTTTTCTTGACAGACTTACTAGGAACCTTGTTTAATACAAGTTTGACTAGGTGCAGGTGCTACCGAATTATCATGCACTTCATCAAAAGATATATTTTGAAGTAGATCATTCCCACTGATTTGATGATCCTCCAAGAATCTAGCCTTACCACTCTCGACTATCTTTCGTGGGTGAGATGGACAATAAAATATATATCCCTTTGACCTTTCTGGATAACCAATAAAGAAACTACTAGTGGTTCTTGGGTCAAAGGCCTTCTCATGTGGACTGTAAATTTTAACTTATGCACGACATCCCCATATGTGCATATAGTTCAAGGATGGTTTCCTTCCTGTCCATAATTCATATGGGGTTTTCTTGACAGACTTACTAGGAACCTTGTTTAATACATGCACTTCCATTTTTAAAGCCTCACTCCACATTGAAGAAGGAAGGGATGAATTACAAAGCATTACACGAACCATTTCCTTTGATGTTCAATTCCTTCTTTCAGCTACACCATATTGACTTGGTGTGCCTGGCATTATATATTGAGGTACAATACCCTCCTCTTGAAGGAAATGTGCAAATGGCCCATTTCTTTGTCCCATCTCAGTGAACCTTCCATAATATTCACCTCCCCTATCTGATCTGACTACCTTAATCACTTTACCTAATTGTTTCTCCACTTCAACCTTAAAGTTCTTAAAGGCTTGAAAAACCTCACTTTTATCATTTAATAAGTAGAGAAACATATATCGTGAATAGTCATCGATAAAGGTTGCAAAATATTTTTCCCCTGTAAAACAAGGTGGAAAAGGTCCACTAATATCCGTGTGAATTATTTCCAATGTTCCATTACTCCTCTTAGCACCCTTTTTAGAAGTGTTGGTTTGCTTAGCCTTTAAGCATTCAACACAAGTTCCAAAATCAGTAAAATCTAAAGGCCCTAAAATGCCTTCCTTTACTAATCTTTGGATTCTTTCTTTAGATATGTGTCCCAACCTTCGGTGCCATAGTAGTGATGATTTTTCGTCTAGTAATGTGCGTTTATTTCTAATAATATCATGATGGACTATAAATGATTGCTCAAAATGAGGGCTTAATTGAACTTGATAACGATCATTTATTAAAAGACAAGTACCAATAATGCTAGAGTTTTTATACAATGAGAGTCGTCCACTTTGAAGAATAAAAGCATAATTTAGTTTGTCTAATCTAGAAACAGAGACTAAATTTCTACTATAGTTTGGTACATAGAAAGTATTTTCTAAATCCAGCAAGCTTCCATTATCAAGGATTAATCTGCAAGTGTCAACAGCCTTTACGCGAGAGCCCAATTTATTTCATGAATAAAGGATTTTTTTACGCTCCGTTGGTTTCCTTTGATTCAGAAATCCCTGTAATGTAGTGGAAATGTGCACGGTGGCACCAGAGTCAAGCCACCAACTATATAATGGAACATTCGAAAGATGACATTCATATGAAACAAGAGAAATTATACCTTTCTTCTCTAACCATTTCTTGTACTTGAAGCACTCCTTCTTAGCATGTCCTTTCTTACGGCAGAAGAAGAATTTTATATTAGCCTTGCTTCCCTCGGCCTTGCCATCTGGCTTGGATACTCCACCTGAGATAGGAGCAGTTCCCTTCATTTTTCCTTTACCCTTGCAGCCACGTTTATCATGGGTACTTAAATGCGCAGTAGGGACCCCTTCATTCTTAAGTCTCTCTTCTTCTTGAACACACATGGCTAATAAATCATTAATTGACCATTTTTCCTTTTGTGTGTTGTAAGAAACCTTGAATGATCCATACTGACTAGGCAAGGAAGTTAGAATGAAATGAACAAGAAATGAATCAGAGATGGATAACTCCATCTCATTGAGTTGTGTGACAATATCTCTCATCTCCATGATGTGTTCACGGATCCCACAAGAACCATTGTACTTCATAGAGCACATCTTAGTCATTAAGGTGCTAGCCCTAGACTTACTAGAAGAAAAATATTATTCCTCCACTGCTTTTAGAAAATCTTTTACCAATTCAGAAGTAGGAATGGACCATCTAATATGCTTTCCAACATGTGCTTGCATAAGAAGCAAACTAAGCCTATTAGATCGTTCCCACTTATCATAATTGACACTTTCTGTAGCAGTACTTTTCTCAGTAAGTGGTTGTGGTTTTTCCACTCGGAAAGCTAAGTCTAAGTCCATACACCCTAATGTAAACATGACCTTTTCTTTCCATTCATTAAAGTTTGAACCATTGAGATTTGGAATGTTGTTATTTTCTCCATACAAAGATGAGGAAATAACTGCAATAGTTAAAATTTCATATTAAAACCACAACTGAAATAAAAAAGTAACTTAAGAGATCTACTTTAATTTACTTTTATCTATGAATTCCAATAGTCATCACATCATTATCTTTGGATAAACATGTAACACAAAGTGGAATTAGAAATATGTGGGTCACACCCATATAAAGCAAGAAGAAGTATGAATTAATGTAGCACAATATGTTCACCTTTGGGTAAAGTATTATATACATTACTACACGTTCATCTTTGTAATGTCGTACTTAATGTCAACAGAGAAATACACCTTTGGGTGGTATTTGTCTAACCTAAATTAAATACGACTCAACAGTCTTTTCATTTACAACTCAACTACTCAAGTATAATTATTTTTGCAAAACTACATTACTTAAGTTTGAGAAAGTTCCTTTTGAATGACTAGTATAATAAGCATGAATCAATTCGGCAAATACATAATCAGTTTGCATAGACCTTGATGTAGTTGTCCAAGAAAATTGATCTACCTTTGGGCAGTATCACTGTCACTTAGAATCAAGTACATCTAGTGTTACTTAGTCATTAGTGTGAATCAATTTCAATACTACATAAGTATTCCTAATTTGCAAAAATAAATGTAGCATTGTTATTTAGAAATTTATCCACACTTACAGTAACATTAATGCATTAAGTCTTACTTGATTAATCCAATTACACTCAACTGTAAGGAAAAGTAACTTTTTGCTTGATATATGATAAGTCAAAAAATAAATCATTACAGAAATATCACATTCACATGTGATGTAGTTGATAAAATATATCATACGTTTTGGGTTGTCAAAACTGTAAACTACCAATAAAATAAAACCATCAACGCCACCATGGGTAGTCCTGAAATCAGATGCTCATTGCGTTGTTTGTTAATTATGCAAGTCCAATATCAGTGATATTATACCCAATTACTAGCAGTGCATAAAGTAGCATCTTGTTCATTATTGGACACAAACTGATGGAAAACGAAAAAGGGCATGCAAAGGTATGGAAAAGAAAACATGAAGAAAGGTTTACGCAAGATAGTTCAAAGGCCAAAATTCCTATATTCAATTGGTATTCAATAAACTATGAATACATTGACAACTTCGGCCGCATTGAAACCGGAAAGAAAAAAAGGCATGCAAATAAGAAAATTGTTGATCCTATATTTGATGACGGTTATTTCTAATGGAGTCATATTTGTCGTCAGCGGCTGTGACCGTGCAGGTTGAGATCATGTTGTCCACGCTAGGGACAAAGTAAATTATCATGACCACTCTACAATTACGGTGATGTAGGCGATATTAAATCAAACCCTGACGCGAAAGGCGCAGCGTTGGAACCAGAGAGTTCGTTGGATTCGACATTACCGGTGCAAGTGGAAAACACCCACGTATGATTTAATACCAAGAACGAACAAAGCTCTGATACCATTGTAAGATACATACCCATACTTTGCAGAAGTCTCCATGATGAGTCTGTCACCCGAAGCAACACATACAACAGCGACACGGCACAGACGGCGGTACTCCTACGCACTGAGCGGAAGCGTACTGTCTCCTATGCAGGCGTTGGTTTCTCTCCCCTCTGGATTCTCCGATGGATGGCTATCGGTTACAGATGGATTCCACGGAGAGAGGACCAAACCCTTTTATAAACTATTTAATGCCTCTCTATCCATCACCAAGAGGCATAACAGTTATGGAGTCTACACTAAAACCCCCAAAAGATGCACCCCTTCAGGAAAATCTATTAATTAATATATTATTTTATTTATTTTGGGCCACACCGTCAGAGGGTTATTTAACAAAGACTGTATATCCATTTTCTAATGCTGACATAGGTAGTTCGATGACCTCACAAACGAGTGAAAGAAGTTTGATATAGATTCAATTTGTTTTTTACTAATGTGTTGGTATATATTAGGCTTAAAATCCTAAATAGTATTTCTTGTTTATATTATTATCAACATAGCATAGTTTACATCCTTATTTTTAAAATAGTATGTTTTGAGGTAACATGTCTTAAAGGAGGACATATTGCACAAGTAGGAGCAATGTGTCACATCAAGAGACGTATTGCTAATTTTAGAAATTTAATGTGTAATGTAATTTTATGATCATTGTTATTTCTGGCTTCTTTGTATAGTCCACATCTTGACCACTAGGCATACATCAGCTGGTTTGAAACCGAACTATTGCTAATTTTAAAGAGCAATGTGTTTAATCTTATTTTATGATCATTGCTATTTCTCAAGAAGTAGCCTAGCCTATTGTAAGTACGCCAATAGGGTTACAGTTGACCTCCTATAGTCATTGAGCAGGAGATATTCGTCCTGCGACCCAAAATATACCACCCTCAGCAGGCTCTACTAGTTAAGTAATTGGTTAAGTTCAATATACCAATAATCCTGGTCACCAATAAAGAGTAGATTGTTCCTTTTAGTTTGCTTGAGTAAACTTCCGAAGTAAAAGCTAGTTTTGTTAAAGTTTTGATGGACAAGACTGTGGATAAGCAAGATATCCAACTCCAGCACCGGCTCCGCGGTTTTCGATGGTATTATCCTTTATTATGTTTTTCTGCTTGCAACCATAACGAATTTATTTTCTTGGGTCCCAACGCTGTTTTGGAAGGAATTGTTCTTATCACACTGAATGCCAATCAAACAAGATCAGCTGCCTTTATCACGAGATGGACCAACCCCTCGCTAAGGAAACCAAAATGTGGTCCTTGTCTCCTCTACATCCCAAGCTGCCTTTATTCGATTGTCCATATCATGGAAGAAACTGTTGGTGCTTGACAAGTATTATCTGTGCAGCCGAAAATCTACGTGTCTGTTTGGAGCACGTGGATATCGTTGTGGATTAATAATTGGACCCGGAGGAAATGCAATGCGATGTCCTCAGCCCCATGTAGCTAGATAAGGGCTTAGGGCATGTTTGGTTCGGGGGAAGTAAGTTCAACCAGTTCCAACTGTAAAAAAAATTCAACTACAATCGTTTGGTTGGGTGTTGGTGCAACCGAGGGTGTGGGTTCCAACTCAACAAATGTTTTGCCGCTAGTGAAAAACTAAGAAAATGAACTGCACCCGATTGGGGCGCGGTTCCAGTTCCCAGCCTTCCCGTCACGCAGCAACCTGTTATCACCTTTTATATATTGTGTTGAACAACTGTACGTGGGCAATGGCAGTTCCTGGTCATTCTCGCAGTGCATTTTTTTTCTCTACTTTCTATGATAGCCGTTCACGAACTACTAACCAAATAAATACAAACCAACCCCTTGAATCAAATTTTCACTCAACTAAACGAAATAATTGCAGTTCAAGCTGATATCTTTCCATTTCCTGTTTTAAAACTATAGGGTCGGATTTATTATGCAAACAACCACGCGAGCCCTTATTTGGTTTTGGACAATTGCAAGTAGCACTGTGACTTTCAAAACATGCAAACGAAAATAGGAATTGGAATACAACGTCATATGTTTGGTACGAAGCAGCTGGCGTCAGGTCATTTCGTTCAGATGTCACGTGCATGAAGGTAGCCTTCGAATCAGGATACCACGGTGGGGTTACCACCGCGACATAGCCATATAGAACTAAAGCAGAGACACCTGATTGTCTACTTTATACTTCATATCGTGCACCATGGGGCGTGGACAGCAGCTCCAGCGGCTGTGGAACTTGAACTCCGCCCTAAATGGATGGGGTCTCTTTTCCAGCAAATTGTGTGTAAGGGCTTGTGTGGTTCCTCGTAAAACCAATTCCTATTGTGAGTTCTAAAACAGGAAGTCTAATGCTGCGACTTGCAAGTCCAACAGCAATGTGTGGTTCAGTGTAAAACCAAGTGATCTATTCTGTTTTATTACGTTTGGCACCGTGTTGTTACTGATTGCATTCACGGTGAACACTTATTTTCTTCCAAGTGAACTTGTAATAGCCGGTGATGTATATAGATAATAGCAGGTGACGTATAGCAAACACAGAATCATAGGTGATGGCTGTAGACGTAGGTAAATATATAAAACAATTACTTTTTTGGCTGCCGGGTAGCGAAATCCAGACTACCCGCGTGGTTATTAAAAAAACGGATATATATATATATATATATATACTAATATAAAAAAGCGAGTTTGATGCTGCGCTCTCCTTAATTCACTCTCTTCTCTCCTTTTTTTCAAGGAATTTTGCTCCTACAAATATTTATTCTCACTCTCCTATTAAATTTTATTATCATTAATTCTGTATTTCTCTCTCCATCCTACATAAACGGTTCTTTGATTCTCTCCTTTCAAACAACCAATACAAATAACTTTTACCGTAGGAACCCTTTCACGGACGAGTCCTCTCCCCGTACATTTTCAACAAATTTTATATGTCACGTGTATGTGCACGTGTGTGTTTACTAGTATATATATATATATATATATATATATATATATATATATATATAGGGATGGTTTTCATTTCCGTATTCAGTTTTGCTAGCCGTGAGGATGACACGGTGGCATTTAGTTGTCCAATAATTTCATTCCTAAAATTTTACAGATCCGCTCACGGGCTCTAAGCCTCTGTTTGGTTCGGGCGTGGACCGGGTTTAGGCCTTGTCGCGTAGCGACACGTAGGACCAAACCAGTCCGGCTCGGGCTGGGTTTCCGTTTGGCAAGGAGACTGGTTCGAGACCCCATTTTGCGTTTAGTAAGTCCCATTTTGAGCTTGACCCAGTACAGGTAGAGGCAGGTTTGGAATCTCAAACCCGGTTTACTCCCTAGCGTCGCGTCTTTCTCCCTCTCTCCCTGGCGAAGCAGCTTTCCCCCCTTGTCTGCTCCCGACACAGCTAGCTTCAACGCTGCTGGTACCTCGCCCGTGAAGTAAATGCGAGTAGGCTGCCTCGATCTGCCATGGTTGGCCCGGTCAAGCGGCCGCTAGGCTTCCTGCCGTCTGCCACCGCCGAGCTAGGTCGGTCAGAAGCATGGTCCCGGTGCTTGGAAGAAGGCGAGCTAGGTCGGTCAAAAGCAAGGTTCTCCAGGTCTGCCATGAATGGTCATGTCGTCCACAGAAGAAGGCGTAGGCGGCACAGAGGAATCTGAAACCCTAGTCAGTGTTGTGCCTTTAAATTGGGGGTGTGGTGCTGTGAGGTGCTGGACTTCTACACAAGCTTCTTCGTCGAAGTGTTGCGAGGTGTTCCGCAGAAGATCGTTGTCGCTCGCTCGTGGTCTGTCGGCGGTACCCAGGTCGACGCTTGTGCCCAGGTTCCGCCGCTTCCGTCGTCACTCCAAGGAGAGATTCTGCTCAGGTTGGTCTCTGGGTAGGGTAGAGGGTTATTTCGGTTTTAGGGCACAATGTCGAATAGGGCACAATGTCGAATAAGTACCAAAACATTTGTGAAATGGTGTTCTTTATCGACACATGTACGGTTGAATCTGATGTTATCGTCATTTCGGTTGAGTTTCAGTTGTTAGATTTTGATTTTGATTTTGAATAGGGCACAATGTTGTTGATTTCGATGCTTTTCCCGTTGTTTACTCTGCACAGAACATACTTGTTATTGTTTTGATGCTCTGGACGAGCATGGTCTCTGAACTGATGTGGTTTGTAGTATGTGTTGGTCTAAGAAGTATGATTTCAATAGGAAAAAAATTGATTCCTATAGACTATTGATAACATTATGAAGAATGTGATTCTCTTACTTTATAGTGATGATTATTTAATGAGTCTAACATTTCCAACATTCAATTTAATAGAAAATTGAACTAGCAGAGATACATGACACTCACATTCAATTTATCAACTAGATTTTAAGAAAATAATATGTTTCCATCATCCTGTTTATATATAAATAAGTAAACAATAATAAAAAATGGAGAGTCTCTTATATAGAAATATGTGTAATTACTATATAACAACCCTTATTGAACCTATAACAACTTGCTTCTCATTATGTAGCCATTTTTCTCATTAGATCCTTGAACCCAACCCCTTTTGATCCTTTATTTTTGTGATGTTAGTCACGTCATTGTTCTCCCTCTCTGTCACTGCTATTGGTACTGTTGTTTTCATGGTGTTGTATTTAATAAATAGTGGCACCACCACTTATCATATGCTCCAATACCACCTTCAGTATTTATTTTGATTTTTTCTCACCTCCAATAAATATTTTTGATGCTCACATCACAGATGCCTCCCATCACTACCACCTCCTTAATTTTCTTCTGTCACATGTCTTGATACTTTTCCTTCTTCAATCACTCTCTATTTTGTTTTTGTTGCTTGTGCCACCTCTATTGTTGTTTCTTCTCCACACATAGGATTCAATTAACCATTTTCGTACCTTGATATTTAGTATGAAACAAGCCATAGAACTTTAATTGTGATTGCATGCATACTATATGCTACAAAAAATGATTGAGAAGGTGATGGGTTTTCATTTAGTTTGAGGGTGCATCATTATGTATGATTTTTTATCATGCTTCAGTTACCAAATACAAAAGTCAACACACTATGGCTATCACATGTGAAATCCATAAAAAGTTGGTGATTTTTACCATATTTCCTACATCCATTACATTATGTATGCACACTCCTATAGACTTTATTTTATGAGAAAATATTTGCATAACCATGTGGGTGATATTCTATTTTTTAATCACCTCACTTAGGTACCAAATATGTGTAATACATCACCTTATAAATAAAGGTGATATCTTGGTATGGTTACAATTTATATAACAATGAAGTTGTATACCCATTCCACTCTGTAGCCTCATCATGGGAAATTCTAGTGGCATCAACACGATAGTCCTCTTGCAATCTTGGTTGTGTAAAAAGCACAACTCTGTTAGACTTGCTAATGGAGCCTAGAAAGTGTGTTTCTATATTGGAACACGCTAAAACAATTGTAGTTATCTAGACACACACCTTGTTACTCACTTTTATATGCTACTTTTGAACCATGTCATTATACCTTTATTTCTGATGCTCTATTACTAACATTTAGATGACTAAAAACTAGATATCAGTTGAAGATTTGTCAAAAAATATTATTTGTATATGTAATGAAGGTCTTTGCAGTTACCTTATCATATGTACAAATAGTTGATTTAATGTATGACATACGATCTACCTATATGAAGATGTGATAAAATTTAAAATGTTATATATGTGATAGTGATCTAGGATTATAACTTCATATATCCTTGTCTTCTTATTAGACATTAAATGTCTGAATTGATCATCATGCCTTGGGGTAAATGTCTGAATTGATCAAATTACATGTCTACAAATTCAGTGATCAATGGTGGCCATGTATGCGTTCAGTTGATAAATGTCCAAATTGATCATGGCTACATATAAGCATGGATAAGAATTAGATAAGAAAAATAAGAAACAAAAGTCAGACTTACAAGATTGCACACTCCTGAACTTATTGAAATTTACCAACTATTCCAATAACTGAATTCATAACCATCCCCCACCACATCCTGTGAGATTGTTTGAAAATGTTGAATCAAATGCTCACAAATTCTCCATATTCCGACAGCGGACCTGGAACCACATTTGTCGTATTCACAGTGACATCCATACAACAGATGATGCGATGATTTTGAGTCGCATTTATAGACCTGTTTTATATGTGTTTTATGCTTTAATTAGTCATTTCTATGGTTAATATTGCATAATTCATCCATTTTGGTCTTTTCCATCATTTTATGTCAAATTCCCTTTATTTCATTGTTTTGAGCATTAATTATCACATTATTATTATTTGTGTGGATTTATTTGATCTTGTCTTTGAATTTCAGGAAAAACAAGTATTTGCTTCTGTCGATACCATCGACGGAAGTCGATACCATCGACAAGACCGCAGGTTGCCAGCCGAAAGGAGCAGCAAAGAGTCGATACCATCGACGCTGATGTCGATGGTATCGAGACGTCTTTAGATTGCTGGCGAAGAAGCAGTCGATAGTATCGACACCAAGTCGATACCATCGACACAAGGAGGCTGCAGCGTCGCAAAATGATAGAACCGACGCCAAAAAAGGGAGTCGATACCATCGACCCGAGTCGATGGTATCGAGATGATGTCGGGCGCGACAAAGAAAGGGTTTGCAGCCAGCCGCTACTGTAGCGGGTCGATACCATCGACTCACGTCGATGGTATCGACGCCGTAGGATATGAGTTTGTTTTCTAATGATCTCAATTGGACGGCTGGAGTCAATGAGCGACCTAAGGAGGGACTTATACCTAATGACGGCCGCCTGAGACAGGAGGGCATCGGATTAGCCATTGCACAAGTGCCGAGGAGCGAGAGAAATGAGAACGGAGGCCAGAAGTTCATACCAGTCAATCCGGACGTTGCCGAAGATGGATTTCACCACCGAGAGGCGGGATAGCACGTGTTCTACGCAAAGGATCGATCGGTTCTTCTCCGTTAAGGGGTTTTTCCATTCAATTCACGTTTTTCATATGATTTCCCCTATTTCTACCATGTACTTGTGTGAGATGAACATGCAGGGCTAATCCCCTCCATCTTTAGGACCGGGAGTAGCCCGGGAATTCATTGTATGACAGTTTTATAATAGTAATTCATATTTTCTCTCTTAAATCCGTGGCATAGCTTCGTTTTCTCCATATATTGTTATGATTGATCACCATAATAATAACCTAATGCCCTTAATCACTTTAACAGAAGGATTAACGGTTGAAAAGAGACGAAACCTACATTAATCGATAAATCCCTTGACAAAGGTGCTGTAAAATTAATGGTGGAAACTGAGAGATCGTTCGTAATGCACTTAGTTTAGGAAATAGGTTACTACGACGGTGGAACCGACCTAAACCTAAGTAGTGAATTGTACCACGACAGTGGGCAATTCTATTTTCAGGCCACTACCCGGATAAAGAGAGAAGAGTGAAGCATTATATAAAACCTAGTGCAATGAATACCCGCGGTGAAACCGCAATCCTAAAGATACCTTTTTGAATTGATTAAATTAACCTTTAATCGATTGTTTGCTTTGTTTTATTTTTATTTTCTTTTAATTTTGACAACAAACCCCAATTTGTTATTCGGCTTAGCTGATCGCAAATAGTTAGTAGGAGTCTCTGACAATTCTGAGTATCCATGTGTTCGACTCGGGCCTCACAAGGCATGTACTACTCGACGCGTATACTTGCGTTTTTAGCGCGTAGTAAAATACACGTCAAGTTTTTGGCGCTGTTGCCGGGGATATGGCGGAATTGTTGGCACTTCGAGTGCTACGTGCGGCCACTCTAGGCCACAAATTTTTTTTTTATTTTTCATTCAATTTCAAATATTTTTACATTGGGCTATAATTGTTTATACTCGTCTAAGCATAGTACTGAACTCGAATTGTCTTATTTCAGGTACGGTGTATGGTGCAGACACGTAGTACAGACTACGACAATCGCACACCCGAGGTTCCGTTTTCGGGACCTGGGGATGAGGAGAATTCTGAGCAAGAGTACCAAGAAGAGGTAGATTCTGAATCTGAAGCAGAAGAGATGGCCGAGCCACAGACCATATGGGAGAAGATCAAAGCTTCTTCCTCATCATCTTCAAAGGGGCCTATAAAGAAGCAGGCGATCAACATACCGACATATAAGATCGATCCAGCGTTGATAAATTTGGTGAAATCAAACGCGTTTCATGGGCTGAAGAATGAGGATCCTGTTGCACACATCAGCCAGTTCGTTGAAAACTGTGACGTGGTAAAAATAGATAGGTTTCCGCAAGATGCCCTTTATCTCAAGCTTTTCCCAAGCTCATTGGCGGGAATTGCACGAGAATGGCTACACAACCTAGATGACGAATTTGTGGAGTCTTGGGATCATATGGTGGAGGTCTTCTTTGAGAGGTTCTTCCCTCTTGAGAAGACTAACGACATGATCCGGAAGATTCATAATTTCACCCAATAGGCCGGTGAAACATATTCTGAGACCTGGGAGCGATTTTAGGTTATGTTGAGGAGATGCCCACATCATGGGCTGGATAAGGAAACACAAGTGAAAATCTTCTATTTTGCTCTCTCCGAGCACGATAGGAGCAACCTTGATTCTGCAGGATCTGGATTCTTTTTTAATAATACAGACACCAGATGTTGGGATATATTAAAGAACATGGCTAGGAAACAGTCATGGGGTGACAGGGGTGCTGTGGAGCAGGTCAGAGATGATGGCGAATCCAGAGTAGTTAAGGAGCTGAACGATAAGTTAGATCTTCTAGCCAAGAAGATGCTATCTAAGGAAGATGCATCTGAGGATGAGGAAGCCCAAGTGAAATTCATGCAACAACAGGGTTACAAAAACAATGACTACGCATGGAGGAAGGATAAAAAATTCTCATGGAAGGATCCGAATAATTTTCTGTAGGATCCGGATGCCAAGCCACAGCCTAAAGCAGAGGATAAGAATATTGAACTACTGAGTCAAATGGTACAGCAGAACCAGGAGATGATGGCCATGTTTGGTAAGCAATTGCAATCTCAAGGTGATATTCTAACCAAGTTTGGACAGACGCTGCAAAGCCATGGAGCACAAATGCGGGCATTAGAAACCACTGTGGCACAGATTTCTAGTGAAGTGGCAGCCATCAAGCACGCCAATCAACAGAAACCAGTCGAGAATGCAAACGTGGCCCAAGCACACCATCAGGTCAAGTATATTTCTGTGGTAAGCAATGAGGAGGAATTTCAGGTGCAAGAAGCTAAAGAGGAAAGAAAAATGACGTTTAATACGCATGCGACACCGGCGATACCGTATCCACGCACTTATTATGGACTGCCGGGCAGAAACCCTTTCTTCAGAAAATCACAGCGAGTTATGAATATTGTATCTCCATCTAGAGAAAAAGAACAATTGAAGGTTGTTTGTGCACGTGTGGAAACATCGAATGCGAGAGAGGAACCACAACAAGTTGTTACTATTGATGATGTCTCGCCAAAGCCCACGTCAGAGGGAGTGATTGAAGCAAGTTTAGGGGAGTTGACCCCGAAAAGCTCATATGTGCCACCTCACAGGCATGTTGATGCAGCAGATGTTTCAAAACTGAACAATACTAAGTCAAAGAAAGAGCATCGTCATTTTAGGAAATTCTTGGAAATATTCCGAAAAGTCCACATCAATATTCCATTAGTGGAGATGATCGAGAAGGTGCCCGCCTATGGGAGGTTCATCAAGGAAATCATCAATAAGAAGAGGCGGATAAAAGACAGTGATATTTGTCGGATGAATGAGACGGTGAGCTCTATGATTCATGGGAGTTCGCCAAAGAAGAGAAAAGACCCAGGGGGCTTCTACATTCCTTGCTCAATAGGTGGTCGACATTTTCCTAAAGCGCAATGTGATTCAGGCGCCAGCATAAATCTCATGCCTCTGGCGACGTTTCAAAAGCTAGGGTTAAAAGAGATAAAGAAGTCAGCCGCAACAATTGAATTAGCGGATGGGTCTATTGTGAGACCATATGGAGTGTGTGAAGATGTTCTCGTCAAAGTGGACAGATTCGTATTCCCTGTGGATTTTGTTGTCATTGATATGCCACCGCTCCAAAGCTGTGAAATTCTTCTAGGAAGGCCGTTTCAAGCAACGGCAGACGTCGTGACTGCCTTAGGGAGAGGTACATTGTCCTTGGGAATTGGAGGAGATCGAGTTGAATTCAAGTTACCGCATGATCCTCTAAGCGTAGTTCCCAAAGTGAAAATATGATGAGCTTCATACCGTCTAGCCTAAGACGTTAAATAAGGGCACTTGTTGGGAGGCAACCCAACCATCGGTACATTAGGATAGTTTAATTATAATCGTAGGTTGCTTTATTTTTGTTCAATTTTTAGTGTAAAGAAGATACCTTGATCCGTTTGTTCATTGTGCAGGCTGAGGCAGAGTCGATACCATCGACACCCTTGTCGATGGTATCGACAAGGGTACAGGTTGAAGACTGTAGATTTTGTTCTGAGTCGATACCATCGACGGCCTCGTCGATGGTATCGACATACCTATAGGTGGTCGAGAAGGAAAAGTCGATAGTATCGACATAGGAGTCGATACCATCGAGATCTCTGGAGAAGTGCAGACCGATTTGTCTCAGTCAACTCGATACCATCGACGGCCTTGTCGATGGTATCGACATGGTTCCAGGTTGAAATGCAAAAAGGCGGTGTTGCGATGAAGCTAAGTTGATACTATCGACATCTGTCGATGGTATCGACCATCCATGTCACCGATCCGCGCAAAGAAATCGACGGCGATCGTGGCGTCCACGTCATTGATCCGGGTGCAGTGTCGATACTATCGACCTATGTCGATGGTATCGACACGTCAGCAATCTGGGTTTCAAGATCAAGCAATCGTCAGCCGTCGATACTCGCGAGGGGGCCGGATAGCATCGACAGGTGTCGATACCATCGACTCGCGTCGATGGTATCGACGGGTCAACAGTGGCGCCGACCAAGTCTATATAAGGAGATTCATGACGTCATTTAACGTCACACCTTCATAGCTCTCTTCTCCCTTGGAGTTGAGTACTCCCCCGAGCTATCCAAGAGCGAAGAGCAACAGCACCGAGTGACGATCTTCCCCGAGCAGAGATTCATATCTCCATTCTTCTCCGAGCTCTCCTTCTAATCCTTTTCTCTTCGCCATCATGGTGCGTACCACTGGAGCTTCTTCCTCGCGTGCTCATCTGGACGACATTCCCGAGTTTGTGCCACCATCGCCATCATCGGTGGCACGTCCTCGCCTTATCCACCCTTCGGCGGAGGTGAAGAAGATCTTCGACGAAATCATGAAGCGCAAGATCGAGCCAACTCGGTATGTGGATCCGGAGATGCTCCGTGATCTTGGCTTCAAGGCAAACTTGGACTACGTGCTCAAAGGACAAGCACACCAAACGGGTCGTGGCCACGACGAGCTGGAGTGCCACGAGGATGGTCAACCTTTCTTCGGCGAGTGGCCGACATATAAGGAACTGGTGGCAGAATTCATGGCGTCCCTCGACGTCAATGTCGTGCCCAATGAGATATCTGTCAGCGACCGTGAGTGGGAGAAGGGTCGGGTGTCTTTCCGGCTCTACAACCACGACTACACCATCACTCTGGAGCAGTTCAACGACATCTTCAACTGGAACAGCTCTAAGTATGACTACCGCCAGCCAGATAACCGCACCGACTACGCCGCCATCTTCGCCGAGTTGGTGACGGTTCCGCATGGGAGGTCGGTGAGCTACCACAACGCCACGGTAGCCGACTTCGAGCACCCGTTTGCACGGGTCTTGCACAGGATGCTGAGCTCAACCATCTTTGCTCGAAGCGATCTTGCTTTGAGCAAATTCCAGGAGCCTGATCTTTTCTTCCTATACAAGCTCCTGACGAGACAAGAATGCAACTGGGGTGCATTATTTCTACACCGAGTGTTGGCGGTGAAGAGGAGCACGAGGAGATCCCCGATTCATTTCAGCAGGCTAGTCACCAGGATAGCCCTCTACTTGGGCTTGAATCTCGATCAGCTGACTCCTCTTACTACGAGAAGCAAGGTCAACTTGCAACATCTTCACCGGGCCAACATAATTCTTCTCTGGGATGGCGTGGCATTTGTGCATTGCCACATAAATCAAGCATATCAGGAGTGTTCTCTACCCAACCCCGTCTTCAACATCGAAGGTGCGCAGCATTTCCGGTGGCCAATCATAGCCATCGATTCCGATGAAGAAGACGGCGGAAATGACAGTGGCGATGACGACGAGGCGGAGGAAGAGGAGGAAGAGGCGTTCACACCTCTTCGATCACGAGTAGCACCCCGGAAGCACCCTAGGATGCATCCGGGTGCATCTTCATCTTCTCCGCATCGGCCTCCACCACCACAGCCCTCACAACCGAGTGAGGATGCTGACGTGTATTTTACTACGCTCTTAAATGCAAGTATACGCGTCGAGTAATATAGGCCTTGTGAGGCCCGAGTCGAACTCAGGGATACGTGAATTATTGGAGACTTCTACTAACTAATCGCAATCAGCTAGACCGATTAACAAAGTAGGGTTTTGTTGTTCAAATTAAAACGAAAATAAAAATCAAACAAAGAAAACAATCGATTAAAGGTTAATTTAATCAATTCAAAGGGATATCTTTAGGATGGCTGTTTCACCGCGGGTCAACATTGTATTAAGTTTCATATAATTCCTCACACTTCTCTCTCTATCCGGGATGTGGCCTGAAAACAGAATTACCCACTGTCGTGGTGTAATTCACTACTTAGATTTAGGTTGATTCCACCGTCGTAGTAATCATTCCCCTAAACTAAGTGCATTATAAACGGTCTCTCAGTTCCCACCATTAATTTTACAACTCCTTTGTCAAGGGTTTTATGGATTCATGTAGAATTCGTCTCTTTTCAACCGTTAATCCTTCTGTCGAAGTGATTAAGGGTGTTAAATTATTATTATGGTGATCAAGCATAACAATAGAAATGGAGAAAACGAATCGATACCACGGATTTGAGAGAAAAACATGAATTATTATTATGAAAATGTCATACAATGCATTCTCGGGCTACTCCCGGTCCTAAAGATTGAGGTTTTTAGCCTCTCATGTTCATCTCACACGAATACATGGTAGAAATTGGGGAATTCATAAGAAAAACGGGAAATAAATGGGAAAACCCCTGAACGGAGAAGAACCGGTGGATCCTTGGCGTAGAACACGAGCTTTCCCCGCCTGTCGGTGGTGGAAATCGTCTTCGGCAACGTCCGAATCACCCGGGATGAGCTTCTCGGCCTCCGTTCTCCTTTCTCTCCTCCTCGGCACTCGTGCAATCCAAGATGATATGATGATCTCGTCTGGGCGGCTGTCATTAGGTATAAGTCCCTAATTAGGTCGTCAAATAACAACAGCCGTCCGATCGAGATCAAAACAAATCCAACGCACATCTGCCGGCGTCGATACCATCGACGCGGGTCGATGGTATCGACCCGGCGGATTAGCGGCAGCTTTCCTTTCTTTTATTCTGAGCGCATGTGGTGATCTCGATACCATCGACTTGTGTGTCGATGGTATCGACTCCTTTAGCGTCGGTTGTTGTCGTTTAGCGAGGATGTAGCTCCCCTTGTGTCGATGGCATCGACTTGGGTCGATGGTATCGACAGTTTCCTCGCCAGCAACTTGAAGGGATCTCGATACCATCGACTTAAGCGTCGATGGTATCGACTCTGTATTGCTCTTCTCGGCTGACAACATGTGGCTTGGTCAATGGTATCGACTTCCGTCGATGGTATCGACGGAAGCAGATACTTGTTTTTCCTGAAATTTCACAACAAGACCAAGTAAATCCACACAATTTATAATAAGATGATAAATAATGCTCAAAATAGTAAAACAAAGGGGATTTGATATAAAATGATGGCAAAGACCAAATAAAGTGAATTATGCAATAATATCCATGAAAATGCGTAATTAAGGCACAAAACACATATGAAATAGGTCTCTAAATGTGACTCAAAATCATCGCATCAAACTCCCCTAAGCTTAAACATTGCTCGCCCTCGAGCAACTAATCCTTAGAATAGGATTGCAGATGTCAACTAACAATCAACACATCACCCCACATTCCACATGACTCCCACTGGACATTCTCAAACCGGCCTTTCCTAATCACAGAACAGTAATTACCCTACAGGCGACAATAATCATCAATAAAAGAAATTATCCTTCAAACCGATGAACACTATCACATAAGGCAGTTAACATAATAAAATTTGCCGATTCAGCATTAGTGCATCTTGTGATCGCCTACACTACGTTGCTCGCCCTAACTACCATCTACATGGAAGCAGTTCTCCTGATAAACATGAGTGAGGAGAAAATCACGGTGGCCTACCAATCCGAGCAACGGGTGGATGAAATGGGTGATTCATGGAAGAATTTGGAGGTATTACACAGTTTCAAAATGCATACAACAAAATGCCCTAATTGATGCCAATGCACATTGAAAATGCCCTAATGCTTAAAATTGGGTGGAATGATGCATGCACTAACCTTCCACCTCAAAAAGAGATAGAAATCTAATTAAGCCACATCATGTACTCAGTTTCCTTGTTATGTAAGTGATATCATGTTCCTTTCTCCCTCTTATTCCATTTCCTTCTAAATTCTTTTTTTTTTTCAATTTTTTTTTTCAGATTTTCAGATTTTTTTTTTCTTTTCCTCTTAGCCCACATATCCATAATTGCTTAGAGATACATGTGTTAGGCTATTTTCTTCATGATTGGAAATCTTTGTACTATTTCGAGGGTATGGGACAATTTAGATCACTTTTCAAGACAAACTGAGGTACATGGTGTACTTATGCATGAAAATCATGAAAGTTATGAGTGCAACTACATGACATGCACCTAAAGGTAATGTGCATGAATCACTATACGTTTTTTTTCATTTTATGCAAAAATATGAAAATAACAATGCAAATCCTATCTACATGCTATGCACGCAAGAAGGAATTAAAATTGTACTTTACTTCCAATTCTTTGGTGGATTATGGAAAAATATGAAGTGGAATGATCACAAGATTAAGTTACTGAACCTTAGAAAAATATCATGTGTCCCTCCTTACTGACATGTGTAGTAGTTCAAAGGGTTCTTTCTCGTATATCCAATTAAGGTCTCATTACCATTTGATTAGGTTAGGCTCAAACAACCGTTACTATCCACTTTTCATGAGTCAATGGGGGTGTGGGTGTGACATATTGCTTTAGAGTTGACATAATCAATCATTTTCATAGGACACGTTTCCCAAGTACAACCAAGTTAAGCTATCCAAAAGACCCAAAAATTTTGAAATTCCCTTAAATTTCTCATGAAAAAGCAAGATGACAATTTTTAAGACATCCACGATTACACTAGATAGATGTGGATCCTAAACAAACACTAAAATTGCAAGAACAAATAACAAAGCAGAAACTAAAAACAACTAAAGAAAAGATAAAAGATAGAGTTGTTCCAGCCACCCCCCTAAGCTTGAATTCAACTATGGCCTCATAGTCAAAAACCAACTTAAGGGTGGAACAGTGATACCCTGATCAATCTTGCGGAGGCGGTGGTGGGTATTGCGGTGCCGTAGGATCCCAAGACGGGTACTCCCCCTGGAAGCTTGGATCATATTGGGTCCTCGGCGGAGGCTGTGGATAGCCTCCAAAGTAGTCTTGACTCCAGTAATGGTCAAAGAAGGGCTCCTGTTGCGTCTCTATCCGCTGCAACCGGGTGTGCATGTGCTCTTGGTTGGCGAGGATGAGCCGCTCGTTCTCGAACATAGCCCGTTGGTTGTCAAGTACCCGGCTCGTAGTCTCATGAATGCCGGTATACATACCCATGTGCTGCTGCTGAGTCTGCTGGATGTCCTACAGCATGGTGTACATCCCCTGCATGGAATAGGGATCCACGGCTGGCTGCTCGTACTGTGGTGATGGCGGCGGGGGCTGAGATGATGAAGATGCACCCGGATGCATCCTAGGACGCTTCCGTGGTGCCACACGTGCTCGAAGAGGTGTGAAAGCCTCCTCTTCCTCTGTAGCCTCACCTTCTTGCTCGTCACCACCGCCGTCTTCCTCGGAGGACTCGATGGCTATGATTGGCCACCGGAAGTGATGCTTGCCCTCTATGTTGAAGACGTCGTCCGGTAGGGAGCTCTCCTGATAAGCTTGGTTGACGTGGCAATGAGCGTACGCCAACCCGTCCCAAAAAAGAATAAGGTTTGAACGGTGCAAATGTTGCACGTTCACCTTGCTCCTCGTAAAGATCGGAGTCATGGACTGAAGGTTCAGCCCCAAGTAAAGCGCCAACTTGATGACAAGACCACCAAAATGGATTGGAGCCTTCCTTGTGCTCCTCTTCACCGCCAGGACGCGCTGTAGCCAGAACGCCCCCCAGTTGCACTCTTGACGTTTCAGGAGTGCGTAGAGAAAGAACAGGTCACTCTCCTGAAACTTGCTCAAAGCAAGATCGCTTCGAGCGAAGAAAGTCAAGCTCAACATCCTATGCAGGACCCGGACGAACGGGTGCTCAAAATCCGCTACCGCTGCATTATGGTAGCTCACAGTCTTTCCTGCCGGCACTGTAACTAGCTCGGCGAAGATTTTGTCGTAGTCGGTGCGGGCGTCGGGGCGTCGGTGATCGTTGCGGCTGTGGTTCCAGTTGAAGATGTCGTTGAACTGCTTCAACGTGATGTCGTAATTGTTGTTGAAGAGTCGGAAGGACACCCTTCCCATGATCCACGTCTGGTCCGATGGTACCACGTCATTTGGTACGACGCAGATATCAAGAGACGCCATGAACTCAGCCACCAGTTCCTTGTATGTGGGCCATTCGCCGAAAAACGGCTGCCCATCCGCGTGACAGTCGATCTCATAAAGGCGATTGGTGTGCCGCGCTTGCCCGGCCAACACATAGGCCAAGTTGGCCTCGAACCCCAGCTCCTGGATCATGCCCCGGTCCACATACTGGGTGGGCTCGAACTTTCGCTTCATAATATCCTCGTAGACGTTCCTCACATCCATGTTGGCATGAATTAGGCGTGGACGATGGATGGAAGCGGGTGGGGGAGGAACAAACTCCTCGATCTCCATTGGGTGAGCGCTTGAGGACGACGCTCTGGCGGTGTGCACCATGGTTGCGAGAAAAGATTGGATTAGAAGAAAAGAGCTCGGTGAAGATGGAGAAGAAATTCTCCGCTCGATGAAGATCTCCGCTCGATGACGCTTCTCTGCAGTCTTGGAGGGCTCGGGGGAGTGCTCGGCGCAAAGGAGGATACTTGCTCTGAAGGTGTGACGTCAAGTGACGTTGCAAGTCCCCTTAAATAGGCTTGATCGGCGCCCCTGTTGACCCGTCGATACCATCGACACGGGTCGATGGTATCGACACATCTCGCGGGTATCCGCCTCCCTCGCGAGTATCGACGGCTGACGTTTGCTGGATCAAGAAACTCGGATTGCTGACGTGTCGATACCATCGACGGAAGTCGATGGTATCGACGCAGCACCCGGATCGCTGACGTGGCTGTTGCGATCGTCGTCGATGTCTGTATGCGGATCGGTGACATGTCCGTCGATACCATCGACAGATGTCGATGGTATCGACTTGCTTTTATTGCGACACCGCCGTTGTGTTGCATTCAACCTGTGATGATGTCGATACCATCGACGAGGCCGTCGATGGTATCGATTTGACTGAGCAAAATTCATCTGAATATCTCCAGAGATCTCGATGGTATCGACTGGGGTGTCGATACCATCGACACTTTTATTGCGACCTGTCTGTGACCATGTCGATACCATCGACGGGGGTGTCGATAGTATCGACGCAGTGCGATTTCTGCTGGTGTCAACCTAAACCCATGTCGATACCATCGACGGGTGTGTCGATGGTATCGACCCTGCCTGTGCCTGCACATTCAATAAACGGATCATGGTATCATTTTTAAACTAAAATTTAAACGAAATAAAAGCAATCTATGACTAAAATTAAACTATCCTAATGTACTGATGGTTGGGTTGCCTCCCAACAAGCGCCCTTGTTTAGCGTCTTAGGCTAGACGTCTTCCCTCCATCTCATTCATGCACAAGTGAAATGAGTTTGACCTCATTCACTTTCCTCTTGTAATTCTCACCAAAATACAACTTTAAGCATTGCCCGTTCACCAAGAACGTGGCATCTCCATCACGCACGAGAATCGCTCCGTGCGGTTTCACCTCCTCCACAATGAAGGGTCCACTCCACCGGGATTTCAGCTTCCCGGGATGCAGTTTGAGACGGGAGTTAAACAATAGAACGTTGTCTCCCTTCTTGAACGTGCGCATCTCAATATGGCGATCGTGTATCAGCTTTGTGCGCTCTTTGTAGATGCGGGCATTCTCATATGCCGTCATGCGTAGCTCATCCAATTCATTCAATTCAAACATCCTTTTTCTCCCGACCTCATCATAGCGCAAGTTCAGCCTTCTTAGCGCCCAATGGGCCGTGTGCTCTAATTCCACCGGAAGATGGCAAGACCGGCCATACGCCAACCTAAAAGGCATGGTGCCTATAGGTGTTTTGTACGCCGTTCGATAAGCCCAAAGTGCGTCCGGTAGCAATACACTCCAATTCTTCCTTGTGGATGCTACGGTCTTTTCTAAAATCTTCTTGATTTCTCTATTTGATACCTCCACTTGTCCTTGCGTCTGTGGATGATATGGGGTGCCGATGTTGTGCTTGACCCCATATTTCTTTAAAAGTGTCGCGAATTTCTGATTTCGAAAATGTGTGCCTCCGTCACTTATGATCATTCGGGGAATCCCGAACCTGCAGAAAATGTTCTCTTTGACAAACCTGCACACTACGTTCGAATCATTAGTCCTTGTGGGGATTGCCTCCACCCACTTCGACACATAATCTACAGCAAGTAAGATATAAAGATTTGAATTTGAGGACACAAAGGGTCCCATGAAGTCAATGCCCCATAAATCAAATACCTCAACTTCCTGAAATACATTCAGGGGCATTTCCTGTCTCCTTGAGATGTTACCTGCGCGCTGGCACGGGTCACATTGCCTAACAAAATCATAGGCATCCCGGAACAAAGTGGGCCAATAAAGGCCGCTCTCCAACACCTTAGCTGCTGTCCGTGAGCTAGCATGGTGTCCTCCTGTAGGCGACGCATGACAGTGGTGGAGAACACTCTTGTACTCCACCTCCGGCACGCACCTGCGAAGAATACCATCCCTGCACTGCTTCAAGAGAATCGGGTCATCCCAAAAATAATATCTCAATGAATGAAAGAATTTCTTTTTCTCTTGATAGGACCAATCCTCCGGGATGATCCCGCAAGCCAAATAATTCACAATTTCCGCAAACCATGGTTCTTTAGAATCAATTTTTAACAATTGCTCATCGGGAAAGGTCTCGGTAATGGGTATGTGCAAACCTTGTTCATCAACCCTCTCTAACCTAGACAAGTGGTCGGCCACCACATTTTCAATTCCCGACTTGTCCTTGATTTCAATATCGAATTCTTGTAGGAGCAAAATCCACCTAATTAGTCTAGGCTTCGCATCCTTCTTCTCCATCAAATACTTTATTGCAGCGTGATCAGTCCACACAACCACCTTAGAACCCACTAAGTACTGCCGAAATTTTTCAAAGGCGAACACGACGGCCAGTAACTCCTTTTCCGTAGTTGTGTAGTTCAATTGAGCATCATTAAGCGTTTTTGAGGCGTAGAAAATCACAGCAGGCTTGTTATCTACCCTTTGCCCCAAAACAGCTCCCACAGCATAATCGGACGCATCACACATCAACTCGAATGGCTTTGTCCAATCCGGCATTTGAACAACCGGAGCTGAAATCAACTTTTCCTTCAAAACCTCGAATGTGTGAAGACATTTCTCATTGAAATCAAAAACTACGTCTTTTTCCAACAATTCCGATAATGGCTTTGCGATTTTCGAAAAATCCTTAATAAATCGCCGATAAAACCCGGCGTGTCCTAAAAAACTTCTCACCCCTTTTACAGAATTTGGTGGGGGTAACTTAGAAATCACCTCAATTTTTACGGGGTCTACCTCAAGACCCTTGCTAGACACCTTGTGTCCTAGCACAATTCCTTCCGTCACCATCATGTGACATTTCTCCCAATTGAGGACCAAGTGTGTGTCCTCGCACCGCTGCAACACCTTATCTAAGTTATAAAGGCATTCATCAAAAGACGCTCCATACACCGAGAAGTCGTCCATGAAAACTTCAAGACACCGCTCTACCATGTCAGAGAATATGGCGAGCATGCAGCGTTGAAAAGTCGTCGGCGCATTGCATAAACCGAACGGCATACGACGGTAAGAAAACGTCCCATAGGGACATGTAAACGTAGACTTCTCTTGATCCAAAGGATCAATAGAAATCTGGTTGTACCCCGAATAGCCATCTAGAAAACAAAAATGCGACGGACCAGCTAGACGTTCCAAAATCTGATCGATAAATGGCAATGGAAAATGATCTTTAAGAGTTGCGGCATTCAATCGGCGGTAGTCAATGCAAACACGCCACCCGGTTACCAATCGGGTGGTGACAGGTTCATTCAAAAGATTAGTAGTGACAGTGATTCCCCCCTTTTTAGGGACAACCTGTGTGGGACTCACCCACGTTGAATCGGATATGGCATAAATGATCCCTACAGCAAGAAGCTTTATAACTTCCTTCTTGAAAACCTCCATCATGCTTGGATTTAGACGTCTTTGAGGCTGTATGACTGGCTTGGCTCCCTCCTCGAGACGAATCTTGTGTTGGCAAAGTGTAGGGGAGATCCCCTTGATGTCCGCCACAGACCACCCAAAAGCTCCACGGTGGTTCTTGAGCACTATCAGTAGTTGCTCCTCCTCATCCGCACTCAAGTATGCAGAAACAATCACTGGTAACTTGTCCTCCTCAGCTAGAAAGACGTACTTCAGATGCGGGGGCAATGGCTTCAATTCCAGATCCGGTGGGCAAATAAGAGATGATTGTAGCGGTGGGGGAAGTGTACCCAAATCTTCATAGTGCCTCGTGTAGAAACATGGAAGCATTTGAAGCATTTTGGCACACTCCTTGAGTGAAGTACTCCGCACCCAATCATAAGTGACATTTAACAAACACGCCTCCAAAGGCAATTCCGGATATGCATCAAAGACGGAAGTAATAATCACATCATCCTCCCATGAAGATGGAATGTCCTCATTCTCATCATTTGGAAACCCAACAGCCTTGCATAAAGAGACAACTTTAGTTTGCTCCATAAGGTCCACTGCTAGGGTCCCATTATCTATCCTGCTCATAACATGAGCCATATCCAAAAATGGCTTCCCAAGACAAAGTGAGATATTTTGTTCCACATGCTTAACCATGTTGCAATGTGCTTTTGCTTTATTAGATGCATTACCATTGGGCATGACCATCTCAAAGCGATCATTCGCAATGCCCAAGGTCAAGTGACCTCTCCCCATCTCCAAGATCATATCAGCTGTAGCTTGGAATGGGCGACCAAGTAGTAACTCATTTCCGTGCTCGTCCTGCATTTCCATAACGACGAAATCAGCCGGAAAAACAAAGCGGTCTACCTTTACCAAAACATCCTCACAGATTCCATACGGTTTCACCACAGAATTATCGGCCAATTGGATGGTCATGTTACTTGGTCTCGACTCCTTCAATCCAAGTTTCTTGAACGTAGAAAGGGGCATCAGATTGATGCTTGCCCCAGAATCACAAAGTGCTTCGCCAAATTTGAACTTCCCGATAAAGCAAGAAATATTGAAACAACCGGGATCCTGTCTCTTTGGCGGCAAAGTGCCCATAATAAAAGCACTCACTTTCTCCTTCAATACCATGACCTCAGTGTCGGGTATCTTTCTCTTCTTGGTGATTACATCTTTGAGAAACTTCCCATAAGACGGGATTTGTTCAATCGCCTCTAGCAAAGGAATATTCACTGATAACTTCCTAAAGCTGTCCAGAAATTTCTTAAACTGTGTATCCACCTTTCTTGCTTTTGCACTATTGGGATAGGGGACCGAAACAGTATGTGCCCTTTGATGAGGTGGCACATAGGGAGTTAATTTCTGTGGTTCCTCCTCAGTGGCTTGTTCTTCCTTACCATCTTCAGCTATGTCCTCAGTTTGCTCTATGACAGGTGCGGGCTGCTCTTTGACTGTTGCTTCTTCAACTGTGTCCTGCAGTGTGCTTGTGTCATCCGCCCTTGGATTTAACACTTTCTTACCGCTCCTCAATAAGATGGCCTTGGCCTGTTGGTTTCCCCCGGGAACATTGGTGTTCCCCGGAAAACCCAGATGTGCTGGCTTCTTCAAGCTTGCAATCTCGGCTGCCATCTGCGCCATGGAAGTCTCTATAGTTCTCATTTGAGCCCCGTGGCTCTGCAAAGTCTGCCCAAACTGGTTCATAAATTCACCCTGCTGCTTTATTTGCTGCCCAAAAGTGTTCATCAACTCTTGATTTTGCTTTATGACTTGATTGAGCAACTCCGTGCTCTTGTCCTCCGTGACCGGTGCAGGTTTGGTGTCCGGATCCTGCAGAAAGTTATTTGGATCCTTCCATGAAAATTTCTTGTCCTTCCGCCATGAATAATCATTATTCATGTACCCCTGTTGTTGCCTCATGTACTTGACCTGAGTCTCATCCTCGGACTCATTGTCTTCCTTCTGCAGCAACTTCTTTGCGAGAAGATCCATCTTCTCGTTCAGCTCTCTCATTGCCTTTGACTCACTGGCAACTCTTGCTTGCTCAACTGGGCCTCTTTCTCTTTCTCCCCAAGATTGCTTTCGTGCCATATTCTTCAGTATTTCCCAACATCTTGTATCAGTGTTATTTAAGAAAAATCCGGAGCCAGCCGAGTCCAAATTGCTTCTATCATGCTCGGAGAGAGCAAAGTAGAAGATCTTCACTTGGGTTTCCTTGTCCAGTCCATGGTGTGGACATCTCCTCAACATGACTTGAAATTGCTCCCAAGTCTCAGAATAAGTTTCACCCGCCTGTTGGGTGAAATTGTGGATCTTCCGGATCATATCATTGGTCTTCTCAGGAGGGAAGAACCTCTCGAAGAAAACCTCCACCATGTGATCCCATGATTCAACAAACTCGTCGTCGAGGTTATGAAGCCACTCTCTTGCCACTCCAGCCAAGGAACTCGGGAATAACTTGAGGTAGAGCACATCCTGCGGAAATCGATCTATCTTCACCATATCGCAGTTCTCCATGAACTGGCTGATGTGGGCCACTGGATCTTCATTTTTTAATCCGTGAAATGCGTTTGATTTAACCAGGTTAATCAGTGTTGGATCGATCTTGTAGGTTGGAATGTTTAGCCCTTGTTTCTTTATAGGCCCCTTTGATGCCGAGGAAGAAGACGCCTTGATCTTCTCCCATATTGTCTGTGCTTCAGCCATTACTTCTTCTTGTTCTTGCTCAGATTCAGAATTTATATCACTGTGGTGTTCCTCCTCGTAGTAGTCCTCGTCCTCTGGTCCCGCAGATGGAACCTCAGGTGTGCGATTCACGTAGTCTCGACTACGTGTGTGCACCATGCAAAGTACCTGAAAAATGGAAATAGGGGTTCAGTACAATGCTTTGAACGAGTCAACACAATTATAGAGAAATAAAGGAATTTTTTTTGAAATTGTTTTAAAATAAATAAAAAAATGTGGCCTAGAGTGGCCGCTCTTAGCACTCAAAGTGCCAATAATTCGCCGTCTCCCCGGCAACGGCGCCAAAAACTTGACGTGTATTTTACTATGCGCTTAAACGCAAGTATACGCATCGAGTAATATAGGCCTTGTGAGGCCCGAGTTGAACTCAGGGATACGTGAATTATTGGAGACTTCTACTAACTAATCGCAATCAGCTAGACCGATTAACAAAGTAGGGTTTTTTTGTTCAAATTAAAAAGAAAATAAAAATCAAACAAAGAAAACAATCGATTAAAGGTTAATTTAATCAATTCAAAGGGATATCTTTAGGATGGCGGTTTCACCGCGGCTCAACATTGTATTAAGTTTCATATAATTCCTCACACTTCTCTCTCTATCCGGGTAGTGGCCTGAAAACAGAATTACCCACTGTCGTGGTGTAATTCACTACTTAGATTTAGGTTGATTCCACCGTCGTAGTAATCATTCCCCTAAACTAAGTGCATTATAAACGGTCTCTCAGTTCCCACCATTAATTTTACAACTCCTTTGTCAAGGGTTTTATGGATTCATGTAGAATTCGTCTCTTTTCAACCGTTAATCCTTCTGTCGAAGTGATTAAGGGTGTTAAATTATTATTATGGTGATCAAGCATAACAATAGAAATGGAGAAAACGAATCTATACCACGGATTTGAGAGAAAAACATGAATTATTATTATGAAAATGTCATACAATGCATTCCCGGGCTACTCCCGGTCCTAAAGATTGAGGTTTTTAGCCTCTCATGTTCATCTCACACGAATACATGGTAGAAATTGGGGAATTCATAAGAAAAACGGGAAATAAATGGGAAAACCCCTGAACGGAGAAGAATCGGTGGATCCTTGGCGTAGAACACGAGCTTTCCCCGCCTGTCGATGGTGGAAATCGTCTTCGGCAACGTCCGAATCACCCGGGATGAGCTTCTCGGCCTCTGTTCTCCTTTCTCTCCTCCTCGGCACTCGTGCAATCCAAGATGATATGATGATCTCGTCTGGGCGGCCGTCATTAGGTATAAGTCCCTAATTAGGTCGTCAAATAACAACAGCCGTCTGATCGAGATCAAAACAAATCTAACGCATATCTGCCGGCGTCGATACCATCGACGCGGGTCGATGGTATCGACCCGGCGGATTAGCGGCAGCTTTCCTTTCTTTTATTCTGAGCTCCTGTGGTGATCTCGATACCATCAACTTGTGTGTCGATGGTATCGACTCCTTTAGCGTCGGTTGTTGTCGTTTAGCGACGCTGTAGCTCCCCTTGTGTCGATGGCATCGACTTGGGTCGATGGTATCGACAGTTTCCTCGCCAGCAACTTGAAGGGATCTCGATACCATCGACTTAAGCGTCGATGGTATCGACTCTGTATTGCTCTTCTCGGCTGACAACCTGTGGCTTGGTCGATGGTATCGACGGAAGCAGATACTTGTTTTTCCTGAAATTTCACAACAAGACCAAGTAAATCCACACAATTTATAATAAGATGATAAATAATGCTCAAAATAGTAAAACAAAGGGGATTTGATATGAAATGATGGCAAAGACCAAATAAAGTGAATTATGCAATAATATCCATGAAAATGCGTAATTAAGGCACAAAACACATATGAAATAGGTCTCTAAATGCGACTCAAAATCATCGCATCAGATGCCTATTCCATGCAAGGCATGTATACGATGCTGCAGGACATTCAGCAGACGCAGCATAGCCACACAGATGCATATGCTGGTATTCAAGACACCACCAACCGGCTCTATGTCAACCAGCAGGCGATCTTCGAGAATGAGCGCCTTCTTTTTGCAAATCAAGAGAACGTCCATGATCGGCTGCATAGGATGGAGCAGCAGCAGCAGCCGTTTTACGATCATTACTGGAGCCAGAATTACTTTGGGGGGTACCCACAACCTCCTCCGATGCCCCAGTATGATCCGACTTTTCAGGGGCAATATCCATCTTGGGACCCCACGGCGCCGCAGTACCCGCCTCCACATCCACAAGAATGATCGGGTATCCCTGTTCCAATCTTTAAGTTTGTTTTTGACTATGAGGCCATAGTCGAATTCAAGCTTAGGGGGGTAGTTGGAACAGCTCTATCTTTTATCGTTTTCAGTTTTTAGTGCTATTGCTTTTGTTCTCTTGTTATTTGTTTTCTTGCAATTTTAGCTTTTGTAGGATCCACATGCTATCTAGTGTAATTGTGGATGTCATAAAAGTTGTGTCATCTTGCTGTTAGTGCATGGGAAATTCAAGGGAAATTTGAAAAAAATTTGTGTGTTTGGATAGCTTGTTTTGTTTGACCTTGGGCACACATCCTATGAAAATGATTGATTATGTCAACTTTAAAACAACATTTCATACCTGTACTCCTAATGATTCATGAAAGTGGACGAAAATAGTTGTTTGAGCCTAACCTAACCAAATGGTAATGAGACTTTAATTGGATGTAAGAGAGAGAACCCTCTAAACTACTACACAGGTCAGTAAGGAGGGACACATAATATCTTTCTAAGGTTCAGTCATCTAGTCTTGTGATCGTTCCACTTCATTTTTCTATAATCCACCTAAGAATTGGAAGTAAAGTGCAGTTTTAATTCCTTTTTGTGTGCATAGCATTTAGATAGGACTTGCATTGGTATTTTCCATATGTTTGCATAAAAAGAAAAAAAAATGTGAATCATGCACATTACCTTTAGGTGCATGCCATGTAGTTGCATTCATGATCTTCATGCATAAAGTATATCATGTATCTCAATTTTTCCCCAATGGTGAATTAATTGTTCCATACCTTCTAAATAGTGCAAAAAAAAATTCTGATCAATGATAAAAATAGCCCAATAAACTTATCTTTAAGCAATTATGGATATGTGGGCTGGAAAAAAAAAGATGAGAATCTGCAATATAAAAGGAAAAAGAAAAAGAAAAAGAATTTAGAAGAAAGTGAAATAAGAAGGAGAAAGGAACGTAATATCACTTGCATTTCAGGATAATTGAGTACTTGATGTAGCTTGACTAGATTTCCATCTCATTTTGAGGTGGATGGTTAGTGCATGCATCATTTCACCCAATTTTAGGCATTAGGGCATTTCTAATGTGCATTTGCATCATATAGGACATTTTTGTATTATGCATGTTGAAACTGTACAATACTTCCACTTTCTTCTATGAGCTACCCATTTTCATCCACCCGTTGCTCGGATTGGTAGGCCACCGTGAATTTCTCCTCACAAATGAATATCAGGAGAACTGCTTCCATGTAGATGGTAGTTAGGACGAGCAACGTAGTATAGGCGATCACAAGATGCACCAATGTTGAATCGGCAAGTTTTATTATGTTAACTTCCTTATGTGATAGTGTTCATCTGTTAGGAGGTTAATTTCTTTTATTGATGATTATTGTCGCCTTTAGGGTAATTACCGTTCTGTGGTTAGAGAAGGCCGGTTTGTGAATGATCAATGGGAGTCATATGGGATGTTGGGTTGGTTTGTTGTTTTTCAGTTGACATTTGCAATTCTATTCTAAGGATGAGTTGCTCGAGGGCGAGCAATATTCAAGCTTAGGGGAGTTTGATGTGATGATTTTGAGTCGCATTTATAGACCTGTTTTATATGTGTTTTATGCTTTAATTAGTCATTTCTATGGTTAATATTGCATAATTCATCCATTTTGGTATTTGCCATCATTTTATGTCAAATTCCCTTTATTTCATTGTTTTGAGCATTAATTATCACATTATTATTATTTGTGTGGATTTATTTGATCTTGTCTTTGAATTTCGGGAAAAACAAGTATTTGCTTCCGTCGATACCATCGACAAGACCGCAGGTTGCCATCCGAAAGGAGCAGCAAAGAGTGGATACCATCGACGCTGATGTCGATGGTATCGAGACGTCTTCAGATTGCTGGCGAAGAAGCAATCGATAGTATCGACACCAAGTCGATACCATCGACACAAGGAGGCTACAGTGTCGCAAAATGACAAAATCGACGCCAAAAAAGGGAGTTGATACCATCGACCCGAGTCGATGGTATCGAGATGATGTCGGGCGCGACAAAGAATGGGTTTGCAGCCAGCCGCTACTGTAGCGGGTCGATGGTATCGACGCCGTAGGATATGAGTTTGTTTTCTACTGATCTCAATTGGATGGCTGGAGTCAATGAGCAACCTAAGGAGGGACTTATACCTAATGACGGCCGCCTGAGACAGGAGGGCATCGGATTAGCCATTGCACAAGTGTCGAGGAGCGAGAGAAAGGAGAACGGAGGCCAGAAGTTCATACCAGTCAATCCGGACGCTGCCGAAGACAGATTTCACCACCGAGAGGTGGGATAGCACGTGTTCTACGCAAAGGATCGATCGGTTCTTCTCCGTTCAAGGGTTTCCCATTCAATTCACGTTTTTCATATGATTTCCCCTATTTCTACCATGTACTTGTGTGAGATGAACATGCGGGGCTAATCCCCTCCATCTTTAGGACCGGGAGTAGCCCGAGAATTCATTGTATGACAGTTTTATAATAGTAATTCATATTTTCTCTCTTAAATCCGTGGCATAGCTTCATTTTCTCCATATATTGTTATGCTTGATCACCATAATAATAACCTAATGCCCTTAATCACTTCGACAGAAGGATTAACGGTTGAAAAGAGACGAAACCTACATTAATCGATAAATCCCTTGACAAAGGTGGTGTAAAATTAATGGTGGAAACTGAGAGATCGTTCGTAATGCACTTAGTTTAGGAAATAGGTTACTACGACGGTGGAACCGACCTAAACCTAAGTAGTGAATTGTACCACGACAGTGGGCAATTCTGTTTTCAGGCCACTACCCGGATAGAGAGAGAAGAGTGAAGCATTATATAAAACCTAGTCAATGAATACCCGCGGTGAAACCGCAATCCTAAAGATACATTTTTGAATTGATTAAATTAACCTTTAATCGATTGTTTGCTTTGTTTTATTTTTATTTTCTTTTAATTTTGACAACAAACCTCAATTTGTTATTCGGCTTAGCTGATCGCAAATAGTTAGTAGGAGTCTCCGACAATTCTGAGTATCCCTGTGTTCGACTCGGGCCTCACAAGGCATGTACTACTCGACGCGTATACTTGCGTTTTTAGTGCGTAGTAAAATACACGTCAACAGACTATGAAGAATCTTCTAAAACATATGTTTGGACTTGTCGACATAACCACCAAACAAGGATCATGGTCGTTCATGTTATGTAGCTTGGTCCACTTCATGTTTAGTAGCTTGGTTCAGTTCCTTTAATTACTTAGTGTGTTTCAGTAGTCCTTGTAACTTATGTCATTCAGATAATTTCTAATTGTTCATGCTTCAGTTCATTTATTGCTCTATTTCCTTCTATGACTTCAACTGAATAAGTACTAGAACCGTAGCAAGGTTTTGGGTCTGTACTGGTTCACATACATGTGGTACCAGGGCCATTCTCATTCATTCATAAATCAGGGAATGACCAGATTCATTTTATAAACAATATATATCAACAAACAAGATTCATTTACATTTGGAATCAATTTCTTATACATGTGCTTGGGCAAAAACCAGTAACATCCAAATTATTATGCCTTGGGGTAAATGTCTGAATTGATGGGGATGTTAAATGATGGTACTATATGTTTGTTTGATGGCTGAATATGGTGATATGGAGCATACACCATATCTTGTTGCTGGCTTTTCAGAAAGATGTTAGACTTGACTTGGTTTTAGTCATACACCACACTCCACTTGCATTTGAAGCTTGAAATGCGTTTTTCTTAGTGAGTCTGTATTCCATCTTGGTTAAGGAGTATCCTTTCCTCTGTTGTCATATTAGTGAGTTTGTATTCCCTGGTCGAGATGCTTTCTCTGTAAACCAGTTGGACAAAAGGTTTGTTTATGCATTCCATCTTGGTTCTCGTTCATCCATTATTCCTTACTGGGGCTGGGTATGCATTCCATCTTGGTTAAGGAGTAATTACCAAACCTTTTTCAGCTTGTACCATCTCCTGTTTCGAGATCATTAACTGTCTAATCATTCTATTTGATCATTAACCTGCCTACATGCTCATTGGTGTTTCATTATTTGTGTTTGGGTGTTAATCAATCAAGCTTGTCTCATTTGTGTATATTTGTAACTTGCCTATATGCTCGTTGGTGTTTCATTATTTGTTTTTCGGTGTTAATCAGTATTGAAGGAACACACATAAATGGTTTCTGTTGTGACTGAATTGTATTAAACATTTACACTGATTATGTAAAGGTACTAAAAATAGAAATGTATTTTAGCACAAAAAATTTGACTGATGATCTCAGACAAAGAATTTGACTCATGTCATCAAATATTGTAGCAACTACACGAGTATGCCTCCCGTCGACCCTAACCACCGTATTGTATGGACAAGCGAGTCTGATGCCACTGTGGTGACAGCATTGCGCAGACAATATGACCTAGGTAGGTGTATTGATGGTAATTTTACTAGGGACTCTTGGAGGGAAATAACTTCTGATGTCAATAATAGGGTTGGCGATGTGTATAAGTTAGACCAAATAAGATGTCGCTGGAAGAACCTTAAAAAGGACTACGTCCATTTGAAGGGTTTGACCAACAAGAGTGGTGTTGGATGGGATGAAGAAAGGCACAAGCCCATTGTACCGGACACCCCTGAGTGGAAAGAGGCCATTGTGGTACGCACACTATACAGAACTTTTATCCTAACAAATTGTGACTGTGCATGTAAACATGATTATCCTAATACACATATTTTTGAAAGCGTAGGCAGACGACCTGACTAGGTTTCTTAGGCACCCGTTTCCCCACTACTACGACATAGAGCTAATGGCGGGGAGGAACATTGCTAGAGGACACCATGCAATGTCTTCGGCGGACAGTCAGATTCCTGCAGATGTTGCGTCTGAGGATGATGTAAGTGTCGACTTAGGCACGGTTGATACACCCATGTACACACAATCGGCAACAGACGAGCGTAGCGTACCTGCACCTACCGTGCAAAGTGAGGGTGAAAGTGTGCGGCCTGGGGGAACAAATAACCCGTCAGTTGGGGGCAGGAGTCCTTCTACCCATACGTGCAGGAAACGACAATCAACGTCGTAAGAGCGATGTAGTCTTTCCAATGAAGTTCTGGCTGAGTTCACACAGGTTTACACAAAGGTTCACGAGTTAGGCACATCCATGTTGACCAAAGCCTATGAAAAAGAAGAGTTGGCAAACATTTTACAACATTTTAATGACAATTTCCCCGATGCCCCCACCGCTGTTTTTACTACACTTGTGAACGCCATCAAGGACTATACAAACCACAACATCTACCTTAGCCTCAAAAACACCCCTGCAAAGATAACCTTGTGGTTAAACGACCTTTGTGAAAGGTCACAATTCGGTTTTGGCACATCTGTACCTCAAATGCCTTCATTTTATTTCCCGTCTCCGCAACCATTCCCTTCACCCAACTTCAATAGCACGTCATCTCAACAATCATTTGTGCCACCATTCCCTTCACCCAACTTCAACAGCACATATCTCAACAATCATTTGTGCCACCATTCCCTTCACCCAATTTCAATACCACATCGTCTCACCCACCATTTATGTCGTCTTCCTCTGCACCCAACTTTCCAGGCACATCGTCTCAGCCACCATTTATCCCGCCACCCAACTTCCCAGGCATGCCACCGATGTGGTCTCCTACATCCAGTGATGGTGGCCCATCGGGAACATAATTGCACGGTTTATTTCGTATGCATTTGATGTTTATTATTTTCCGTCCAAATATTTACATTTGATTGACTATTGTAATAATTTATTTTCCGCACACACATTACATATTCGTACAATTTCATTTGATTGAGTGTTGTAATAATTTATTTTTCGCACGTGAATTGGATTGTCTTATGTTGTAGCAGTTATTATGTTGTTGTTTTCATTGTACATGTAGGCATCATGTCTGCCAATGACCAACCGCAAACACATGACATGCTCAACAACCTTTTATTAGATACCTTGTTGTGGCCAGTGATTCGCGTTGGTGATTTAATTGCTGACTCTATTGCATACTCAATCATGGACGCAGTAGACGTTGATGCCTCCACACCACCTCGTATCCCTAGGTCTGTTAGCATCAGGAGTGGCCACATAAAGGTCTTCAAAATATTGACCGGTCACGAACAAAGGGCTTATGACCTATATCGGATGCGTCCACAAACTATAATGGCCCTTGTCGACAAGCTTGAGAGTCGTGGCTTCTTGCGAGGTAGTAGAGGCGTCACCTCAGTTGAGGCAGTCTGCTATTTCCTGCAGATGGTTGGCCATGGACACACAAATCGTACTTTAGCGGAGGACTACATTCACTCCAGTGAGACCATTAGCAGAAAGTTCAACGAAGTCTTGGACGTTGTTTGTGCGTTGACCCATGACTACATTGTCATGCAAACCGCAACTACATGCACAACAACACATACTCGCATTTTACATAACGCAAGGTTCTACCCATACTTCAAGGTAATAGTTAACCCCCTAATAAATTTAATTAATTTTCAAACATTCTGTATGTTTACAACATTATTTTGGTTTATAGAATGCCATAGGGGCTATTGACGGAACACACATCCCTGTCTTGGTCAGCAGAGACAAACAAAATCGATACCGTGACAGAAAAGGGAATGTCTCTCTCAATGTCATGGTTGTAGTAGACTTCTCCATGGAGTTTACATATGTCCTCACTGGGTGGGAGGGGTCGGCTGCCGACCAAAGGGTCCTGCAATCGGCAAGGACCCATAGCGGGTTTACAATTCCGCCGGGGAAGTTTTACCTGGTAGATGCAGGGTATGCCAACACTTGTCAATTTGTTGCACCCTATCGCAACACAGCATACCATATTGTTGAGTACCGAGAAAACAGACATTCCTACACCAGCAAGAAAGAGATGTTCAACCACAGACACGCTCAACTACGTAATATTGTAGAAAGAGCATTTGGGGTGCTGAAGAGACGGTTTACGTACCTTAAGAAGGGGCCGACATATCCAATTCATTCGCAGTGTCGCATCGTACTTGCTTGTTGTATCCTACACAATTTCATCTGACGACAAAATGATGGCGACACCATAATGGATGACCCACTTGATGAGAATTCATCGTCTTCTATTCCCCCACCCGGCGTTCCCCCGAGTTCAGGGCAAGGTTCAACTCAGGC
Organism: Alisma plantago-aquatica; assembly: GCA_963693085.1. Taxonomy (NCBI): domain Eukaryota; kingdom Viridiplantae; phylum Streptophyta; class Magnoliopsida; order Alismatales; family Alismataceae; genus Alisma; species Alisma plantago-aquatica. Next base: position 908,274,884 of record OY856409.1, read on the forward strand.
CAATTCAAGGGAGGGCGAAGTCTTACGTGAATCCATTGCTAATCAAATTTGGGGGTCGTGATAGTACAATATATGTAATAGATTAATTCCCGAATAGGTTTTTTGGATCCTGGTCTGAATCGTCACATTGTGTCAACATAGGTTGTCTTCAAATGGAGAATGGAATGCCTCATTGTCAATGCGGCCTTCAATCCACTGTACGCGTATATATGGATGTCGAGGATGCACAAAACGGACGTTTTAAAGACAACAACCCACACAGGCCATATTTTACGTGCGGTAGGGTTGTGAATCAAAATAGATGTCATATGAGGTTGCCCGCACAACGGGTTCTACCCACAATTGCCACACTAACCGTCGTTAGGGTTGCAATGCTTTCACAACTTGCATATGCACGCAGTGAACGTCAGCTATGGTCTTCCCAGTGTGACTTTGTCTGTTCCACCAGAGCAGACACTGATAGGCTACAATTAGAAATTACAGATCTACGATCGAGGTCCCAATATCTTCGCCAACGTCTTCACATAACTAGCGATCGACGACAACACTTCAAATGAGGACGGTTACAATACATCATAGATGTATAACATCTTTGATGTATGTCGAACATTCATAATATAACCTTGATTTTATGATTGAACAAACCATGGGGCCTATCTTGTATGTTATTGTTTCAATTTTCAATCAATCTTCATTACCATAAATCCTTTGACTGATTCAAATGCATGGTGTAGATGTCTATTAATCCAACTGAAGTTGTGCGGTGGGATTGTGGGTTAGACGCAGCCTTGTGACTTAACACTGACGATGCAGGGTAGTATGACTTTGGAATTCTCAGTGAAAGACCTGGCGAAATGTATTACATATGTCCTTCTCGCGAGGTGCGCTTGTACAAACACACATATTAGGTAGCCGCTCTGTACGTTACACATTCGTTGTCATTTACGTAAACTTCATAATACATTTTAGGGGAAAGATCACTACAAATACTTTCGTTGGGCAATCGATCTCAGGCCTACAATTGATTCATTGAAAGCTGAGATTGCGTTACTCACGCTCGAGTGCAAGTCAGTGTGGGGTCAGGCTATGAACTTGAAAGATTTTGTTGAAATTCATCACAACCACCATGATGTTTACACCAACAAAAAGTATGAGCATGATTATCTAGAACGCTACGTAGAAGAACTGGAGGAACAATGTAGGCTTCTATTGGACACTCCTTCACCCCCGATGACGCCGTAACGTCGAATGGCGGCCATACTTTTCATTCGCGTCATCGGTTATACATGTTATTGTTTTTATTTAGAAGTTCTCGTGATAAGTGTTGTCCATTGTTGTTTGAAAACGAATATGCCATGGTTTGTATGTTGAATGGCAAATGCATTAACATTGTCTTCTCTGTTTAGAATGACTATCAATGGATGTTATGAACATCATACACTTGTTTAATTTAGGCACTTTTATAAACGTCATATTACATTTTAAATGGTATGAAAATTTTCTTCATGTTGATGAGTGTTTTATTAATGATGTATGTTATTATTCGAATTTTTTCTTAATGTTAGCTCAAACCAAATAATACAATTAATTGTGATATACACCCTTACTTTTGAAAAATATATTACTTACAGAATCTGTTATATGGCTGACCAACCGCTGACACCGTCTTTTATCTGGTCACACGAGCTTGATATGGTTCTCAGGGGTTTGATGAGAACCCAATATCACGTGGGTAGATGTGTAAATGGAGTATACTCTACACAGGCTTGGATGGAGGCATGGCACCAGTTCTCATACATAACAGGAGGCACGTACATTTCATTGCCTGAGTTGCAAATGCGATGGCAATACATCAAAAGAGAGTTTGTAAGAGACAATATGTTCATATTGACAGATTTATTGCCTCCCCCCGCATTGGCCGCGCAACAAAGCATTGAACACAACTTCTTGACGACGCGTCGCACTTACCCACCAGGGATTTTTTTAGCAATGACGATTGAAATAAACAAATGAACTTGTAACATTTGTGCTAAATATAGTTGTGTTTTTGGGTCGCAACAATATACATTCTCTACTTATGTTTTACATTATTATAAGTTGCTACCATAATGCGATCAAATTTCCTACTTCATTATTATCTTATTGCCACAGTTACTTTACGAATTATGTTATTTGTTCGTACCTTTATTTTTATTCATTTTAGATGTCGACGTCGCGTGCAAAGGCAAAGGCAACGGCAAAATTTGAAAAACTTATGATGTCACCAGAAAAAATTCATAAATATGTTGAAGATAACCTTGTATGCACAAAACTATTTTGCAATCACACAAACGAGGAGGGCAAAATTGGGACCGATGATGAAGTCAAGGGCAAAGTCGTCAAGGGCAAAGTCAGTCAGCATGTTCCTCATTTGCCATTGTTGTTTGATTGGCCAAAAGATGACATCAAACAACAAAACAAGCAGCCGGTACAGGAACCATGCCCAGTGTCATGGGACGAGTTCGATGAGGCCATAACGTTGGCCTATTTTACTCAAGATCCACATCCAACCATGTCTCCCCAAAGTGCCTTGTCAAAATCTTAGCTTTAGTTTGGCTGATTATTAAATGTAATTTGTTTATGTTATGAACAAAATATATTAGGCCAATTTTATATTTCATGTAGCTTGACTGCCAATTTCATTTTTTAGTTACTTTTTTTAAAACTTCTGTTTAAACGGCGTCACAAGGCCACATTTTTAACAACAGTTCTGCGAGAATATGACAGATTCAGCTAATCCTGCCTACAGTTCCCAAACAGAATCAGACTAAACCCAGCCTGCACAGCCAAACAGAATCAGCTTGAAACGAGTCTGAAATGAGTCTAGCCCCCCAGAATGAGACTGGTTTGTCAAACAGAATGAGATTGGTTTGCCAAACAGAATCAGACTCCAGCCAAGACACACGCTTGCATAAAGCCAGCCCCGAACCAAACAGGAGCTAACACGCTCTCACAAACCGCAGCGCCGCCGATTACAGCCGAGGCCGGATCCAATCTGGGACGCCGACGCCGCCAAGGCCAAGATGGTACTCCAACTCCCACGGCACGCCGATCTCGATGAATCGGCGCTCCTCGTCGACGTCGTCCTGCCTCGCGGAGGCGCTGCACCACTACAGAGCGCTATTTGACTCCCTCGACTCCGCGGCTTGGGCGGGGCTCCTGGCACCAGACGAGAGGGCGACAGCCAAGGATATGTTGGGAGAAGAGCTCGAGAACGTCATCGCGTGTGAGGGATCGGACAGGATCGAGAGGCATCAGACTGCAGAAAATTGGGTCGCAAGGTTCCGGTCCTCCGGGTTCGTGCCGTTTGGAGGGGTGATGTGGGCTGAGGAAGCGGCGGCACAAGGAAGGAGGGTCGTCGTGGCGCTCGGATTCATTCCTGCTGTTTTTGGTTTGAGGTTGATGATACAAAATTCATTCTAATTTCTTAGTCTAGACTGCTGCAGCCTTCCTTCTCGCCTTGGGCAGTGAAGGGATAGTTAATGTTGTATTCTTTGTCTCCCTTGATGGTTAAGGTGGGACCATGTTCACATTAATAATAATGTATCGTTATCTGGTCGCACAGCGAGGTCATGCTAAACTAAAGATTTGAATTGACGTCAATCATAAAAAAGAATAAATGCAATATCATAAACAAGGAGCATGTTATCTACTATAGAGTTAGTCAGACAAAATCCGTCCTTCCGATGGTTGTTGGATCCGATCGGAAGTTTCCGTTTTCTAATCAAGTGTAGATATCTGTAGGATTAGAATTTTGTATATCTTTGTTTCTCATTTTTTTCATGTTCTGTCTTGATTGACATTGAGACATTTGCAATATTTTTACCGAAAACCTCTTTTTCATAATGAAGTTTGTTCTACTATAAAAAAATATTGTGTACAATAATCTATTAGCGTGGTGTTACCCTGTATTTATAGTTGGAATATGGCCACTGAGAGCGAGAGGCGTAATTAATTGATTGGAAAATTATGGTTTCGTTGATTTCTCTATCAAACATATGTCAAAGTTATTGGTATATTGTATTTACATAATTAAACTATGGATCGAAGAATGCCACATGAAAAAAGAAAAGAATTTTATTATAAGTATGTAACAAATGCATGTGTTGTATGTCCTAAATTTTATATGCAACAAAGTACCTATCTGATACTCCAAGCAACACCATAACACAAAAGTAATTGTATGGTATGACAGTACCCATCCGGCATAGAAAGTAACACTAGGAAACAAATAGTAATTATATGGTATAAAAAGTAACTATCTGACATAGAAAGTAACTGTAAGACACAAATAGTAACTATATGGTATAAAAAGTAACTATTCGACACTAAAAGTAACACAAAGACACAAAAAGAACTTTATGGTACAAAAAGTAACTATCTGCCACAAAAAGTAACATCATGACGTAAAAAGTAACTATCTGTGACAAAAAGTAACATCATGGCGAAAAAAGTAATTATCTAACACTGAAAGTAAGAATCAGTCAGCGTCTTGGTAAATTAAAAAAGTTTGAGACAAACAAACATAATTTATTTATTTTGGTAAGTTGTATCGGTGTAACTTTATACAAGAATTATAAACAGGACTAAAATAACTATATGGTACGAAAAGTTACAACACGATACAAAAAGTAACTATCTTAAAGTAGTACTAGGACACAAAAAGTGTCTACAGTAACTAAAAATAACACCACCACTCAAAAGTAACTGTATGGTACAAAAGTAGTCGTCCGACACCGACATCGGGACACAAAAAGTAACTATATGGTGTAAAAAATAACTATTTTGTATAAAAAGTAACTCTGTGGTACGAAAAGTAACTATTTTGTATAAAAAGTAACGATGTGGTGCAAAAAGTAACTATTTGCTATATAAAGTAACTATTTGACAAAGAAAGTAACATAAGACCATTAAAAATAAGAAAATAATTACTTAAATTTAGAACATGCATGAATTGTAAGAAAATTTATTTATTACTTATGAGAAACCATAGTTACAATTTATGCAAAATAGTTAATTATATTATGTAAGATAAAATGGTCAATTACAAGCCAATTAAGAGATAGAAAACGCTAGACTTTTATTGTAGGGATTATATTTAATACCCGTGCGGGTAGCTACCCGCACACCCTTCCCATCACGTTTTTTTTTTAATTCGCAATTGTAGAGGAGCATTTTATCTAACTTCTCAAAAAAATTGATCCAAAAATAATATCATTTGCCTCACCAAAATAAAAAAAAATTGTCCATATATTTACTGACTATATATTTTCTTCGCAGTTACTTTTTTATTCTCATAGTTACTTTTTATATTTTATCAGAACAGTTACTCTTGTGTACCATATAGTTACTCTTTTGGATGTGCGAGTAGCCAGCGGACCCGCACACCTTTCCCATCACTTTTTTAAAAAAAAATTGAAATTGTAGAGGAGCATTTTATCTAACTCCCCCAAAAATTTGATCCAAAAATAATATCATTTGCCCCACCAAAATTAAAAAAAAAACCGTCCATATATTTACTGACTGTATATTTTCTGCGCAGTTACTTTTTTAGTCACATAGTTACTTTTTGTATCAATAAAGTTACTCTTTTGATCAGAAGAGTTACTCTTTTGATCAGAAGAGTTACTCTTTTGATCAGAAGAGTTACTCTTATGTACCATATAGTTACTCTTTTAGATGTGCGAGTAGATTAAAAACAATAAAGCATATACAAAGGGACATTAGTCCGTAGTCATTGTCAACAATGTTAGAAATTCGAGACTTATACATCCTGGTCCATGTTTTCTTACAGTTGAAATGGGCATACAAACAAACAAAATTGAACCAAATGTTAATGTCCCCTCTACATACCTCCTAATACAATTTGACACTAGCTTTTATTTCCGCATTCAGACTTTTATTTTCCCAGAATATCAATCTCGTTAGCTCTCACTCTGATTATCAGATAGTACCGACAATAAAGGGACTAGGTTGAAGCTGTACGCCTGGATGGCTTCATGGCAATGCCTTCCTCCTTCGTCAGGTCCTAGTTTGGCAATGGGAACCAAAACCTTTTCATCTGATTATGTCATATGTATTATAGAATTTTCTGAAGTCCCTCCTTAGTACCATCGTGGATAGAGATAACTGTATCAAAGATTATTTTTACCCCTTCGAGATCAGACTGATGAGGCTATTTGCATGGGATTCTTTTTCTCACCTTAACCAAAATCATCTCACTCCAGAACAATTAGATTGGTAGCATAATCCAAGAGCTAATGGTGTGTATTTTTCCTTATGTACGGTCATCATCAGTTGCATTCAACCAAAAGTGTGAAGTGCTCATGGAACTCCACAGCTTATGTCAAAGTGGTCCAATTTGACGCACAGCTCATCATTTTCTCAAACAGTTGGAGCGCACATACTCTGTTTGTGAGCTCTGCCGCCCGAAGTTGTTATTCAATGTGTGAGGTCTCCGCGATCATTGTGGGTGGGGAGGGTGTTTTTCTGCCACAGCATTATGTCTGTGGCAGCCACCGCAGTGCAACTCCAGCACCAGCAACCTCAGCCGCCCCTGTTCCACCTCTGCATCCCGCTCACTGCGGCCCCGCCACCTCCACCGCCACAACCCTTATACCGCGCCTCCTCTTGCGACCGCCACCCAGACCAGCCCGTCACGGGGTTCTACACCGACTGCCTCTGGGAGCGGCTAGAAGGTCTTGACGCCGCCACACGCCGTGCTGAGAAGGCCAAGGGCGGCGTCGCGGCCGTCCTGAAATTTATATACTTCCGCCACACGGGGAACAGCCAGAACCCATCCTCGTCGTCCTCCTCCGCCACGTCGTCATTCCCCCTTGAGCTCTGCAGGTGCAAGTCGTTCTCAGGGTCCTCCCTCTTCCCTCCCCAGGCGTCATCCTCCTTCGAGCTGCATCACCGGTCGTGCGATGTGCGGGGCAGGAACACGCTGTATTCGCTCTTCCATTTAGACGACAAGCAGGAGCCACCGGCGGCTGCGTACGTGTCCTACATTGGCTCCCTTGAAGTCGACAGTTGCAATCTCAGTGCTGGTCTAGGGTTCCCTCCCATCGCCCCTCCAGCGCCCGTGCTCGAATCCCGAGTCGAGGAAGATGAGGAAGAGGATGAAGAGGAAGAAGAAGACCTAGATTCGTTGAATGTCATGGCAGAAGCGTCACAATCAAAGAGATGAGGAAGAGGAAATTGTGTGGTGTCGTCATCCATGACCCCTAAGACTTCCAGTGCGATCTTAATGGGCTTGATCTCCGCTAGTGCTACTATCGAACGTCGCAAGTCGGTCATCTCTCCCTTCCACCGGAGCCAACCAATTAGAATAAGCGGGAATAGAACGGGGGGAGTATTTACATCCACCGTGTCTCCTGTAAAGGGTAGCATAATAAGTTACACGCGCGGGTATTAAGTGAACACCATATATATATATATATATATATATATATATATATATATATATATATATATATATATATATATATATATATATATATATATATATGTGGCTATATATTTAATACCCGTGCGGGTATCTTCGTTTGGTTACCCGTGCTTGAAAACACGGTGGCACACTTTGGTAAATATTAGCCATGTACTGAATAGCGTTCTACATGTTCAAAATAAACCAGTTACAGTCGCCGGGAGTCGCCGCCCCTGATTCCATCTGCGGTACAGGTTCCTGATGGAGGACCTACGGATGGGGCAACATAGGTAGGTGATGAGAGTCCACCGCCCATCCTTAATTTTGCCTGAGTATCCACAATACTCAGGCTTCCATAATGAGGTATCCACTCAATGATCATAACGCCTCCAGCGTTCCCCTAGGCAGACTGCTAGTATCCACATTGGGGGAAAAAGAAGAGCATCTAGTACCTATATAAATGCTAGTCGTATGTCTCCTGTTGGAACATGTATGGTATTGACAAAGGGGAGGAGCTCGTGGAGAGCATACTCAATGTGCACGCCGATACAATGGCCCTCATTAACCCTACTGCCCTGTATTTTGGGGGTCCAGCGTTCAAATGCCGTCGGAGACAAAGAGGGACAATTTATTTCTGTTGTGTACCTTAAGCCAAGATCTGATCTACATTATTAATGTATGTATCCCTTTTTCTGCAGCTCGAAGGCATCCGGCGCCATGGCGACGCCTGCTTCGTTCCTGAGGAAATCGACCCGGACGATGCTGGAGGGGATGAAGCCGCAGCCAGTAGGAATTCAACCGGGACAGGTGCAGTGGAAGAGAGGACTCGATGGCGGAGGCGGCGTCGACCAGCAGCAGCTGCCGTTGCCGCCGCCGCAGCAGCTGCTGCAGCTGTAGAATTGGGACGGAACCACCAGCCGGCCTCTTCGTCCTCTTCCAGAGCCACCACCACTGTCACGACACCAACTACGACGGGGACACCAGGGCACGGCAGCAGGAGGCGCAAGGGTATTCCCCACCGAGCCCCATTGACTTCCTAACTAACCAATCAATCCCCTCATCAATCTTCCCCGTACCCACCGCCAACTCATTCCTCGCTCAACACCCTTTTTCTCCTCTTCTCTTTTATTTTTCTTTTCCCTGTTAAATAATTCTTCTACAGCACCTGTCCTCCAACAACTGTTTAAATTATATACGTCATGTCTAAACCAAATTCACCCCCACACCCTCTCCCTCAGCCATACCCAATTACCCAATCGTCAATTGATGCCCATTGTTATTATCATTGTTGTCGTTACAGTCAATTCCACATAAGTCGTCATAGCTACCTAATAAGGTACTATATAGTCAAAAGGAAACAACATGTCTTACATTATAATTATATCTTTATCAACCGATTAGGTCGGCCACTCCTCCTTGACATTGTACAAATCTATGCATTGCTACTACTATCTAGTTATATTTGTCTAAAATATAATGTCCTTCCTTCCAAAAGTATACGGTGAATTAGAAATCTTCTCATTTCTAGATGTTTACCCTATGTTCTAGGGAAATTTGACTATATTTTCTTTTCGTAAAACATAAAATAGAAAGTATCTTTTCTTTTCAATAAAGGCACTTACTTTTCCTAAATTCCAAATCAGCAATCCTTTTTTGTATGGTAGAAATCATTAGCAACGTTAACAATTGATAAATGAGTAAAATAACGCCAACTAAAAATACATGAAGCAACATTTTCATGGAATACTTCTCTACCTATGAGCATGTTACCTTTATTTTGCAACATACATGTTTTAATATTTTTGATAATTGATTCATTACTTTTTATGACACACTATTACTTTTGATTTTAAGTGGTTACTTTTCATGTGCCGGAGATGAGGCCAGATGGGATGTTGGAGGTTAACGGTGCCTTTAATGATCTGGATGGGGTGGTGGAGGTTTCAGAATTTTAGAAAGTGTTGACAACCACAGTTATCAAAGTCAAGAATGAAGGGTGATATGCAGATGTAAATGAAGAACCATAATATGTGAGAAAAAATTGCAGCATACTATGTAAGGCTTTCGGGTTTGGAATACATGAGGTTCAGGCAATAGGAGACGATCTTGTTCAAGCAACAAGGGTTTTGTTTGTTCTTTTATCATGCGATTGGGAGCTGTTGCTGCTACTATAATTCATGTATATGTGCTACTGCTAATGCTCTTGTGATATGCTACTACTGCTACTGCTGTTGATGGTTATGTGCTACTGCTACTTCTAGTGTGATGAGTTGTTGCTGCTACTGTTGTTAAGATCATTCTTTTTTGCTGATTGGGAGTTGCTGCTACTATTTCTACTGCTCGTGTTCTGGTGTTGTTGCTATTGCTATTGATGTATAGTGGTTCTATCTTTTTTAGTTGAGTTTGTAGTTGATTAGTGCGTCAGTGAGGCATGTTCAAATATGTAATGGGTTGTTCTTTTTGTGTAGTTTTGTGAAAGTAATTTTGTAACCTTCTATGTACTTCACTTGTGTTTGTAATCTATCTTTGTGTTACCTTGTGCTCCAACAGCTATATGTATACTTTGAATATGTAACAAAGAATATGTTCTGATCAGTTGTTATTCTTTTTGAAGAATATGTGTTTGTCTTTGTGTGCAATGGATACTCTTAGTGTTGTCACATTTACTCTTACAAAGTATACGAGTAACTGAGTTTGAATCATAGTGTTTCTTTTCTAGGCTATCACAGTTACTCTTATTGCTGTTAGAGTTACTCGTAGTGCTCGTTCAGTTACTCGCAGGGTTGTCACAGTTACTTGTAGTAATTTTTCAGTTACTCATATTGTTTTCACAATTACTCTAACTGCTATTTGAGTTACTCGTAGTGCTCGTTCAGTTACTCGCATTGTTGTCATAGTTAATCGCAGAGTTTTTTCAATTACTAGCAAGCTGTTTTCAGTTACTCGCAGGGTTTCTTCAGTTACTCGCATGGTCTTTTCAGTTACTCGCAGTGTTTGTTCAGTTACTCACAGGGTTGTGACAGTTACTCGCAGTGTTTGTTCAGTTACTCACATTGTTTGTTCAGTTACTCAACCATTACTTGCAGTGTTCAGTTACTCGCATGCTTGTTTCAGTTACTCACAGGCTTTTTTCAGTTACTCGCAGGGTTGTGACAGTTACTCGCGGTGTTTGTTCAGTTACTCGCAGGTTTGTGACAGTTACTCGCAGTGTTTGTTCAATTACTCGCAGGTTTAAGACAGTTACTCGCAGGGCTTTTTAGTTACTCGTAGGGTTTTTTCAGTTAATCACATGATTTTTTTAGTTACTCGCAGTGTTTGTTCAGTTACTCACAGGGTTGTGACAGTTACTCACAGTGTTTGTTCAGTTACTCGTAGGTTTGTGACAGTTACTCACAGTGTTTGTTCAATTACTCAACCATTACTTGCGATGTTCAGTTACTCGCAGGCTTGTTTCAGTTACTCACATGCATTTTTCAGTTACTCGCAGGGTTGTGATAGTTACTCGCAGTATTTTCGCAGTTACTCTAACTGCTATTACAGTTACTCACATTATTGTCACAGTTACTCGCAGTATTGTCACAGTTACTCACAATGTTTTTTCAGTTACTCGTAGTCCTTTCTCAATTACTCACAGTGTTTTTTCAGTTACTACAGGGTTGTGACAGTTACTCGCAGGGTTTTTTCAGTTACTCAACCATTACTCGCAGGCTTAAGGGGGTATAGTTACTCTTATTGTTGTTAGAGTTACTCGTAGTGCTCGTTCAGTTACTCGCAGGGTTGTCACAGTTACTCGTAGTGCTTTTTTAGTTACTCGTATTGTTTTCACAGTTACTCTAACTGCTATTTGAGTTACTCATAGTGCTCGTTCAGTTACTCTCATTGTTGTCATAGTTACTCGTAGTGTTTCACAGTTACTCGCAAGCTTTTTTCAGTTACTCGCAGGGTTTTTTTAGTTACTCGCAGGGTTTTTTTAGTTACTCGCATGGTTTTTTCAGTTACTCGCATTGTTTGTTCAGTTACTCGCAGGGTTGTGGCAGTTAGTCACAGTGTTTGTTCAGTTACTCAACCATTACTTGCAGTGTTCAGTTACTCACAGGCTTGTTTCAGTTAATCGCATGCTTTTTTCAGTTACTCACATTGTTTGTTCAGTTACTCGCAGGGTTGTGACAGTTACTCGCAGTGTATTCATAGTTACTCTAACTGCTATTACAGTTACTCGTGGGATTTTTTCAATTACTCGCATTATTGTCACAGTTACTCAAAGTATTGTCATAGTTACTCGTAGTGTTTTTTCAGTTACTGGTAGTCCTTTTTCAATTACTCGCAGTGTTTTTTCAGTTACTCCAGGATTGTGACAGTTACTCGCAGGGTTTTTTCAGTTATTCAACCATTACTCTCAGTTACTCATGCATTACTCTCAGTTACTCAAGAATTAATTTCAGTTACTCAAGCATAGGCCTGTCAAACGGGTGGGTGGGTTGGGTTTGGCATTACTTTTCAATTACTCAAGCATTACTTTTGACAGGTCTACTCAAGCATTACTTTTCAGTTACTCAAGCATTCTATAACTTTCAATTCAGTTACTCGCATGGTTGTATTAGTTACTCGTAGTGGTTTCAGAGTTACTCTTACAACATTCAAAGCATAAATGAAAAAACAATGCGAGTAACTGAAGCATTAGTTTCAATTACTCAACCATTACTCTCAGTTACTCAAGCCTTACTCTCAGTTACTCAAGCATTACTTTTTAGTTACTCAAGCATTCTGTTACTTTCAGTTCAGTTACTCGCATGGTTGTATCAGTTACTCGTAGTGATTTCAGAGTTACTCTTACAACATTCAAAGCATATAGGTATTTAAAACATTCAAGAACATAAGCATGTAAACCATAAATATATTCGAAGCATTTATCACACGTCATCGAGAGTAGTTGAGGATGAATTCCTATTTGTTGGGTGGAAAAAAAATTACATGCTTAAGGGGGTATATAGACAGTGGGGCCGCGAGCATGGTGAATAGGCGTGGAGGTGGAGGTAGGCAAATGACAGATGATTTAGGAGTTACAGACGACCATGGGCTAATGACGCCTTTAATGGTGATATCGAGGGCATCCATCATCTCAGTTCGTACGGTTACTCGTAGTGCTCTTACAGTTACTCGTAGTGCTCTTACAATTACTCGTAGTGTTCTTACTTTTATGTTGTCACAGTTACTCGTAGTGCTCTTGCAGTTACTCTAGGTGTTCTTATAATTACTTTATCGATGATGAGTTCATCTCTTTTATTTGTGAGTGAGTTCTGACATAGATACTTTTTTTTAGAATAGAACACTTACTTTCGTATTCGTACAGTTACTTACAAGATGTCCCTGTTACTCAATGTGCCATACACATTGTTTTTGTGATACATGTTTTATCTTCTTGTGTTAGATACTTTTACAAAGGATAAGAGTTACTTTTTTGAATCACCAGATTACTTTTCTCTGCTGTAACAGTTAATGTACTTACAGTTACTCTCAATGTACTTACATTTACTCTTAGTACTTACAGTTAACCATCATTGTAATCGTAATAACAGTAAATAGGACCAAGTATGTTGTATGCCCCTCGCTTCTTGCAATTTCCTCGGCAGCTGTTACAAGTCTCTCTGAATTAGAGCAGCAGATTCAAATCGGGCAGGCTTTCTATCTGGCTGTGGCGAGTGGCAGGATTAGGACATTCCTTCTGTAGAAACTACCCAACGGCAACCGGTCAAACCAGATAAAATCAGTGGCGGTAGCAGTAATAGGGTCGAAGGGATAGAGCAATAAGGGGATCGATCGCCGGCAAATCACATACCGGAATCTGAACCAACATCACCACAAAATTGATTGCAAAACCGTAGTGTCATTTCTCATCCATCACTACATCCATCCAACTCATCCTTGAACCCAATGCGACACACACAAAGTTGCAGTAGCGGACATCTACCACGTGCCTTTAGCTCCAGTTCTCTGCCGCCATGAACACCAACGACAAGCAAGCCCCACAGAGTTGTAGTAGCGGAGCAGTCGAGGTAGGTAGCGAACGAACGGCGGACAATATAGGAATTAAAGAATCGGCATCAATAAGAAAATCGAAATAAGAGAACAGCGGGAATTTGAACCAAAATTGAGTAGCGAAACTCACCGGTTGGGCGAAGCATACGCGAAGTCCCGCCACGCCTCCCCATCCCAAATGAGGATTCACTCGTCGGACGGGTCAGGCGCTGTGCACAGCAGCCCGACCTTGACCCCTAGCAGGAACTCCTCCCATTCCGACGACTCCGGGTCAAGCTCGCCGAATGGGAACCTGGCGACATTGCTCCAGGAGGCGTCGCACCGGGACGGGCATGTGCTCAACTGGCCGATGCGGCATTTGATTGCTCTAGGGGTAGCGCGAGGGTTGGCGTTCTTGCACGGGTCTACGATCGTGCACGGAGACGTCAAGCAGCAGAGCATTCTATTCGACGCCGACTTCGAGGCACACTTGGCTGATTTCGGGCTCGACGAGATGTCAGTGACGACGCCCACACCACCCGGTGCGGCCGCACTTTGCCCAGCGACTCCGCGGCTTTCCGGAACGGTGCCTCCTCGATCACGACTTTACCATCGGCGAACGTTGAAGGGAGACGGAGTATCAACAGAACCCTGCGAGTCGAACGCGAGGCTCTCGGGGCCCTGGACCTGGCCGAGGAACCGGATCTCCGACTTGCACAGTGAGTCGGCGGCGTCCGTGTCTGGCGGAACCTCCGACCAGGGAGCCATGTCGATTGGGTGCGCGAGGAAACCTCAGAACGCCGCCATCGGGCCGAACCCGCCGGGGTCGAGCTCCAGGTACACCGCCGCAAGGAACAGCACAGCGGTTGCCACCGCGACGGTCGCCGTTGCCCCTGGTTCCGCTAAATAGGTTTCGGGTTGCGGGAGTATTGCTGCCGGGTAGAGTAATTAAGTTACCCGCGCGGGCAACTAAAAGTAACTCTATATATATATATATATATATATATATATATATATATATATATATATATATATATATATATATATATATATATATATATACTAGTAAACACACACGTGCACATGCACGTGTCATAATAAACATGTCATATTTATATTATAAGTTCAAAAACCTAAATGAATGATATTGAAGGCTTTCTCTAGATTTTTATCCCAAGGTTCATTTTGAAATTTTCTCCTAAATCTCTTATTTACATTGAAAATGATATAAATTATTTTAAATGTGCTCTTTATTTATATTTGGTTATGGTATATAAGTATGCCCCCTAGTTATGCTCACCATTAACTTTTATCCATAATCCATAGTTCAATGCTTTTCTCCAAATCCCCTTATGTCAATTATGTAGTGTTTCTTCTTTTCTTTCGTGCTTCAAATTTAGTTTTTTTAAATTATTTTAATTTCATATTATTTATTTTCAATATATTAAGTTCCCTATCCAAGTTTACCGAAAAATATTATTCATTTTCTTACACTTTTAATTGTTTGTATGGAATTTTCAGCTTCCCTTGAAGTATCTTCCAAGTTTCTAATTCGACAATATGTATTTTTCTTTATGTTTTTCTACCAAATTTCCTTCAACCCTTTCCCCTCCCCATTGTCAATCAGTGAACATATGTATGCACGTGCAATCTTTTAAGGTTCACTTCATATCCTATCAAAGCTTCACTAATACAATATTAGTCATAATTTTGAATAATGATATCGTCATTTTTAGTTAAATTTTATAAAAACTAAGAATTTCATATTCAAAGGAACAAAGTGTGTAGTTATTATTGTTCACCATAACATAGTTTTTAATGATTAATATACCAAAGATAAATAAAAAAGATAATTCATTGAAATTATCAAGGTGCAAAATATGAAATTGTGGTAACTTAATCAAAAGAGTTCATGTGAGTATTGGGAAATCATTCATTCTTATATTGATTTGTTGTTTTGAGGATACACAATATGAAAGAATGTATATATCTTTTCGAGGGAGTTGGGGTTCATCTATTGTTATCCTGTTGTATTATTTCAGAAAGGTAGGGCGAGAGAGAGAGAGAGAGAGAGAGAGAGAGCTCAAGGTACTATTGAGATTGTAATGTGTTATATTCTATCCAATTGTTTAATGTGATAAATATGAAAAGTGATTAAGTTATTAAGTTAATTAATCAACACAACAACGGATTATTGCATATAACATGGACCTAGTTCAATAAGTGGGAAGCTTTCAATTACTATTTGTTAGTATATATTCTTTTATAGGTCTTGTAGAGAATTCCCACTCAACGCTAATGGGCATGGAAAAAATAAACACTACTTAGTATAATTTTACCTTAACAAGTATTATATAAGATTGCACTTTCATAAGAAGCAATTAAAAAAACAGCCTAAACATACTACATTCCACCCCGACCAAAATACCAATGCTTTCCCCATAATTGGACTAACTTATTGAGATAATTTTCAAGGGTCAATAACAAAGCAAAGTGAAAGCAACAAGAGTTGCGAACATCTACAAAATGAGTACAATATACATATCAACTATAGATAAATACATATTTGTTGATTTGGGGATAATATTCAGCCGTACATAGAAAAAAATAGGAATAAAAAGTATAGAGCACATGGTTGAATCTTCTACAACGATATTTTTATTTATTCATCTCCCATGGCAACCCCGACTAATCATGTACTTCAGTGAACCATTGGGATCGCATATTTATACTTCGAACTTATTTAACTACATTGAATGACCCTCACTTGTTACCATAGTTTAGCTCCTAACATTCTTTTAGATAAGCTCTAGACTTCATAAGTTGAAGTGCTACAAGACGTGCAGGCTATTGAACAATTCACATATATGATGGTTGCTCAAAAGATTTATCAAAGAAATAATAAATAGAGATACATATTGTACATTCATGTAATACACAACAATATAGGTGGCTGCCATGGTTCTCGGGGGTTTTACATCCTACAGAAATCATTTCAAAAGATCACTACGGAGAGAAATACCAACTATTTATAAAATACAACAATCATCTCATTGCTAGCATTACGGTCTTCCCGCCATGGCATTTTGCTAGCAAACAATTATAACGGCGCGCTTAGGTGGGCAGTAAAATTCGAGGAGAACAGAAAAAACGAGCCTTTAATTCTTCGGCAAGCTTGTCATCAAATGAACACTCATTTTAAAACTGAGCGGTTAAACTTTTTTCCCTAGAATCCTCCAACGCGCAGTTGACCTTGGCTGGCAGTTACATTTGGTAAGTTGTCGCTAAGAGCACCCTGTAATAGAGATGACAAAGAGTATGTCATATATATTTAGAGAACTCACTGTAAGGTTGTGAAAGGCCTTATCTGAACTATGTTCATCTGATTTAACATGTCCAAACCACGTTATGAATTTTTCTCGTGAATAAAATCTCAATCTCATATATCCTGGCGTTACTAAATAGTTGGCATCTCTAGAGCCACGACCACAACATATTCTAAGTCCAATAGGTCTGAGTAGGGAGAGGTTTTATGCAACAGAGAAGATATGGCTTCTGGCTACCGAGAAAGAAAAACAGATAAATAATCAAAAGGCTGCAAGAAATAATATTCTTACCCGAACATCCAAACTGACAAAATGGAACATATTGAGCAAAGGTTTCTCCAACCTGCAACCTTATGACTGCCCAGACATGGCCAGAACTCACAAAAAAAGGATTGAAAAAGGATGGATCACTTTTTTATGAAAGCAACTTACATGAATGGAAAGTGAAGTGTGATCGAGAACGAACCATAATTTCTATGAAGGACAGAGAGATTCTGAGGTGGGGAACAGTGCGGTAAAAACATCTTCAAGCATGAAAAAAGAGCATCTGCCAATGGAGACGAAATGGTAGAACAAAAACCAACCCCCCAAATGTTTAGGGAGTAAGGAGAGATGTTGAGGGGGGAACGAAGTCGCTACTTGTGTATTTGACCATGGGGAATTTGTGGAAGTGCAACGGAAATTGTTTTACAAAAAATGCTTGTGTTCAACGGAATTTGTTGAAGTGCAACGGAAATTGTTTGAACGTGGTGTTGTGTGATAATTCAATTTTTTTTAAGTGAAGATAATGCACTGTTGTAACAAACTGATTGGTTCAGTTTTAATTGATGCCTAGTTGACCATGTCTTCCGCCTTTGGTGATAAGAGAGGGAATGGGCGTAGTATGACCATGTCTCCACATCGTTGGGTGAGAGGACGTTTTAACGGAGTGGCAGATTGGAGCAAATATACACGTGGTGAAAAGAAATTTCAAACTAATTTTTTTTTAGAAGTACAGCTTGAGTGAAGGAGAGTGCAACCTTTTGCCACGTTGGCAAAACCGTGGTATGTGATTGGTCAATATGACTTTGGACAGGTGTATTTGAACTGCCTACAAAACTCTCTCTTTTTATAGTATATATATATATATATATATATATATATGGGCATTCATTCATTGTCCGCGCGGATAGTCTAGAATTTCACTACCCGGCAGCCAAAAAGGTAACTTTTCTGACTACAAAAGTAACTCTTCTGTCAAAAAAGTAACTATGGTGATAAGAAAGTAACTACACGACTAAAAGAGTAACTCTGTACAAAATATACAGCAGATATATATAAGGACGGGTTTTTTTATTTTGGTAGGGCAAATGATATTATTTTTGGATGAAATTTTTTGGGGAGCTAGATAAAATGCTCCTATGCAATTGCGAAAAAAAAAATTCAAAAAAAGTGGTCGGAAGGGTGGGCGGGTAGCTACCCGCACGGACAATAAATATGGGCCATATATATATATATATATATATATATATATATATATATATATATATATATATATATATATATATATATATATATATATATATATATATATATATGGGCGTTCAATCGTTGCCCGCGCGGGTAGCCTGGATTTTCCCTACCCGACAGTCAAAAAATAACTTTCCTGGCCAAAAAAGTAACTCTGTTGTCAAAAAAGTAACTATGGTGATCAAAAAGTAACTACACGAATAAAAGAGTAACAATGTACAAAATATACAGCAGATATATATAAGGACGGGTTTTCTGATTTTGGAGGGGCAAATGATATTATTTTTGGCTAAAATTTTTTGGAGAGCTAGACAAAATAGTCTGCTACAATTGTGAAAAAAACAAAATTTGAAAAAAAAGTGATCGGAAGGGTGGTCGGGTAGCTACCCGCACGGACAATAAAGATGGGCCATATATATATATATATATATATATATATATATATATATATATATATATATATATATATATATATATATATATATATATATGGAGTTTATTAGTTACCCGTGCGGGTAGTTTAGTGTGCCTACTCGTCCGTGTTTTGAAGACGCGGTGGCACTTACCGTAAATAGACACTCCACCGTATTTGAGAGGTTGGGGCCAAGTTCGACGTTGTTGCCTTTCCAGCAACCACTGTCAAGCACACCGATAATAAAGTCAGATTCATCTAGTGATATTATTCAATCTGGCCGTGAAGTAGGGCGAACTCCTCCTGGATTCAGCCGGTGAATGCCTCCTTGTTGTTGTTACAGGAGACCGCGGACTCCTCATGTCCACAGTCGTGAGATCTGACCGGAGTCCGTTGCTCCGTTGTCCTCGCCTCTCAGTAGCAGTGATCATTCCACGTTGCTCCGATGTCGTTCTGTTGTCTTGTCTGGGCCTGGGATCGGCATTCCTCCGAGGAGACGATGCACTAAGCCTAGAGGAAGGTGGTGTGACAGGTTCCCTACGGCGTGGGGAAGGAGAAGGCGACGATCTTGTACCAGCGGTGGTAACATGTTTCATGAGGATGAGCGGTGGATTGGGCGTATCATAAATGATGTTTCTGCCAGCGTCCACATTGTTATTGGCAGCAGTACCGTTATTACTCCTCTGTCATCGCGTCTGGTGAAGGAATCCCTTGAGCTGGAGTGCTTCCAGGATCTGTTTGAGCGTGTCGAGATCCTTGGTTGGCTCGTCGATCCCGTGCATCCAGAGTCGCTTCTCGATCTCTCCGTACCTGGAGTAAGAAGAGTTGGCGGTGTTGCTTCCATTAAGAATGGCGCCGTTGCTGGCGGCTCTTGCTAGCTTGGTTGGTTCAGGAAAGATGTCGTGGGCGTCGAAGAAGCTCTTCCTGTGAAGGACTGGGAACGGCGGTGTCTGGGATTGGTGGTAGTTGTTGTTGGTAGTGGGAGTAGTAGTGATAGAGTTGTGGATGGTAGAGGAAGGTGGTAATGGGGGCTTTTGGGATCCCATGGCTTTGTTGTAGTTGGTTACAAATTTTACATTAATCGGATCAAAGTAAGGAGGTTGAGGAGTGTCGTTTGTGCGTCCTTGTTGCGTATTGGTCTCAGGGTGGAATGTGTATGGAGGGAGTAGCAGATCCCTGGACGCCCTTGACTCGGAGGCCGACCTTCTCCATTGTGGCACCATCATCTTACTGGTGCCATCATCGACAGAGCCGCCGTACCCTCGCCGGCTCATTCCCATGTTCCGACGCCTGGTAGGTTCCGACACATGTAATTACTCCCGCTGGATCCAGGCACTGCCACGGTAGGTCCCGGTCTGCGAAGATCATCACCATCGTGTGGATGGCCTCCAGAGCCCAGGCCGTGCTGGTCAGGACGAAGTGGAGCAGCTGCCACTTTCCGAACTCGCTGGCGTACTGCGTCAGCACCTCATCAATGCCCATGCGCTGCTAAGGTGCGTTGTCGCAGTCGACGCGATGCTCGTCGGAATGGGGAGGCGGAGGAGGGGGAAGGTCGCCGTTGTGGCTGTTGTGGTCATAGAGGAGGAGAGGCTCCGTCGTCGACATCTTTAGTTTGTTCGGCACCTGGGTTTGTTTTATTGATAGGTGGTACAACGAAGGCCTTGGTTTGATCTCCGCCTATGAGAACTGCGGCCTCCACCGAAGAGGTTGGAGGGGAGCGGGGAGAGATGAAGAACCGAGAGTCCACACTCCGAGAGATAGGGATGGATGGAACATATATAAATAGGAATTCACACCCCAGAGTGGGTTGGACTTCTCACTCTATGCCCCTGTTTGGAAACGGCCTGGACCGGGATTAGGGCTTGTCGTTTTGCTCCACGGCGGCCCAATCCGGTCCGGCTTGGTCAAGAAACCTGTTTGGCTAGCGTACCAGTTTGAGCCCCGTTTTGGCCTAACGGAATCCCAATATCAGGTTTAAGTCAATCCCCATCGAGGCAGGATTGGGATTTCCAATCCGGTTTGGCCCGACAACCCTCCCTGATCCCTCGCAACCCCGCAACCCTCCCTCTCCCTCTCGCCAGACGACCTCTCGCCAGACGATCTCTCGCCCATCTTCTCTCGGCGCATCTTCACTACTGTTTGTCCGTGAGAAGTAAAAGCGAAAGCTGCTCGAGGTCACAGATGGAGTGCTGCTCGAGGTCACAGATGAAGTGCACCAGTCGACCCGTGGAGAAGCATGGAGCATCATCAATGTTGCCGCCTGCCAACGCCGGTCTACCTGGGCGGCTAGCTCCCTCGAAAGCAAGGTACCCATGCCCTGCCCTGCTCTTTTGTACTACCTGCTTTGGCATTGAATTGTCTTGTCGACGCACAGAAGAAACCCTAGCTCATCCAAGGCAAGAAGAAACCCTAGCAATTGTCCGTGTGCCTTCTTATTCCTCTCCTTCTGCTGCGAGGTTGTTCACTTCCACATACGCCTTTTGGAGGAGCTGTTCACAGAAGCTGGTGGTCGTCCTTTGTTGCTGAATTGTGCTCCTCAATCGTGCTCCGGCGGCTCCGGCGGCCCTGCCCAGACCTACGCTTCCGCACTCTGTCTTCGTTCTCGCCCCCTTCTGCTCAGGTTGGTCACAAATTAGGGTAGACGGTGCTTTATTTGTGAGGTCGATTAGGGCAGAAGTACAACAATCAGGCATGTGTATCGATTAAGTGGCAAATGAGCCGACAATACCTGGAAACAGTCGTTGTGTATGACACTGATTTATTCTACTTCTTACTACTACTTTTATCTAGAAATGCATCAATTTACCGCTATTATGTGTGTTTGTGTGGTAAGTTATAGTACTAAAGCAAATAAAAGGCACTACCATGCTTGACTTTCTTGATTTTTCCCGGCAAGGTTATTTTGAGGATATTGATATGTGTTAGTAGACCATAGAGTAGTGTTGTCCTACATTTCGTTTTCTGTCATTTGTTTTTCATCCTTTGGTTTCTGGTTTGTGTGCCTTTGTCTTTGTTTTTCCAACATGATTGGGTAGTAATGGCCGATTCATCCTCTGCTGGTTTCTGGTTTCTGTGACTTTGTAATTGTTTTTCTAACATTATTGGGCGTCATTAATGTGTTGGACATATCTATGAATGTTCTGTTATTTGTTCTGTTTTAATGTTCTCTGTTATGTTTTTTGTGATACTATTATGATATCATAATAGTAGCAGCTATGGATTTCATAAATCTAGAAATTGGATATACAAATTGGATATAGAAATTGGTATATAAATCCTCCAATATATACCATGGTTGAACCTAATTTTTGCCTACATTAGCTCACCATTAGCAGGTACTATGTTTGATTTGGAATGCGGGAGAAGTCATGGTTAGGTTAATAGGGTTTAAAACAACAGCAGATTTAAAACTTGTTTAACTAAATCAGTGTGAGGTCTAGGTTAGGTGAATCCCTGCATCTACACAGTGATGCCTGGAAAAGTTATTTCACTATACAAATGAATATTTTGTTTATTGTGTGGTATTTTAACATGAGATATGTGGTTAGGTGAAACCCACAGCTCATTATGTTTTACTGTCATTTAATTAAACACATTAGTCTATGTTTTATATCTTCTTTGTTAAATTATTTTCGTTCATGTAAACCACCAATTAATCATAAAAAAGATCAATCTTAGCAACATTTGACTCCTCATGGAGATGACCTCTATTATGCAAGTGGTTTGAGTTATAACATGTATTCAAAATTCATGCAAATATACTAAATAGTTTTAACATGCAGGTGTGACATTATAGTATGTTTTAATTTACAGAACATAATTTCCCTCCAAGATACGAATCTATCATATGGTAGTAGTTAGGTTAATAGGGGAAACAACAGCAGATTTAAAACTTGTTTAACTAAATCAGTGTGAGGTCTAGGTTAGGTGAATCCCTGCATCTACACAGTGATGCCTGGACATATCTGTTTGCCATATTTATGAATGTTCTGTTATTTGTTCTATTTTAATGTTCTGTATTTTGATGTTATGTTTTTTGTGATACTATTATGATATCATAATAGTAGCAGCTATGGATGTCATAAATCTGGAAATTGGATATAGAAATTGGTATTCTGGGAAAGATCATTCATTGATTTCAGTTATGGATTTCAGCTTTCATTGGTTTTACTTTCCTCTCTATGTTGTATTTAGAGTAACCATTATTAATCCTCCAATATATACCATGGTTGAACCTAATTTTTGCCTACATTAGCTCACCATTAGCAGGTACTATGTTTGATTTGGAATGCGGGAGCAGTCATGGTTAGGTTAATAGGGTTTAAAACAACAGCAGATTTAAAACTTGTTTAACTAAATCAGTGTGAGGTCTAGGTTAGGTTAATAGGGGAAATAACAGCAGATTTAAAACTTGTTTATCTAAATCAGTGTGAGGTCTAGGTTAGGTGAATCCCTACATCTACACAGTGATGCCTGGACATATCTGTTTGCCATATTTATGAATGTTCTGTTATTTGTTCTGTTTTAATGTTCTGTATTTTGATGTTATGTTTTTTTGTGATACTATTATGATATCATAATAGTAGCAGCTATGGATTTCATAAATCTGGAAATTGGATATAGAAATTGGTATTCTGGGAAAGATCATTCATTGATTTCAGCTATGGATTTCAGCTTTCATTGGTTTTACTTTCCTCTCTATGTTGTATTTAGAGTAACCATTATTAATCCTCCAATATATACCATGGTTGAACCTAATTTTTGCCTACATTAGCTCACCATTAGCAGGTACTGTGTTTTATTTGGAATGCGGGAGCAGTCATGGTTAGGTTAATAGGGTTTAAAACAACAGCATATTTAAAACTTGTTTAACTAAATCAGTGTGAGGTCTAGGTTAGGTTAATAGGGGAAATAACAGCAGATTTAAAACTTGTTTATCTAAATCAGTGTGAAACTAAATCAGTGTGAGGTCTAGGTTAGGTGAATCCCTGCATCTACACGGTGATGCCTGGACATATCTGTTTGCCATATTTATGAATGTTCTGTTATTTGTTCTGTTTTAATGTTCTGTATTTTGATGTTATGTTTTTTGTGATACTATTATGATATCATAATAGTAGCAGCTATGGATTTCATAAATCTGGAAATTGGATATAGAAATTGGTATTCTGGGAAAGATCATTCATTTATTTCAGCTTTCATTGGTTTTACTTTCCTCTCTATGTTGTATTTAGAGTAACCATTATTAATCCTCCAATATATACCATGGTTGAACCTAATTTTTGCCTACATTAGCTCACCATTAGCAGGTACTGTGTTTTATTTGGAATGCGGGAGCAGTCATGGTTAGGTTAATAGGGTTTAAAACAACAGCAGATTTAAAACTTGTTTAACTAAAACTTGGGGCCAATAATAATTTGTAACTTGCCTATATGCTCGTTGGTGTTTCATTATTTGTTTTTTCGTTTTAATCAATGCAGCTTGTGTATCTACTGATTGAATCAGTAATGAAGGAACACACATAAATGGTTTCTGTTGTGACTGAATTTAATTAAACATTTACACTGATTATGTCATCAAATATTGCAGCAACTACACGAGTATGCCTCCCGTCAACCCTAACAACCATATGGTATGGACAAGAGAGTATGATGTCGCTGTGGTGACAGCATTGCGTAGACAATATGACCTAGGCAGGTGTATTGATGGTAATTTTACTAGGGACTCTTGGAGGGAAATAACTTCTGATGTCAATAATAAGGTTGCCGCCGTGTTTAAGTTAGACCAAATAAGATGTCGCTGGAAGAACCTTAAAAGGGACTACGTCCATTTGAAGGGTTTGACCAACAAGAGTGGCGTTGGATGGGATGAAGAAAGGCACAAGCCCATTGTACCGGACACCCCTGAGTGGAAAGAGGCCATTGCGGTACGCACACTATACATAACTTTTATCCTAACAAATTGTAATTGTACATGTAAACATGATTATCTTAATACACATTTTTTTAAATCGTAGGCAGACAGGGACCTAACTAGGTTGCTTAGGCGCTCCTTTCCCCACTACTACGACATAGAGCTAATGGCGGGGAGGAACATTGCTAGAGGACACCATGCAATGTCTTCGGCGGACACTCAGATTCCTGCAGATGTTGCGTCTGAGGATGATGTAAGTGTCGACCTAGGCGCGCCTGATACACCCATGTACACACACTCAGCAACAGACGAGCATAGCGTACCCGCAACTACCGGGCAAAGTGAGGGTGAAAGTGTGCGGCCTGTGCGAACGGATAACCCGTCAGTTGGGGGCAGGAGTCCTTCTACCCATACGCGCAGGAGACGCCAATCAACGCCGCAAGAGCGATGTAGTCTTTCCAATGAAGTTCTGGCTGAGTTCACACTGGTTTACACAAAGGTTCACGAGTTAGGGACATCCATGATGACCAAAGCCTATGAAAAAGAAGAGTTGTCAAACATTTTAGAACATTTTAATGCCAATTTCCCCGATGCCCCCACCGCTGTTTTTACTACACTTGTGAACGCCATCAAGGACTCTACCAACCGCAACATCTACCTTAGCCTCAAAAACACCCCTGCGAAGATAACGTTGTGGTTAAACGACCTTTGTGAAAGGTCACAATTCGGTTTTGCCACATCTGTACCTCCCATGCCTTCATATTATTTCCCGTCTCCGCAGCCATTCCCTTCACCCAACTTCAACAACACGTCATCTCAACAATCATTTGTGCCACCATTCCCTTCACCCAACTTCAACAGCACGTCGTCTCACCCACCATTTATGTCGTCTTCCTCTTCACCCAACTTCCCAGGCACATCGTCTCAGCCACCATTTATCCCGCCACCCAACTTCCCAGGCATGCCACCGATGTGGTTTCCTTCATCCAGTGATGCTGGCCCATCGGGAACATAATTGCAGGGGTTATTTCGTATGCATTTGATGTTAATTATTTTCCGTCCAAACATTTATATTTCATTTACTGTTGTAATAATTTACTTTCTGCACACACATTACATATCCGTACAATTTCATTTGATTGAGTGTTGTAATAATTTATTTTTTGCATGTTAATTGGATTGTCTTATGTTGTAGCAATTATTATGTAGTTGTTTTCATTGTACATGTAGGCATCATGTCTAGCAATGACCAACCGCAAACATAAGACATGCTCAACAACCTTTTATTAGATACCTTGTTGTGGCCAGTGATTCACATTGGTGATTTAATTGCCGACTCTATTGCATACTCAATCATGGACGCAGTAGACGTTGATGCCTCCACACCACCTCGTATCCCTAGGTCAGTTAGCATCAGGAGTGGCCACATAAAGGTCTTAGAAATATTGACCGGTCACGAACAAAGGGCTTATGACCTATACCGGATGCGTCCACAAACTATAATGACCTTTGTCGACAAGCTTGTGAGTCGTGGCTTGTTGCGAGGTACTAGAGGCGTCAGCTCAGTTGAGGCCGTATGCTATTTCCTGCAGATGGTTGGCCATGGACACACAAATCGTGCTTTGGCGGAGGACTACATTCACTCCGGTGAGACCATTAGCAGAAAGTTCAACGAAGTCTTGGACGTTGTTTGTGCGTTGACCCATGACTACATTGTCATGCAAACCGCAACTACATGCACAACAACACATACTCACATTTTACATAACGCAAGGTTCTACCCATACTTCAAGGTAATAGTTAACCCCCTAATAAATTTAATTTATTTTCAAACATTGTGTATGTTTACAACATTATTTTGGTTTATAGAATGCCATAGGGGCTATTGACGGAACACACATCCCTGTCTTGGTCAGCAGAGACAAACAAAATCGATACCGTGATAGAAAAGGGAATGTCTCTCTCAATGTCATGGCTGTAGTAGACTTCTCCATGGAGTTTACATATGTCCTCACTGGGTGGGAGGGGTCAGCTGCCGACCAAAGGGTCCTGCAATCGGCAAGGACCCATAGCGGGTTTACAGTTCCGCCGGGGAAGTTTTACCTGGTAGATGCAGGGTATGCCAACACTCGTGAATTTGTTGCACCCTATCGCAACACAGCATACCATATTGCTGAGTACCGAGGAAACAGACATGCCTACACCAGCAAGAAAGAGATGTTCAACCACAGACATGCTCAACTACGTAATATTGTAGAAAGAGCATTTGGGGTGCTGAAGAGACGGTTTGCATACCTTAAGAAGGGGCCGACATATCCTATTCATTTGCAGTGTCGCATCGTACTTGCTTGTTGTATCCTACACAATTTCATCCGACGGCAAAATGATGGCGACACCATAATTGATGAACTCCTAGATGAGAATTCATCGTCTGCCATTCCCCCAGCCGTCGTTCCCCCGAGTTCAGGTCAAGGTTCAACTCAGGCCGATTCAAGGGAGGGCGAAGTGTTACGTGAATCCATTGCAAATCTCATTTGGGAAACTCGTTAGTCGAGTATCTGTAATAGATTGATTCCCGAATTGTTTATTTCGAACCTAATCAGAATCGTCACATTGTGTCAATATAGGTTGTCTTCAAATGGAGAACGGAATGCCTCGTTGTCAATGCGGCCTTCAGTCCACTGTACGCGTATATATGCATGCCAAGGATGCACAAAACGGACGTTTTGAAGACAAGAACCCACACATGCCATATTTTACGTGCGGTAGGGTTCAAAATCAAAATAGATGTCATATGAGGTTGCCCGCGCAACGGGTTGTACCCACAATTTCCACACTAACCGCCGTTAGGGCTGCAATGCTTTCACAACTTGCATATGCACCCAGTGAACGTCAACTATGGTCTTCCCAGTGTGCCTTTGTCTGTTCCAGCAGAGCAGACACTGATAGGCTACAAGTAGAAATTACAGATCTACGATCGCGGTCCCAATATCTTCGCCAACGTCTTCACATAACTAGCGACGACAACACTTCCAATGAGGACGGTTACAATACATCATAGATGTATAACATCATTGATGTCTGTCCACCATTCATAAAATAAGTTTATCTGTAATAGATTTAACAAACAATGGGGTCTGTCTTGTATGTTATTGTTTTGATTTTCAATCTAACTTCATTACCATAAATCGTTTGACTGATTCAAATGCATGGTGTAGATGTCTATTAATACAACTGAAGTTGTGTGGTGTGACTGTGGGTTAGAGGCAGGCTTGCGACTTAACACTGACGATGCAGGGTTGTATGACTTTGGAATTCTCAGTGAAAGACCAGGTGAAATGTATTACATATGTCCTTCTCGCGAGGTGCGCTTGTACACACATATTATGTAGCCACTGTGTACGTTACACATTCATTGTCATTTACGTAAACTTCATAATATTTTTTAGGGAAAAGATCGATGCAGATACTTTCGTTGGGCAATCGATCTCAGTCCTACAATTGATTCTCTGAAAGCTGAGATTGTGTTACTCATGCTCGAGTGCAAGTCATTGTGGGGTCAGACAATGAACTTGAAAGATTTTGTTGAAATTCATCACAACCACCATGATGTTTACACCAACAAAAAGTATGAGCATGAGTGTCTAGAACGCTACGTAGAAGAACTGGAGGAACAATGTAGGCTTCTGTTGGACACTCCTTCACCCCCGACGACGCCGTAACGTCGAATGGCGGCCATACCTTTCATTCGCGTCATCGGTTTTCCATTTTATTTTTGTTGTTTGGAAGTTCTCGTGTTAAGTGATGTTGATTGTTTTTTGAAAACGGATATGCCATGCTCTGTTGTTTGGAACTTACATATTAACTAATATGCTTAGTCATTCGACGCCTCCTCATTTTGTGTGGTAACATGGGATCTCGTTTATTACATGTTCTTGTTCTTCTTGTTTATTACAGGTAACATGGGATCTCATTTATTACATGTTCTTGTTCTTCTTGTTTATTACAGGTAACATGGGATCTCGTTTCCTTGTAAAGGAGTATGATCTCTCAAACAGGGAGTTTATGAGACGCGTCTCCCTTCCCCTAACCTGGATGTGCGAGCCATTTAAGATAACTCCTGGCTATGCTATGGTGGGGGTAGGCAGAATCAACTTTGATGTACAGATCAGGTGGTCTACACCTGAAGAAAGAATATGGAATAAGAAAGGTGAATATTTAATCATGGATGAAGGTTGGGCTGAAATGTTGGACAGACTAAAAGCCAAACCAGAATGGACCGTGACCCTACAACCAAAACCCAAGGACGACACTCACCCTACAAGCTTTTATTTGTGGATTCGTGGTGATGGGGACAACTCTGAATTGCTTAGGTATATTTACCCGAGACCAGAGGGTTATATATCATCTACTTCAGACTCGGCTAGTGATGAAAAAACTGATGTTGAATCTATTGCATCAACAAACAATTATTAGTTTTTTTTTGTTTTGTGTATTATCTTTATTTTGTTTATATAGCATTACAGGCTTGTTATGGGTGCCTGCCCACTAAGACAATTTATATTTATCGAATGTAGCTGAATCTGTTTTACTTTAAAAATGATGTTCATGTTTGGCTATTTTTCGAACGTGTTTCTTGGTCTGACGGGGTTACCTCATATCTTGGGGTATTAAACATAGCATGTTAGGCATATTCAACCTCAATGAAACAACCAAAACACCCACATAAACACCCCACAAAAGGGTAACACGCCTGACTCACATCTCAACAACAAAATGAGAGTTCTTAAACCAAAGTGATATAGATAACAATTAAGTTATTTTTAAGTTACTTTTTTTTTTAAAACTTCTGTTAAAAACGGCGTCACAAGGCCACATTTGTAACAACAGTTCTGCAAGAATAGGACAGATTCAGCTAATCCTGCCTACAGTTGCCAAACAGAATCAGACTAAACCCAGCCTGCACAGCCAAACAGAATCAGCTTGAAACGAGTCTGAAACGAGTCCAGCCCCCCAGAATGAGACTGGTTTGCCAAACAGAATCAGACTGGTTTGCCAAACAGAATCAGACTCCAGCAGGCCTAAACCCGTCCAAGCCAGGCAGGCTTGCATAAAGCCAGTCCCGAACCAAACAGGGGCTACGAGTCTATCCCATCCCTCCGCGGTAGTCATGGATAACTCCATATATGACTCATGTTTTTTTTAAAAAAATTATAAAAGGGGGAATTCCATTAAAACAAAAAGTGTACGAGTTTGGCCCATGTTGGTGCCGTTTTGATACTGTAAAACTCAAATCTGCTTATCAAAACAAAAGTGCTATGAATTAATACAGACTCAATAACAGGTATTGGCTCTTTTAAACCTCTCTTACATGGAATAAAAGTCGGTGATTGTAAGAATATTCAACCAAAAAGTGTACGAGTTATTTTACAAAGTATAACAGTTATTTTTTGAATGCACAGAGTTATTTTATTGTATCACAGTTACTCGTAGTGCTCTTACAGTTACTCTAGGAGTTCTTATAATTACTTTATCGATGACGAGTTCATCTCTTTTATTTGTTAGTGAGTTCTAATATAGATACTTTTTTTTGGAATAGAACACTTACTTTCGTGTTCGTACAGTTACTCGCAGGGTTTTTTCAGTTACTCGTAGTTTTTTTCAGTTACTCGCATGGTTTTTTCAGTTACTCACAGTGTTTGTTCAGTTACTCACAGGGTTGTGACAGTTACTCATAGTGTTTGTTCAGTTACTCGCAGATTTGTGACAGTTACTCACAGTGTTTGTTCAGTTACTCAACCATTACTTGCAGTGTTCAGTTACTCGCATGCTTGTTTCAGTTACTCGCAGGCTTTTTTCAGTTACTGGCATTGTTTGTTCAGTTACTCACAATGTTTTCATAGTTACTCTAACTGCTATTACAATTACTCGTAGGGTTTTTTCAGTTACTCACATTATTGTCACATTTACTCGCAGTATTGTCACAGTTACTCGCAGTATTTTTT
Organism: Alisma plantago-aquatica; assembly: GCA_963693085.1. Classification (NCBI taxonomy): domain Eukaryota; kingdom Viridiplantae; phylum Streptophyta; class Magnoliopsida; order Alismatales; family Alismataceae; genus Alisma; species Alisma plantago-aquatica. The sequence continues at coordinate 908,305,532 of OY856409.1, forward strand.
CAGTTACTCACAATATTTTTTCAGTTACTCCAGGGTTGTGACACTTACTCGCAGGGTTTCTTCAGTTACTCAACCATTACTCTCAGTTACTCAAGCATTACTCTCAGTTACTCAAGAATTAATTTCAGTTACTCAAGCATTACTTTTCAGTTACTCAAGCATTTTGTTACTTTCAGTTCAGTTACTTGCATGGTTGTATCAGTTACTCAGAGTGGTTTCAGAGTTACTCTTACAACATTCAAAGCATAACTGAAAAAACTATGCGAGTAACTGAAGCATTAGTTTCAGTTACTCAACCATTACTCTCGATACAAAAGGTAACTATGTGATATAAAAAGTAACTATTTCACACAAAAGGTAACTATGTGATGGGAAAAGTAACTATTTGACATATAATGTATTATATTGCTTTTTATAGGATATAGTTACTTTTGTGTCCTTGTTTTACTTTCGGCGTTGAATAAGTACTTTTATACCAGACAATTACTTTTGTGTTATGGTGTTACTTTTAGTGCCGGACAGGTATTTTTTGTGTCGTGGTACTACTTTCAGTGTCAGATAGTTAGTTACTTTTTGTATTCTACTATTACTCTTTGTACCATATTGTTACTTTATATGTCATGTTTGCAATTCTTATGTAAAGTTTCACCACCTTATAATTCAACTACTTCAGACTACAACACCTTTATAAAGTGTCTGAAATACGACATGATGCATACATAAGTCTTTTTAGCAATCTAATTCATCATGGATTTTAATACTTCCACTGTTTCATAATGTGAATGAATTCAGTTGTTAGTTCCCATGTATTTTTCATTTTATCCAGCAGTTAATGTGCATATGCACGAGACACACTGTCAAAATCAAATGACCTTTATGTCTTCACTTAAACAACCAGTACAGTAGGAATGATAGCGGCCCCTCTTGCCTTGTGCAGCAAAAGGAAAGGGGAAAAAAGTTGGCGGACACTCCTCGTCCCGGCATCCGTTGGCAACGAACCGAGGTGTGACTCCAGTGTCATCGTCGTAGACCAGAAGAGCGGGGGGGACACTCGCACACCAACAACCACTTCTCACTCATCGACCAGCACTACTAGCGGAACCGGAGGGCCATTATCATCATCACAAGTTGGGACCTGCTGCGGAGCCCAAAAGGCAAACACCACCTTTCCTTGTATCCTACCCATCTCTAACCTTGTCTCACTTTTCCAGCTACCGTTGATAGCTCGAGCTACATCTCCAGAGAGGCGACGCCCTTTCCATGTCTCTACAACCCAAGTACCCATCTGCTAGACAAGCTTTCCCATCAATGTTAAGCTCGTGACTTGTAGTATTCTCAAGTCAAAGACCGCAGCAGTGAGCACGGGTTTCATGGCTCCATCACCGGCTCCCTGGTGGCATCCCACCACCTCACTACCCCTTCTCCTCCTCCTCTCACTCGACCTCTCTCTCCTACCACTCCTTTCCTTTCCTGAGCCCACATCGGACAAGGCCTCCCTCCTCTCCTTCCTCGCCTCGACTCCACACAGTCGACGCCGCATCACATGGGACTCCACCGCCAATGCCTCAATAACCTCCTACCTCTGGCGGGGCGTCACCTGCAACCCAGCCCAAACTGTTGTACTCGTGGTCCTCCTGTCAGGAATAGGCCTCTCCGACCCGATATCCAGTCGGAGATCCCAGATCTGGAGCCACCGCCACATGCGGGAGGAGGATCGTAGATGGACCATGCTGACGGCAGGCATTATGTCTATATTCATGATGAGTGCCACCGTATTTTTTAGGAACGGGTAACAAAGATAAGATACCCGCCGGGTATTAAAAACAAACTCATATATATATATATATATATATATATATATATATATATATATATATATATATATATATATACATATATATATATATACATATATATATATACATATATATATATGTATGTATGTATATATATATGTATGTATATATATATATGTATGTATGTATATATATATATATATATATATATATATATATATATATATATATATGTATATATATATGTATGTATATATATATGTATGTATATATATGTATGTATGTA